>VZTH01011501.1:357389-485346 GCA_013397815.1 Aleadryas rufinucha
CTAAATTTCCCCAAATCGCAAAATTAAAAAAAAAAAAAAAAAAAAAAAAAAGGAGTTTGAATTTTCTCCAAACTTTACATGATCCTTCTCTCTTCCCTTCAGAGCAGATCTGGCAATTTTCAGGCCTAATGAATTTTCCAATTTCCAGTAAAAAGGGAAGCTGCCTGCAACCCTGCCTACAAACTTTCAAGCCTGCCAGCTCCTCGAAGCTCAGCAGTGCTTTCCACTGTGCTGCCTTGTCGTGGTATGTGCAGTAAAGATCTACGATTCCCCCTGACTTCCTTCTCCCTCCTTTTTTTTGTTACAGTCTGTCTCAAACACATTAAAAAAAAAGGAGATTAGAAGTGGGGTTTGGTTGAAGAACAGTGACATCTGTTCTAGTGCCAGGTGACTTCCATTTTTTCAGAGTTTTGTGACAAGAACATTACTAAAGAGTCTGACTAGATGAGAACCATGTCCCACCTCCATCCTGTGTCCATATGTTTGAGTCTGTCCTACAATGGCCATGAAATATCAATCTTTGCTGCTCTTTTGGTGTCTGGACATTACAGCATACACAAGAATTGCCCTAGAATGAGGTCAAAACACCATGACGGCAAGATTCGGGGGGATTTTCTGCCCCCTTGTCTGCATGGGCTTGTGGCACAGCTGCATTGTCATACTCAAGAGAATGGAGATAGTTCAATTCCTTGCACTGGGATCTGTGGCCAGTGTTGGCTGGCTTCATGCTGGCTTTGCTGGGCAGCAAGACTTGGGCCCTGCAGAGTTAGACGTATGGGGAGAACCTGCTCCAATTCATCCTTGGAATGAAGGTGATGGGAATTCCTCAGGAGCTGAGCATCTACAAACTCACAGAGGTTCATTGGCAAGAGGGAAATACAAAGCAGTATTTAGAAGCAGATGTCTCTCCACCACTGTTAAGCAGCCACAGACACTGCACAGTCACATGGATCCCTCTGCTACAACCCACATTTATGTACATGGAACCTCATAATGACACAATACACAGATCTCCTCACCAGACCTGGCTGGTGTTCTTCCCAGAGACTGTTCAGCCCAGGCTTCCTCCACCTACAAATCTTCCCTTGCTTCCTGCCCATGGAGGCTGAAGTAAACAGCCACCTCCAAGAAGATTCCCTGAGCATCTCCCAGAAGAACCTGTAATGTTACATGCTGCACATTTGGAAACACTCCTGCAGATCTAAACACACCAGTGTTCCCTTTCTGTATGTGACAGACAGACCACATTGTCAGATGTTCAAAAGCAGAGCAAATCCTCCTCCACCTTGCATGCAGAAGGACAGACCTCACTCATCTCACTTTTCCTCCATTTTAATTCAGATTTTTACCATTTTCTCAAGATGCAGGTAGAACTCTAGGCTGTTCCAAAGCATGTGTACCTCCTTCTATAACTGAAATACCTTCCCCACATCTTCCCTTACCCTGTCTGCTGCTGAGGAGTTGCCTCTATCAGAAAACTGCCCCTGTCCATCCCTTCTCTTTGGAGGCTGGTGCCATGGAGGCCGTGTCACTTGTCACCTCATTTCTTCACCAACATCTGTTGCACCACCAGCTCTCAGCCCCCACCGTATCACATGAACAGCAGACTCTGCACCAGAGGAATTATGTGGAGCTTGAGGCAGCCCTGATTTATGTTGCAATACTAATTGCACTGTAAGTTATTCTGCACTCAAAGGCCAGGGATTCTGACAGAGCACCTGTTGTCCAGATTCCTCCCTTCTCCCCACATCAGTCTCTTGCAAGGTCGAGTCATGGCCAGCATGGTTTAGGATTCAGGACTCTGAAAGCTGAAGGCTTTGGGATGGTTGTTTACCCAAATTTTACATCAGATATTTCAAAGATGCTTCATTTAAAGAAATAGAGGAATAATAAAAATAATAATGGCTTAAAGTACCCTGGCTGTTTAGTCTGAGTCCTTGAAAAGAACAGAAATTATAATAACTACCCAGCAAGCAAAATATGAGCGAGATTACCTGTGCACATTAATGACTTACTGTTTTTTAACTGTTCTTTTTTTAGTTGCCAGCATATGCTGATGTACACAGCAAAGTTGACAAGGCAGACTTAGCAAAGGTTTTTCCAAGTTTGCATAATTTTCTCTCACAGTAATCTTTTCTGCCTGTTAAGCTTTTTGTGCCAATACTGGTGACCAGTTCAGACCAATAAATCACAGATGAGCAATGGTCAGCTATACCAGGAGAGGTAAATACTCTATTTTAATGAATCTTCTCCCCATTTCTCCATCACCTTATGGGAGGGTTTCATTGCCATCAGACTGTC
Source organism: Aleadryas rufinucha (assembly GCA_013397815.1). NCBI lineage: Eukaryota > Metazoa > Chordata > Aves > Passeriformes > Aleadryas > Aleadryas rufinucha. Next base: position 359,691 of record VZTH01011501.1, read on the forward strand.
AAAGAAGACAGTTTCTCTTTCATTTGGCTGGCTTACATCTCACCTACATCACCCAGAAATGAAAAAGAAGAGAGGGGACCTGCCGCATTGTTCCAGTCCTCACATGGCCCTGCAAACCAAGACCTCCTGTTCAGGCCAGAATAGCAAAGGAAGGGGCAAGACCACTGCTGGGTTTTTCCACATTATAGCCTCTTTTGCCCCTGGGAACTTTCTGCTTGGGCAGAATCTGAGGATCTTTTTTTTTTCTTTTTAATTTCTCTGACATGCACAGTTGATTGAAGTGACCCTGTTCCTATAATGACCTGCTGTGGTTATTAATGTGCCCGAAGCAGAAACTTGAGTTGTTCAGTGCAGCTGGTCCAGCCTGTCCTGAATGTACTGAGCTTTGCAGTGCACACACATCCTTCTATGGCACCCAGAAGGACATGAGAGCACAGCAGAGGTGAGACACAGCACTAACAACTGAACTGAGACAGGATGAATCCTAGACTTTGATCCACACCAGTGTCCTTTGGACTCTCCTGTTCACGACATGCCTTTGCAATGCACAAAGACTCATACCTTAGAGGGGAACCATAGGAAAAGGTGTGCTGTATTTGTTCAAAAATTAATTATTGATGTCAGTCAAACTCCTTAGCCTTGAAGCTGTGAAGAGGAAACATTAAACCTGTGCAAAGGTCAGCTTTACCAGGACCTGCCTATTCAACAAAAGGAGCTAAGGCAGAATGATGAATTGCCAATGAGTTCCTGTGTGTTCAAGCAAAAGACAAACTATTAACCTGTAAAACTGAGCATTGCAATACAGTAATTCAGCTTTGGGATGGAGTCATCACTGAAGTAGGTAAGCAGAAGGTTTTGTGAGTTGTAGATCAATAACTGAGCATCAAATATGGAGAAAAAAGATCATGGAAAAGCAGAGGGCACTTCTGCAGACTAACTCTGCTTTTGGTTAACATAAATACCTAAATTCCTGTGGATGAACAAGAAAATGCTGGTAGTATATGGAAAGAAGAAGTAAATGGATCTTCTATTGCTCACTACGGGAGTCTATCAATACGGAGCCATTTGCTGAACCAGGGCAGTGAAGTACTCCTTTGTTTATTATCCTCTTGTTTCAAAAACAGGTCACTTGTAAAACAGGAAATCTCTGGAGGTCAAGTCTTTCGCTGAGTTATGCTTATAGATTAAGTGCAACTAACCCCAGTTAATTACACAACCACATATTGATGTGGATGGAAGAGCAACTTAATAAAAAATGGGAGTTTTGACAATTAGGTACTTCAAAGCCCTGAAACTATCACTCTTCCCAGTCTCCCCTAGTTATTGGGATGAAGATTCTTTCATGAATCTGTTTTTGCTGCTATAAAGCTGGAGTATTTGTTAAAAGAAGACTCAGAGGCTGAAGTAATCTGCAGCCAGCTGCCACATTTCCATGGGCTCTATAGTCCCAGCTCAAGGAGACTTTTTAATGCAATGACTTTACAGCCCCAGGCCTGCCACACTTCTTTGGATATGAACAGACACTCACCCACTCGGCAAGTTAGGAACCTAAAATGGACCAGACATTTTTTGTTAAGTCCTTAAAAGTTGTTCCTTCTATTTGCTTTCCTTAGTAATCCATGAGCGTTGAACATCTGGGACTCATCATCTGCTTTGTGATGACTATGAGGTATCTCATATTTTGAGCAAGCCCGGTAAACCTCAGTAGGTTTATGTCAGAAAAAGTCAGTGGACAATTCCATGAGCCTCTGGTCATCCAGCTTCCTATGGGCAAGGTCTACCTGCTTTGGATGGGAAGTCACATCTGTTTCAATCTCTACATGGCTTTGGTATGCAACTGCTGACACTAACTTGATCTAGGATGTAAGCGTACACCAATAGACTCACAAAAAGCCAAGAAACATTCCATTTCCACGATAAAAATAAATTTTCAGGATGCTTCTTGGAAATATGCATACATTTTAAAAATAAACCACACCAAAGAAAGCAAACAAAGCAAAAGGCTCTGCTACTTTATGATACCAATTTCAGTTCAAAGTGAATTCAGACCTATGACTTGGGCTATGTCTGCTCTAAAGCTCAAGGTCTGTCAGCAGGCCAGTGTTAGGCAAAATTTCCTGTGTGTCCAGAGAGAGAATTTGCAAGCACAGCTTCTGCAGGCTCTGGAGTAACTCTGTGTCCTCCCTCAGAGTATGCAGAGATCTCAGTCCTCTGCCACTGTGTGTGCAGGGTCCAGCTGTGTGCAGGGTCCAGCTGTGTGCACAGGGGTGGCTGGGCAGTCACCTCACCCAGCACCCTCACTGAGGAGGCTCTCTGCAGCCATGGCTGTCCCAGGCAGCAGTGCCTGTGGGGCAGATTCTGATCCAAAGCCAAGCCTGCAGGACCTGAAGGGGAGATGTGGGTACTCACCACCTTGTTTAACATGATCCAAAGCTATAAAAAGCAAGAAGAAAAAGATTTCCTATTGTCATTGGGGTCTGCAGGCTTGGCCTGCCTGAGAACTGAAATAACTTACTGCATTGTGGCTAGAATTGGGTTGCACACAGAGGGGAATACTTGGACCCATACTTTTATTTCACGTGTTTTGCAGGCTCTGAAGATTATGAAGATTGGCTTCGTTTGGCTGTAGTAGGAAACAGCAGACTCAAATCTGACAGATGCAAACACACCTGGGTAATGCCACTTCAACACACAGTTCAGCACAGAGAAGTCACCTGAGTCAAATTTATTCACATGTGTTTTTAAAGAGCAATTCTCAGCTGAAGGCTCAGGACTGAAGTGCTGACACCCTTAGTGGAAAGACTCTTCAGCTGGCTGCAAACATCAATGACTGTATTTGCATCTATCATCACAAATATATTTTGGTTTTAGATTGGGGGAGAAAAGAAAGCAAACACAACATTTTCTAGTTTAACAGAAACAGAGTATGGAATCACTGAGACCTTCTAAAGGAGAGTTTATTTAATTTATTCTTCCGTACACACAGCTAGTTTGCTAGGATATTATAACTCAACTCATTTCTCTTGTGACCCATGGCAACCTCGGGATCAAAAGGATTACTTGTGACTCATAACTTACCTTGGCTAAATATAAATATAGGGCTTTAGGTTAAGTAATCTGGGCCTTAATCAATAAAACATTTAAAGTGACAGTACAAGGAGGGATTTCAAAAGTTGTGCTATTATAATGTTAACTCCTAATACCTGAGTTTCTGGGGCTCTCCTTTTCTGGTTTAACACAGATGCCCCACATCAAGGATTTTCCATGCATTTCATGCATACAAGTACAGCTGCATACAGTTTGAATGTTCTCCTGTTCCACAGCAAACTCATGCTCATTTTTCCCTACAGGAAATCCAAGCAATTGCCCTTGTGTGCAATACCACAATTAGGTGACCATAATTGCATACTAAATGAGCTTGTATATGTTTGAGTGCCAGTTTCTCAGATGTGGCCACCTAAATGGATATCTGAATCTCACTTTTGGGTGGTGAGGTTGAGAAAAAAATGTATGAAAGTCTTATTTCATATACCTAAATTGGACCCAATTTAAATCCCCAATTCTTGTTTAAGTGCCTGTATTTCAATATCAGACCTTACGTGCAAATCAGCCACCCTGTGGGCTAGTGTTGGCAAACAGAGATGGGAAAATACAAGTTGAGTAAAATATGATTCCTTTAAAAGAAGTCTGGAAGCTTTCCAAATAGCTGCAGGAATGTAAAGATTACAAAATTATTTCTCCCCAGCCTGGGGAATCTGCAGGGTCATTCCTGGTTATAGCTGTGGTGGCCACTTGAGGGAAGTGGTTGCCAATCCATGGTACCAATCCAAACCCTGTGCACCCAGTGAGCAGAGTGGATGTAGGGCAGGACTCCTCACTCCCAAAATAATACAGCTTCTACACCCCAGAGATGGATGGGACAAGGGGCAGTTCCTACCAAATCATCCAACAGTAATTTTCCAGTGTACAGGCACTGATAGACTAGACTTGATATGAAAATTTAGTGGGTAAGATGTTAAAAAAATGGAAAGAATCTGTATTTGTCTGTAGTTATTTTAGTATTATTGACAAGCTGGGACTTCAGAAACAATATAAATTACGCTGTCTGCTGTCCATAGTTCCACTGATGTCAGTGGAGGGAGTTTTGGCTAATGCACCTTCCTCAGAGTACAGTCCAAATTATGAACATAGAGAAACTACTATTTTCAGGTATTAAATAACTACATTTTTTTCCTTTCTAAAAGAAAGAGCCAAATTTGTATCTGGCTTTTATTCTTGCCCAGGGTAATGGAAAACTGAAGATGAATTGCAGCCTTAAAAACCCTTCCATGAGTTCTTCAGTATGAATTATTTTATATAATTCATGGAGAAGGTGACATGATTTACATCAATATATACAGTTAAATTGTTCTATATTGTAAACCATTAGCAAAGAGGGATGAAGGGCTTATGAAGAAGAGAGGAGAGACTGCACTGTTATGACAGAATGAAAAATTTCTGGACATGCAAGAAGACATCACACTGTTTCCATTGGAAGATGCTTGTGTATGTTTCCTCCAGCAAATATAAGATCTTTGGCCTGTGCACTGGAGACTGTTCTTTGTTTATTTTTGTTATATACCAGAAAGGTTTGTACAGAAGAGCAGGCAGATTGCACTTCAACTCCCAAAGTACAAGGTGGGGTCAGTTGTGGGGGTATGTGTCAGAGGCATGTAACTCACAGCTGATTGGTCTTATCCAGTCTACATTGTTCATGAAGTGGTGTCAGGGGAGGTTTAGGTTGGATTCTTCCCCTAGAGGGTTGTTGGGCGCTGAACAGGGTCCCCATGGCAGTGGTCACAGCTCCAAACCTGCCAGAGCTCAAGAAGTGCTTGGACAACACTGTTAAGACACATGGTGGGTTTGGGGGGTTGTCCTGTGCAGGGCCAGGAGCTGGACTCGATGATCTGTGTGGGTCCCTCCCAATTCAGGGTGTTCTGTGATGCTGTGATCCAAGTCCTCACCAATGTCAGAAGGATATTTTTTACAGCACAGGCTGGTGCTTGCCAAGTTTTGAGGCACAGCTGCCCCGTGTGTCTCCATTCTCAATCGAAGGAGATACGTCAGCAAGTTTTTCCTCAAAGCCAGCACTGGTGGAATATGAATGTCCTGAGTTCAGGGATTAAGAGAGAGCAAATCCCTCTTCCTCCTTTTACACAAGATCTTACAAGCAGGATGCTGCACGGTGCAGGCTACACAAACCAGACACTGAGGTGGAATCCCAGGGGTGGTTTTGCTGTAGGAGGTTCCCACAGGAGATAGTGGTTGGGGGAAAGGTGCAACCAACCCACCAAATGGTTTATTTTGAGAAACAGAACTCACCCTGCAGAAAAAGGATGGGAATACTCTGGCACTAGGAAAGGAACTGCAGAGCGACTCTCTTGCTGGCACAACTTCGTGCTTTCCATCATCTGGATTTGTCGTCTGCTACAACTCTAGGCAAAGGAGCAGTTGCCAATCCAATACAGGGTCTGATACTCTTCATCTTGGAAGTAGCTTCAGCCTTGCTTATTTGTTGTTGTTTTCTCTCTGGTGCTGAAAATTCCTGAGGAAAAATAGTCAGTTTATCTCTTAACCATTCTTACATCTGTTTCAAGAAAAATTCTTGTTTTCTAAAAGATGTTTAATTTCCCCCACTATGGACCCATTTAACTTTCCTTTCTAATCTCCTAACAATCTGGAATGAGGTCTCTAGTAGTTCTGCTTGTTGTGAAACAGCTTTGGGAGATAACTCCTAGTCCATGTTAACTACACTTCAAATAATCTTTGTGTAACTGTGATGCAAACCTGTAATCTCCCAAGGCCTGTTTATAACCATTTTAATCACTGAGACTTAAGGATGTTATTGCAGGATGGGCAGGGAGAGAGGGGTGAAGAACTGACCAAGGAAGCACAGTTCAGTTTGTCTTCCAAACATCTCCGTATCATTCACGGCTTTACAAGGATGAAGTGACTGGTGAACAAACAAGGATGCCTAATCTCAGATAAAGAAAGGGGGTCCCATTCTGACCAGCAGCCTTCTTCTGGAAGGTCATATAAGCCCATCCTTGTTTCTTTGCAGTGAGACAGAGGCTTGAGTTTCGTAGGACTCGACACCTTCAAACACAAATGAAACGTACCCTCGGGATAATGAATATACCAAGCTCTGACATCTGAATGCACACACAGAGCAGCTGTGCGCTGTCCTTGGGGACATCAGTGGTGAGGGGACAGTGCCAGGAACTGCACTGAACACTGGAGAATGCATTGCATTAAACTGTTCTTTAGACAAAGTCCATCTCTCACTACCCTCTTTTGGGCTGCCTTTTGGCAAAAGAAAATCTGCACATATCAAGGACAGAAAACAGATTGGGATTAAAAATGAGATGGTTTCAACATCCCTTCAAATAAGTCTCCCAAAAACACAGTAACATAGAGGGGCAGAACTCCTTCTAGAGGAAGATAAAAGCCTCTAAATATCATTTCTGACTACTTTTTGTTTGCTCAATTGCTTTTAATTAAGCCACACTTGGTTTGGGGAGCCAGCCAAATGTGGAGAACAAAAAGGAAAGCAAGAAATCCAACCCCTCAAACCTTTGCTCAGTGGCTGAATTTCCCCAGCTTTAAGGCACAGCCTTTCTCCATGAAGGCTCAATGCTTCTCTCTAAACCTGCTTAGGAGAATTTATTATCCCTGTGTGCAAGTCTTTGAAACCATAATTTTAACGGCAATAATTTCTAAGCAGTGAAATTCATGAGAGGCTGTAATATAATGCCAAGTCTATCCTATTATGGTTTTAATTGGAATATACATTTTACGTGTTATTAGAGAAATGTTACTGTCCTTCTTATGCTTAATACTATATGAATAGCTAAAGCCCTCTAATGACCATGTAATTTATTGTCCCTATAGTTATGGCATTAAGCTACAAGGCACCTAATACTTGCAAACATTGTAAACTCCAATTACAGCTACACCAGTGATCCTTCTGTCAACTGAGCTAAAAATGACTGAATGATAAGGTTAAGCACTGAGCCTCGTAACAGTTATCTGGAGCTCAGCACCTGTACTACAGAGAAATGTCCAATAAACTGTGCTTAAACAGTTTTATGTTGTTGTCAGATATAAGTATAGCAAATACATCCAGCCTCCAGAATGATGCTGATTGCTCTGATTCCACCAATCTTTTATGTATTTGTCAGCTTTAGCCTAACTTAGTGTTAGCAGTAAATCAGTGATTCCCAAGAACTTGAGAGATTTCACAGGCACCAGAGTGGATTCTGCCCAACCCTTCAGAAATCTTGGAATTTCATGAAAAATTGCAAGCAGTTTCTGTGCAAGGTGGGGTCTTCTTTTCAAACATCCACAGCTGCTTGAGAAAGTACCAAACCAACTGACAACAGAATTCAGAGAATTTGGAAACAGGTTAGACTGCTTTTGACTTCTGAGTGACAGGAACTCAGTACCATTTGAGGGTAATCTTTACCTCAAATAAAAGCCCACCTTCAACGACGGTGGTAAATTGCCAGAGTCAAAAGCAGAGCTCTCACATTAATACCTTTGTCGGGCAAAGGAGTCAAGAGAAGTCAGTGCAAAAAGATACTGTAAAGACCAACTGGAAAAAGCTCTCCAAAATGAAAGACTTCAAATATGATAACTGGAGATATGTCAGAAGACATGTATAATACTGATTTTTCATTGGCTTTTTCTAAACAAGAAGGATATAAATCTGATCCACAGACCAGAAGAACAGCAATATCCATGCATGAACTAAACTACCTCCGTGCAAGGTTTGTTATCAGCACAAATGGCTCTTCAAGTTTATTAATAATTCTGATTTTCTTTCCTCATAAAAAAAAGTGGGTGGAAATAAAAGGGCCTACCTAGTCTGATCCCCTCTCTGAGCCATTCTGTGCCCCATAATTTTTAAGAGGTTTCCAGAATCCTAACCCTAGTTTTACCTTTTTACACTTTTGTATTCCAAACGGAGAGCTGACATTCAACTTCAGAAGTAAGCTAGGTGTCCAGTTGTTGTCCCAGAAAGAGAAAGAAACTTTAAAAATTCCCTGCATTCAGACACTCAGCACTGTACTGCCCAGGTGCCACACCTGGGTCATGGCCACTGTCATTTCTGGTGAGGCAGTAAATGAAACAGAAACACACACTCTACCCTGGGCGCATTCTGCTTCTACGTAGAAAAGCCTTTCCTAAACAGTCTATTTTAAATATTGCTGAGATGTGCCGTAAGGCTGAGAGGGACTCTCTCCGCAGCATTGAGTTCTATTTCCTTTTTAAAGGTGGAGATGTGTGGGAATTATCACCTATATCATTGACAATGTCATGCTTACCTGCAGAGTCATTCATGCTGCCCAATTTGCTACTTATCACATGCTTTACAATGCCACGGTGCACAAAAGTACTGTAAAACCCAATTTTATTTCCTAAGAAAATACATAGATTGTGTGTGTGTATACATATTCCCACAAACTGTAATTTGCATGTGTTTTGGAGGGCTTTACACCACACAAGAGGTGACAGTTAAATAGAATCCCAGCGCCAGTTCCACTAAGAATATTACAAACATTTGTGGAAATTCTCCCTGGATGATCCATGATGTCTGTGTAATTCCTCTGGCTAAGCACTCCTCTCAAACAAATACATGTAGCAAATCAAGTGCATAAACAGGATAAACCACCTTTCCTCACTGGTGATTTGTGATTGCTCGCTTAAGCCACCTAACATTTCTGCAGCCAAAGAGGGGGACTAAAACCTGCTAAAAGAGGAAAACGGCAAATCACACATTTCAAGGACAATTCAAACTACATTTTGAAAAGGAATGAGCACTCAGGCTGCATTATGTGACACATTTGAGATTTGTGTCGCTTCGTACATTTCCCATGACCATCCAAATATTCATGCAGAATTAATAACATGGTCCTGCTTTTAGCAAGTTCCATCCATTCTTATTTGTATCTGGCTATAATCAGCACTGAGACCCCAAATAGTGGATGACTGCATGTGATTCTTGAGTCCTTTTCTTTTTGTTTATGTCAAAGCAAATTAGCTGGAAGGAGACTGATGAGGAAATCGAGCAAACTGTGGAAGGTCAAGAGGGCATTTCACTGAAATGTAACATAATAAGTACAATTTAAACAGTGACAAGTCCCATTCACCTCTTTTGTTTCCTTGAAATGTTTAGAATTATTTTTAACCATCTTTTTAATAAATAAAATTGTTCTATTAGTTTGTCGTACATTTGGATTTCATTAATTTTAGATTTTTTTCAAGCATCTAAAATTAAACAGATGTCATTAGGCTCATTTAGACCTCAAATAACCCTTGCAACAAAACCAATTATTCAAGGGTCAGTTGGAAGTTGGAATTTTATAATAAAGGAAAGTTTAAAAGTTAAAAAATAAAATGAAGAAGAAGAAAAAGAAGAAGAAAGAATGCCAATTTTATGTCAATTCAGTTGTTAGCACAATAGCTGAAGACCTGTTTTATTGTTGGGGGAAAGGGTGGAGCCAAAGAGTGAAATTTCAGGAAAGCTGGTTTATTCCCAAAAAGCCCCGATTATTCCCTTTCCCATGACAATTAGTCACGAAAATCTCTCCCAGCTTTCTAGTTCTACCATGGAGATGACTAAGAGGACAAAGGTTTGATTTTGTTCTGGAAGTTTTTCATGTTGGTCAAAGAAATTTCAAAAACATTGTGATCATGTCTGGCAAAGTGCAATCCAAGGACACACGGCAGAATGGACAAAGGCAGAGCTGGGATCCTGACCACAATGCCATACTCTAAACAACACTTCCACCTCCTGTAAGAGTGAAGGGGTTTTATTTTGCCTTGTCAGCACAAACTGTAATTTGTTGGGGGGATTTTTGGCTGTGGAAAAGGTTTTCAAGGACAGTTGGGAAACAGGTTGGATAATGCACTGCAGGAGTGCTCCCCAGCAGGTATCCCAGGGGGCAATGCTGAGCCAGTTCAAGGTGCTTGGGAAGAATAAATGACTTCTGTCAGCCCTGTAGAAAAGGAAGCTTAAAAACGTGGTATAAACGCAACTGTTTTCCCCTTCCTCACACCTTGCCAACGAGGGAACTGGGCTCCCAGCTCTGTAAACATCTCCAGATTTATAGGGGTGTGTCTCAGAACAGACACAAAAAATCCAACCATTGTGATTCCTTGGCTGAAAATTAAGAGCTGGGGTTTACTTTACTGAGCGGGAGGGAAAATGAAAATTGCTTTCCCTGTAACCTGAGAGACTTAGCAGAGTTCTCCTGCCAGACTGCAAAGATATGCAGTGGTCCCTGCCCTAAACTCTACCACCCTACTTAGCTGCCAGGACTGCTAAATGAAGAGATAGAAAAATGAATAATGGATTGTATGAAAGCTATATTACCATAACTTTAAAATCCTGCTGCTGGAGGCTGAAGACCTCTCTGAAAGACTATCAAGCACAGTGGAAAGGGAGTAGAGGGCTAAGATCCAAAAAGAAATTTAATAACTGACCTCTGAAAATCATGGTTTAGCTTTTTCTTTTTCTCTTTTTTTTAAGAGACAGTAGCTGTAACTCTCCTTCTGACCCAACATTAACCTTCTACAAGTTATAACAGATGATTTGTAAAAACACCCCTTTATTGCCTTGACCTGTTTTAGGGCTGCTATATCCTCCAACACAGCTGTATCCTGTGGTCTCAGTTAGCTGAGTAGACATGCAGGATTGTTGCTTTGGGCTGAATTTGATAGCTCAAGTCATGCAGGTTATTCCCAGAGAGGCACCACAGCCCAGAAGAGCATCTGTCCCATGGTGGGGGGCTTATCCCTAACATGAAAAGGTAAAAGAATATGGCAGATTCAGTGGAAAATTCACCTTGCTGAGCAATGGGTAGAAGTCGGTTGAAGGACCTGAGCTGTTCTGTGCACAATTGGGGAAGAAGAGAGTGTTCCACTTTGAAGATGCTTCCAGACCAGTGGCAGGGCTCTGGCATCCAGCCAGCTCAGCTATCCTGAGGATCACTGTCCTAAACAGCAAGGAGGGACTTGCAGCACAGACAGATGCAAAGTGAGTAGAGAGCTCCCTGAAACAGGCACATTCCTGCAGAAGCTCTTAGGCACAGTGAGGAACCTGAGCATCCTGCCTCTTAGAGCTCCTCCCCAGCAGCTCAGGGGGTGCAGGGTCTGCCCTGCCTGCTGGCTTCTGCCTACTCTAGGGTTGGTAGGGCTGGGCTCAGCTTTGCAAAGCCAAGCTGCCCAAAGTGATGGCATTAACAGTGGCCTAATCTAACCTGCCTGCCAGCTCTTTGCTGCAGGCAGAGGCTTTGCTCAGTGGAGACAAAAGGGCAGCCAGGGCATAAATGGAACAGAGTTGACATGACAGCAATATGGCAAATACTGTCCTGGTGTAAGCAGCACCCCATTTCTTTGTGCCCAGCTGCTGCCATGCTCCAGGACATCAGGGACTCATGGTCCTAAGGAGGACAAGTGGGTTCAGGCAGTCCTCAGCTTCCTCCACAGAGTAGATGGCAACCAGCACCCTGCTGGGCTTCGGACGCTTCAGATCTGCTCAGCTGCCCAGTTACAAAGGAAAGCCAAACATTTACAGCAGCAGTAACTTCCTTCTCCAGGCTACTCTTTCCACTGAGAGTCCAAAGAGCAGGAGAGGTTTAAGGAAGGTTTCATGGAGGGGGGTTGTGGGTGTCTTTGCTGGCCTGTGCCAGGCTGCAGAGCTGCACAAGAGCTGGGACAAGCACAGCAGATCACCAGCCCCGGCTGCTGCACCCAACACCAGAGTCAGAGGAGACTTCGCTTAGCACAGCTCTGATCAAGTGATCAACTCATTGCTTGTAAATCATCTCCAATAACAGATGGCAACAAAACAACGGCTATTGGGAGCTTGTACTGAGTTTATCTAGCAATAAGATCACCAAACCCACCAGCAATTTGTTTCACTCAATGCGGGAATTGCTGCAGCAGAGAGAAATGCATTGCACTAACAGCAACCTCCACAGAAAGCACACACACACCTTTAGATTTCAGGTTTTCAGCAGAGTTATTTTTTTTGTTTGTTTTTTACATTTTCCTGCCCCTTTTGCTTAGTGCTTTCCAGGTTTAAAAAACAAAGGCTGCTCATAGTGTAGGAGCAATAGTGGCTTTCATATTTAATAACTCTTAAATCTTGCTCCACATGTGGCAATTGTTAGGTAGATTTGGGCTGCAATTAAAGAGGCACCCTTCTTTCTCCTCAGCAACAATATAGGCTCTTAATCTGACTAAAACCATCATATTTTAAGAGCTGAGATCATCCTGAGGCAAATGGTATCAAACTTAACATGGATCTGTTTTTCATAGGGAAGTTTAAAAGTTAAAGTTCACTTTCCTAAAAGTCTTCCATTAAAGAGACGGCATCTCTGAGTGCTCTTTCCAAGTACCCACAGGTACCTCTATCATGCATCACCATCTGGGGGTTGGAGGGGAGAGGATAATTACGGAAATTCCTTTGTGAAGTCCCTTTTTCTGTAAGAGCCTGAGTTGGGACTCTAAATAGAAGTGAGGTGAGGGAGTTTTGTTGCCTGGTTATAGATTTGACTGCAGATAAAAGCCTTATTTGTGTGACTCAGCCTTCGAAGTGCTCACGGGTCTGATGGGGATAACACATAAAGGCTGTGAAAGACAGGAATAAACACTGATAAAACAGCTGAGCACACTTTGGCTTCAAAGCAAAACACAATAAAACCTGCACAGCTGATAGGGAGACATTTTTGTTTCATTTTGTGGTTCTGAGGTGGCTGTAAATGTCCACAAGGAATCAGAGTTTGAAGCTGGTTTGTGCTGTCACTGTAGGGTGGTGGCTGAGCTGGCAGGCTGAGCTGTGCTGGCTCCATGGTAGCACTGGGCTGGGGTCAGGACACCAGGCTCAGTGCTCCAGTTGGTTTTGCAGCTTTGGGGTTTACAATTTTTTTTTTTTTTTCAACCACAGCATGAGAAAATACCTGCCAGGAGACCACAGGCAGGTAGTGGAGTTAAAAGCAAGGGTGATATACATACCAGGGTCACATAAACCCATCAATAGAGGGAAAATGTTTCCTTTCCTTGGCCACATTTGATATTCAAGTTCCCTTTGCTCCTCAGAGCATTACTTCAGGTACCCCAAATTCCTGTTTTCCCTTAAGAACTTCCATTTCCTATTCCACTGCTGTTCCTGATGCTTCACTGTCTTCCCCTTTCCCTTTCTCCATTTTTCACAGACCTTACACTCCAGGGCAATTTTAGCAAAGCCTGACTTGTAGCCTTCATCTGTGCAAAGGTAAGAAAGCCTTGGTGGCAGCAGCAGTGTCTTTCAGAGGATCTGTAGCAAGAGGTGTCTATTAATATCCACTAGTCCTGCTGCTAAACCTCTACGTCCTCCTTTGAAAAGGTAATCCTGCATTGTAAAGGCTCAACAAATGAGAACACCAAGGGAATTCCCTCATTTATAATACCTGCAAATTACTTGAATGAAAATACCTCCACAACTATCAAAGTTTGTGGAGGGCATAAAATTGGAGAGGGAACAAATAACGAGGAACAAGGGATTTCAGTCCACTGGTTGCCAGGGCCAGTGAATGGAAAATGCAGTTTAATGTACAGAAACATAAAATAATAAGTCTGGGGCCAGCAAGCCAGACAGAAGGATATTATACTGAATGGTGATGCATCATATTGACCACTGAAGGGATTTAAAGGTCAGTGCAGAAAAATCCTTGAAGCCTTAAACTTGGCATACAGCTAAAATGAAAATAACTCCAGTAAAACAGCCCAGCAATGGAGGCAAAGAGAAGGGACAGAGCCTTGCTACGCAGTCTGTGCAGCAAAATACCACCATGGCTTTGCTCCAAGTGGCATGATATCATCTCCCAAGGGGTGTAACATGTAGGCACTCAAGTGCCCCTTTCCCCAAGTAGCCCAGCTCCTGTCTCAGCACAGGATGCCATCCCAGCAGCTGCCCTCCCTCAGACACAGAGGAAAAGGCAGCCCAAGGTGTTCCCTTGTTACCAGTAAAGCACAGAGGATGCTGCTCAAGTTCACTCCAAGGCTTAGCGATGCTTGTCGGCAGGAATGCAGGATCCCAAACCCCCCAGCCCATTTGCTCTTCTGCTTGATCTCTGCTTTTGGCACTGACAAGCAAGAAAAGCCAAGGCAGCAGAGCCCGGGGCCCCCGTGGGCACAGCACATTCACCTGTCTGAGCAGAGAGCAGCTGCCTGAATCCTGCAGCCAGCTGGGACTGGGAACCCTCATGTGTGTGCCCATGTGACTGTAGTGATACAGCTGTGTGACCTGGCAGAGATGCAGTGCAATAGCCACAGGTGGGAGGGAAGATGCAAAAGTGACAAGTCAATTCATTCCCTTCCCCGTGTCCCTAATGAGCAGCCTCATTTAGTCATTTTTTCTTCTCCTTGCTCAGCCAGAGTATTTCATGCCTCTTCCCTCACAGCTTTCTTGCAAAAACATCAACTGAAAGAAATTTTAAAACCTGCTCTCCTCCTAGCTCATTGCCTGTCTGAACCAATACCTTCCCCCATTCCTTCTTCTATCACTGTAAATACAAATAAACAATCTTTGAGCTTTAATGTGAATACAAAGAAACAACCTTCAAGCTTTGCTGAGCTGGATGATGCTGAGCTGCAGGTAAAGGGCTCCATAAGATCATTAACAATATCCATGGAGTATCCTAAACCCTGTGGGTGATGACCTGGGGCATGGAAGGGAGCATACACAGTGGAAAATGGTGAGCAAATTTAGCATCAGTCTGAATCAGCAGTTTACACACACACCCCCACACACACAACAAGCACACACACGCAGCCTCTAAGATGGATTTTTCAGGAGGACCTGATGGGGAAGTGTTTTCTCAGTTCTTGGCTGCTGGGTAAGTGCCTTCCTTACTTCTGCATGCTGCTCCTGAGTTAATTCTGGCTTTTCCCACCTGGGGGAGCAGCAGCGATTCAAAGCCAGACTTCCAGACTGCCAGCACAGGTCCTTCCTCCATCAGAAGCCCAGACAGGGAGGACAGGATAAATACCCCTGGGGTTATGATGAGCATTCGGAGGGTGCAAGTACTAGGAAAAGTCCCCATTCCTCACCCTCCTCTCCTGTCCCTTTTCAATACATTCCCTTTTTCTTCTCCATTCCTCCCCACCACTTCTGCTCCCCAAAACCTGCAGAGGACAGGGCCATGAGGGAGAGTGGGGAGCAGGCAGGTCCTGCAGCTGTGTTTGGCAGAGGTGCCTGCTCCGACCAGGCAGGACAAGGCTCTCAGCCAAGTGAGGATCTCACAAGGTCTGTGACATCTGGCAGTCACCAGCACTGCCTGTTCCTCAGCTACTCTGCCTCTGGCTGTTTTCTTGTATAAATGAACAGATAATCTGGACATGTTCCAGCTGAATTAGTGTACACATGATGCTCAAAATGAACCTGAGGATAGAAATACATTACTGTCCTATTGTGATGCCTAAAATACAGGACCTGGAATTGCTTCCACATCCCGGGCCAGATGCCTCTCCTGGCTCTCACCCAGCTCCCACGCCAGGTGAGACAGGTTTCAGACCTGCTTTCTTGCCCTCCTCCTATGCTTCCATGGGGTAAAGAAAAGGGGCACAGGCCCAAAACCACAGCAAAGCCCTAAAGAACTAACATGGCCACAGTCCCAGTGCAGACTTGCCCACAGCCAAGGTAGAGCCCTGGAACAATCCCTGGAATGATTATACCACGCACATTGCATGGAAGTTTTAATACATAGCAGTTGATAACCTGTCAGTTTGATTTACAAAAATTTTTTATTGAATAGATTAGATTTTCATGCTGTCAGTACATTTTCTTTTCAGAGGCAGAATGACTTGTATCCTGCATGTGCATCAAGGAAAAGAATATGTTTGGTGCTAAAATATCTTGTCACTGCCAACTTCCTTGCTTGATACCCTATATCTGCTATCACCATGTTTGAACCCTGTGGATAGCAGCTAAATTAATTTTTTCTTGTTCATTTTTCCTTTTTTCTGTTGCCCCTTCAGCAAAGACTTATATCTCCAGTCCTTTGTTACAGAGCACTGCTTTCCAGAACAGTCTTTAAAACAGAAATCGAGTAACACAGAAAGATGAGATTAAATGCAATCTTCTGTACTCAACTTTCAGAGGTTTTCTAAAAAAAGTCAGAAAAGGCTTAAGAGCATGCAGCTATTTTCTTTGCCTACTACTGATCCCCTCAGGAGCTTAAAACCAGCCCTTAAGGTGCTTTACTGTCTTAAGAAACTCATTGCAATGGTGGAGGGGAGATGAGCAGTTTCAGCTCCTGCTCTTCCATTAGTGTACAAACTGCTAAAAGACAAGAAAAACTACAATAATAAACATGAGCGAGCTTGCTGCAGCTGTGCTTGTCAACTCCAGACATTAGTGTGGCTAATTCCAATTGGGAACAGTTCCTGGGCTTGGTGATAAATTAATCCCAACTCTGATAGTACGGAAAGATTTCTGTATGCATAAGCCAAAAGAAAACTTCCCAAACTGCTTACAAAATCCTCTTTACAGTTATTTTGGTGACTACACACCAAAATATTTAGTCTGTATATCTTTTTTGGATACAGTGCAATGTATTTTTTATTTTGATTAAATTATATTAGAATAGGATATGCTTCATCTAAAAGACAAAAGAATTTACGCACAGGCTTGCACTGAAATTGCAGAATGATGAAGTACAACCGAGTGGGGTTATGTCTGTTTTCCTGGGGATATGCTGCAACTGCTTCGTAGGAAAAGAGCAGTGCCATTGAGCACTTCTGAGAGCAGCCTGAATTTTATTTCAGATCACCATTTTTGGAAAAATCCACAGTCTGACTGCTAAAATGAGAAAACACAATACCATTCGTTGATTTTTTGTTCCATCCATGCTTTGTCGGTGTTGGTCTGTTGGCAGAAGGACGTGACCCAGAGGACAAGGAAAAGATCCATTGGCTGCATAGAAACCCCCAGTGCAATGATTCAGCATGACCAGTGCCTGGGAGAGACACGACGTCAGGGATGCTGGAGTAGCAGAGTCCTGGACGTCTTCTGCCAGCTGCATCCTGCCCACCACCATCTCCAACTCCTGTGCCTTCTCCCCAGCACTCAGGCTCGCACACCACATTCATCATGCAGTTGATTTTGGGTGCACTCCTGCAGGAGCACTGGGTTTCAGGAAGTTATTCACCTGGGCAGTTTCATCTCAGCCCCGATGAATAGCTTCATTCTGGAATAACAAATATATACAGAGGGAAAGCTGCTTGCCACAAGGATTCCTTTATGCTGCGCCATGAATTGTTGGCCAGTGGCCATTTAACATTGAAAGGCAAGAGCCACCTGTGTCAGGTGTGTTTAAAGTTCATATTGACTCCTGCCCACCAGTATTTGCATGATGGACAACATCAGAGAAAGGTGCATTTAGTCATTAATTTTTGCCTGACATGGGGAACGGAAATGAAAAGGAGCCCTTTTCTTCCAGGTACAGCTTTTGTTTCCCAGTGTGATCAGTCAACTACCAGCCCTGTGACACCCAGCATGGGGCAAACCCAGCTCTAGAGTGTTGGGGATATTCTGGGGTTCCCTCCTGCCCTGGCAGCCCACACCCAGTGGGACCACACATCCATGTGGTCCCCTGCACCCTCCTCTCTGCCCCTCTCTGCCTCCAACCTTGCTGGGTTCTAAGATCCACTCAGCCTCACACAATGCAGCTTCCTGGGAATGGATTAGAAAGCGAGCTGTGTGGGATATTTGTTATGGCCATGCCTTTCATGGAGAAAACTGTGACTTCTAGCAGTTTTTGTAGATTTTGTAACCCCAGCCAGCCTGCTACTGATTCCTTCATGAATTTTTACAGCTTTGGCTCCATTTGTGAGCGGTAGAGTAGAGATCACAGTTTTTAATGGATTTAAGTTATTAGTTACGTATTACCAAAGGGTGTAAAATTCTTTATGTTGTAAAATAAAGTCCGTTTGTCTTCTCTCCATTTCCCACAGCACACAGTGTTAGATACAGTGCACCATTGTTGGGCTTCTCTCTGAAGCTGGCTCTGGGCAGTTTTGGGTTGTGCCAGTGCATCAGCCACGGTGGCAATGATTGCTGTGGGTGCCGGAGGACACTCGTCCCATGTGGGAATCCCCTTCCCATGAAAAAGGGGGGACCATAGGTGGGAAAGTGCATGGCAGGACTCAGTCAGGAAGGCTGGAGGGATTTGCAGAGAGTTTTGGAGCTGAGGGCTCAGCAATGGTATGTGCCGCTGGAGGGTTTATAAGGTTTCCTTTCTGTTCCCTAACGGGAAACTTTGGCGGGGGGGAAACATTAGGATCTCAACCCATACCGGTGTACATCTCCACTGACCAAAACTTCCCTCGTCCACACACTGCTCAAGTGGGAAAATTTGCACTGTCTGGCTGCAAACTTGGCCGTGGCCTTTGTGCAGATGTCGTGGAGGGCAGAATTTGCTGGATTAGTACAAATACCATCTGTAGGCTTGGTTCGGATGAGTGCAGTGTTTGAGAAACAACCCATTTTGCTTATATAAGGACTAGCAGCACAGCCAAAATCTGCAGAACATATCTGGTTTTCTCAAACAATTATTGGTGGGCAGCCAATATTTGTTACTTTTCTTCAGAATAATGCATAAACTACAGCACAGAAACAATTGGCCACACTCATGTCAGACCAGAAACCCTGTGCTCTAAATTACTTTAATCAATTTATCTTCCATTTAAAAAATAAAGACAGGGAAGAAAGAGACCTTTCAATTATGTTTGACACCACCTAGAGTACTTTCTAGTGCTGATATCCATTGGAGCTGGGAGATAAATCCAGCCCTCTTTCATAAACCTAGGTTTCTTTTATAACTGATACAGCTTTAGGATTTTTATTTTGTTGCAGTTTTCCTGACCTAAAATGTCTTTTTCTGTCGTATAATAGTTTATCAGCTAAGCCACAATTCCAAAACCTCCATTTTTTTACACAGTAATGTTAAAGGAAAAACTCCTTCAGCCCTCCTGCAACTTCTCCCCAACCAACATAAACATAAAACCAGGCCTTGCAGAAAAAGCAAAGCTCTGTAGGGAAGGGACAATTTTATGGCTGTTGTCTGTCTGTAACACATGGGATCTTCAGGGACTGACTTTTACATGTCATCTGTCATTTGGAGAATGAAAAGAAACAAAAGAAACCAGGGAAACTTTCTCCCAAATCATTCCAGGCTGATCCTGGAAACATTTATTATGGGGCTTTGGTGGGATTATTCCCCTAAGCAGTCAGACATCAGTCCCACCGACACTTTGGTGTGCACTGAGCACTGCACAGCTTGGCATTTGCATGGATTGTGTGAAGTCTGGGGGGAAAGCTCACCTACCCGGGGCTTCCATGTGTGCTAAAGCATGGCCTGGCTCGAGACACCGTGTGTTTCCAGAGCTGCCCCTTGCACTTGGAATGAATCCACCTAAATATTTACATGTATTTTGCTCCTATAGTAACAAGAATATTGCAATGGTATGTCTGACATAAACGTGCTGGTATATTCTATGTTGATTTAAATAGCACGGGAGGCATATGTGCAGTTTCCTCTTCACAAGGAAGGATGGGCTTGCGGGAAGCATCGCATCGGCTTCCGACACTTGGGAAAAAAACATGGGGAGGGAAAAAAAAAAAAAAAAAAAACACACGGGAAAGGGAAAAAATAATGGTAAAAGGGGGTTTTCGAGGCTGCGCGGGTGGAAGACCAGCCCCAACCCTGCAGCTCCCGGGGCCGCGGCCGGCAGGCGGCAGAGCGGCCGGGACGCACCGGGAGCCGGCGGGGAACGGGAGCGGGAGCGCCCGGGAAAGGTGCGGGGCGGCGAGCCCCGGAGAGGCGGGTCCCGCTCCGCTCCGCCACCGGAGCAACAACCAGCCGAGAGGGAAAATTTCAAAAAATTAACATTGATCTCGTTAGTTCCTTTAAGTGGAATTTTCAGGAAAGCCGGGCTTTGCCTGAGGAGATCAGGAATTCCCCTATTCCCTCTGAATCTTGCCCTGATTTAAGTTAATTTGGAGTTTTACCCTGCATTATTAACTGCACTTTTCGTTATGGATTTGAAAAAAAAGCCTGTTATCCTCAATATTTCCAGGTTTACTCGGGTAAATCCTGTATCTCTGCTAAGGGGAGTTTTGCCTGGAGCTTTTATTAAACTATGGCACGAAGCAGAGTGAGAAGAGGGGAGAGGTATTTGAAGGAATACCTCATTTCCCTGTGCAGAGTCTGAGGGCTAAGCTGGGTGTTTGTTATAAAGTTGAGCAAACTCCATAAAAAACATCCAAGTTTAAAACAAGGTAATTTGTAAACTTATCTCTGCTGTACTCAGTCCACTTACTGACTGACACAGTCATGGAATTGGATGCAAACACTGCGGGGGGAAAAAGGCAAAGAAAATTTCTGAAATCATATTTGCCCAAAGAAACCAAACCAGCTTGAATTTTCAACAGTAAAGGCTAAGAATAAGTCCAGCAAAGGAAGACTGGCATTAAAAAAAAAAGGTAATATAACAAAATTATTCAAGAAAATCATGTTTTATGCTTACCAAAGACAAAGCTTCAGAAAAAACTGATATTGCATTACTCACTGAGTTCCGATCCTACAGCCCTAATACAAGATCTGTCCTGCAGTAGCAGCACAGAATCGAGTCCGTCATTCTCTGAGTACTAAACCCCTGACTTTTATATAAGTGGTTATAGATCTTGCTCCTACATAAAATTTCATGCTTTTATAAAAGAAATTCCAAAGCAAATGTAACTCTTCAGAGTCATCATTACCCAGGGTTTTATTGCCAGGCTTGTTAACTCTCTTGATAAACATCAGGTCCAGTCTCTCTGCCCCGTGACTCCTCTTCTGGGGCTGGTGAGGTTTATTTTACAAATAATACTAAGTACACACTGCTCACTTAGTTGCTCTCTCAGTGAAACTCTGAAAAAATAAGTCATCAGTTTTGGTGGCCTTACCTGGCATTTTACAGGTGTAAGGGAGAGTACCAAGAGCCCCAGAGTTTCTTAACAAGGGAGATTTTTGGCTTTGCTAGAAGATAATTGCTCCAGTAGTGAGCTGCCGTTAATCCCAGGCTGTGTTCTTGGTGCTGACCTGCAGCCCTGCTGTTTACATCAGTAGGATTTTTAGGGCCAAATCTTGCAGTTAATTGCAGCAGTATAAATCTGGATTCCTGAATCTCCCTTCCCAGGCATGGAGCTCCTTTGGATTTGACAGCGAAACTCAGGGCTGATCCTGCAGCCGCTGAAATCGGTGGCCTTGTCTTGCAGCGAAACACGGGAAAGACTTGGGCTAGGCCCTCTCCCAAATTTCCTAATGGCAATAAATGTGAGCAATTAGGGGCTCCACTTGCTCTGAGGAGCAAGGGCTGCCTCATCTCCGCCTGCCGCAAGCCTTGGGCCCACCGAGCCTGGGTGGTACGAGGAGGTGTCACTATTAGAGCGGCTCTAGAGGGGATTAATACTGCTGTGAGCTATATTATGTCCTGTCAGGAATCTCTGCAAAAAGAGCAGGAGCTGGAAATGCAAGCTTTCAGCTTTAAGCCCGGAACTTGGGGCTATACAGCAAGATTAAAGCATCGGTCTTTTAATGTTTTCCCATCGAGAAGTGAGAAATCTCCATGCATTTAAAGACATTCTCCATTTTTTAAATAACCAGTTGAGTCAAGAGACTGATTTGATGTCAGTGCTCAGTGCATTCCCCTGTTACATTCCCTGAGGTGCTGCACCACACTGGCAGCTGCTGAGCAAGAGGCTACAAAACCTCAGCAAAAAGGAGTATGGACTGACATTGCAGACCCAGGGATCCCAGCCCAAGCTAGACTCCTTCCCCAAGTCTTGTTGCAGATATTGCAGGCTATGGCTTCTGCAGAGGGAACTGATTTATAAAATGACATTGCAGAAACACCAAACATCAAGGTCTCTGCTGGAGGAAAGTGTGGATTAAACTTTCGGTTGCTGAGAAATGAAAAGAGAAACTGGTAGACAGTGAAGTGATGAAATAATTCATTAGAAGAGGTTAATAGCTCTGTGGAATTTCCTCATTTGTTGGTAAATCTACTTTAGTGTCCTCAGCTTTGCTGTCACCCACCGCAGAGTGGACATGGGAGTGTTTTGGTTGCAAGTGATTTATTCAACAAAATGCTAATTCTGTTCTGAATCTTGTATTCACAATCACAAATTTGACCCCCACACAGAAAGCAGCACAGAAGATACAGGTTAGCTTTGTCTTCAGCAAATTTTTCACCTAAATCAGACACATTTACCCTTACCTGTGAGGAATGAAATAAGAAAATATGGAGGGAGAGTTTCAGCCCTTTATACCTTGGAGCACAGTGTGCTTCTCCCCAGCCTCACATTTGGGTGCACATCAACACAGCACAAAACTGTTTCAGTGACTTACTTTGGATCAGCTCTGTGTTTATTTAATGTCCAGAAAATGCAGCATTCAGAAAAAAATAGCTATGGTCTTAGAGGGCTCGGATCAGGTTCTTTTTCCTACAGGTAGTTGCTATCCTCTGTAATATATTCAGTACTAAATCTGCCACTACAGAATTAAAGAAAGTGCAATTACCAGCCATGCTGAAAGTACGTGGTAACTCTGGCAGGATGAAATTTAATTTTTGTCATTAAACAGATGAAAGCAGTTTCAGTCAGAGTGAAGCATAGAGGTTAAAGTCAGAACATTGTATTGTAATTCTCAATGCAAGAATTTGTGGGAACAAAGGACAGAAGTGAAGGCAATGATTTCCCCTTCTTAATGCTTGTGAAAACAGCCTCATGTTCTTTTCTTTCCAATATACGCATGCAGAATATATGCACGTTTTTATTTTGTGCTTAAAAGTTAAAACACCTCCAGGAGTCTGGTTTATAAGAGGGCAGAGAGGAATAAGGAATCAAAAAATATAAAACAAAACTTCCTTTTACAAAAAAAAAAAAAAAAAAAGAAGAAGAAGAAATATTATTTTCTAAAGGGAAACTAGATTTGTTAGTGGATGTTGCATTTGAAGTGTGTGTTGAGCAGTTGAAAGTGATGGAGACTGCAAATAATAAAACCATGTGCCCAAGATCAAAATAATGGTCTATTATTTTAACTCCCCCTGAGAAGCAGACACGATGACTTCAATGAAATTACCTGTGGAGGTAAAATACACAGATAGGGCTGATTATCAAAACACACAGAATTTTCCATGAGTACCTGAAAACATTTGAAAAATTGTGATATATTTAGCAGGTTTTGAGTTAAAGTTCATGTGCATACATTTACATGTGTGTATATATACATACATATATATATATATACACAAACACACACTGTGCATTTTGTTTAATTATGGTGTAAAAATAGCTCAGAAATGCTGGAAAACTGATTGCCTTGAATTATTCCATCACATCTGTCTCAGGAAGGGCTTGGTCTTGCTCCCATCGAGGTTCGTGCCCCATTGACTTCAATGACAACAGGACCAGCCAAAAACACACAAATATTTGTCTTGTGTTACAGACTACAAAAGTCCCTGGGAAAGGCTACCTGTGTTACTCTGTTGGTATTGTATGCAAGAGGTGCTGTTTGCTCTGTAGGAAAATATAGGTCTGTAATTAAAACCAACAAACATACGTTCTGACTTTAACCAATATTTTTTTCACCAAAAATATATTTAAAAATTCATAAATTAATGTTTAGTTGAGAGGTTTAATTAAACAAGCAATTAAAGATATCCACGCTCCCAAGCCCTTTTGTTTTACTACTATTTATTTTTCTCTAAGAGAAACCTTTATTTCCCAAAGGTTTATCTTGTGGAAAATCACTGCCTGAAATTAATTTTCTTTTCACCAGGTGTAACTTACACTGTTGTACAACGATGTCCTGTGTGTTATTTCAGAAATAAATGTCTGCTTCCTTGAGTTTGGGGTTTTTTTAAGTACCAGTTTCAAGAGAGGAGGGAGATTTATTTAAAGAGAAATTTTCCTCCTCTGAGGAAACTGTTTGAAAAGCCACACACACACATTGAGTCTTTGTCTATCGCAGCATCTCAGAGTTGCTGAGGGAGTAACAATCTGGAAGGAGGAGGGCATAAAACCTAAAGATGCTTTAAATATGCACCCTGGATGGGTTTTTCAAAAGCTGGTTTGTACCTAAATGAGAAATTTGGGGTAATTATTTATTTTTTAAACATGTTGGAAAAACTACTGAGGTTTTTTCTCTTTTTTTTTTTTTAAATCATAGCTGTAGTGGATTTTTCAGTCTGATTTTTGCCATAAGGAGCACCTGGTGAGTCCGAGAAACTCTGCAGTGGTTTGAGCTCCTGATTCTTTGCAGGATCAGGAGCTTTAATGAGCTCTCAGTGGCCTGATCCTGTTAGCACCCTCTCAAGTAAGTAACTGACTTTGGTGATATTGCTTATATGACTGAAAATACCAGTCAAATTAAAAATTAACTTCAGCCTTTCTGAATGATCTTGGATATGAAGGTGAACTCGGCACAATTTTCTTTAAAGAAGCAGCAATAACAGGGAATTAAGGATTGCTGGGGGAGTGCAACCCTTTAAAAGCAAATAGAGGAGAAATCAGCACATCTGAGCACAAATTATATCAAGAACTTATAAAAATTTAACAGGGAGTGGTGTCCTTTCTGGAGGTATTTAAGCTGTTCCATAGCAGCATAATAGGTTATATTCCTGCAATGCAATTTTTAAATCAGCTGCAGGATTTTATAGAAAACTGACTTTAACTCTCTTTAAGAGGGAGACTTCCCTGGGCATTGTAAAGGACCTTCCAGAGGGAAGATTTTGGTTGCAGACAGGGATTATTTTTTGGATTGGACAAACCCTTGGTTATCTATGCATGCCTTTCTGGAGTAACCCCATCAGATTGCTCTGTGAAGGGCCAGTCCTGCATGTACAGCCCAGAACCGTGCCCAGGGTCAGCAACTTGCACCCGTAATGCTCCGTATCCAGATCTGCAATTTATAAGATTGGGCTGTTCATTAACACTTTCTTTTAAAACTGCCCCAGAAGGGTCGTACTTAAAACTGAATAAACCCGTTTAAGGAACCAACTTGTGTCCTTTGGAAACAAATGAGAGCTGGAGTGAGAAAACTACAGCTGGCCATCAAAACTGGGTGCACAAAAGATGTGCCAGTGTGCCATTTCCTACCTCGTGAAGCCACTTTTCCCCTCAGTGCAGCTCTACAAATACAATTGTGCATTGATTGAATCTCAAATTTGCCAGACTTCAATAAATTCTGAAAGTGTAAGAAATTCACATTGAAGCAAGGGACATGCAGTGTTAGTCCTTCTCAAAATAATAATTTAATAACTCTCCAAAATGTATAGTGGTTTAGGAAAGGCAACCCAGATGTCAACATATAAAATAAAGCTATAAAATTTCCTTCAAATGTATTTTAATCATTGCTAAATATTTACATTTAATAAGCACAAGGTTTTATTGCAAGAGAGATGTAATTACACTTATCATTCATGGAAAAAATGGAGTTTTAATAGCCTGTACATTGATTTCCTAAGATGAAATAGTGTCCTAAAAATATGTCGCTTGCTCTCCCCTGGGAATATGTTCCATATGTGAATGCAAAACAGATGAGAATTTTTTTGTCAGTGCATAAACGATGTCAGTTTTAGTTCTCATTGTCTCTGTTACATTTAACATAAATCTTTGCCTTTGATGTTTTGCTTATTAGAAGCACCTTATCAGGGTTTTACAACCCTTACTAACAAGGTTATTTATTTAATAAACAATAACAGGAAGAGTAACAACACCTTGACATTGACTCCAGGGAAGCTGATGGTGGAGGCTACGGCCTCACACAATTTTATCAATAATCTATGGCCACATCTGATGCATCAAAGACAAGAAAAGGTCAAAGGGACGACAAAAAAAATCCAAAAATTATCCTTTATTTTTATATTATTGTTATTTGTCTGCCTTTTTTTCCCCCACACCTTTCTTTTCTTCTTTTTTCCCTGGTTTCCCTGCTCAAAGGGGTCCTGACTGTCGGGAAGTTTTATGTGATCTGCCCTTAGCCAAAACAGCCAGCACAGCCATAGCTGCAGCTGCAGCAAGGACTAGACTGGAAGCATCCATCACCTGTAATTCTTCAACAGTTTTTTTGTCTTGAAGCCTGTAGTCACAAAAAAGACCTAATAGAGGGACTAACATAAGAAATACCTGGATTTTAGGAACTGATGACATTGTGGGCATTATCAGTGCAGGGAACTGCTTGACCTGGCACTTTTTGAAATACTGACTGTGGCAGCACCTGGAAGCTTTCTGTCTTGAAAAGATGTTCAGTGTTTGTACTCTGTAGGCAGCCATGAAAGTCTCTATTAACATTATTTATTAGGACTGAAAAATTATTACTTTTTTTAATAAATGATGGCTTTTCAGGTGAACTGCAGAAATTAGGAAGAATAAGCTTAACATTTGGTGTATATTTTGTTTTGTTATGGCACTTGTGAGCTCCACATTTTCCAGCAGAAAAATACTGTTGTACAAATACACCAGAAAGAAAGGCCGATAAATGTGGAGGAAAAAAATATATGGTATTAAAAATTAACCATATAAAATGGTCTCTTGGACTTCACACAGCAGTACAATGCCACTTGGTCAATAAATAGACGGGTGATGCATGGAGTGGACTCAGGTTAGCAATGGTTTTATTCCCACCCTCTACAGGGGTGGCCATGGTTTTAGTCCTGATAAGTCAAATTTTTCAGGCAGGGAACAATTTTCCTGAGAATTAAATTAACTAAAACAAGCATATCCAAAAATTATCTGTTTTTCTAGTGCAAATGTGTACCCTCTGCCACTGCGTGGTCCCAAGCTCTTGTGTAAGTCCAAATCCTCATCCCTTGCTCCAGCTCCACAAGAATCAAGTCGAGGCACAGAAAGTCAATGCATTTGAGCATATTAATTACATTGGTAGCAGGAATACCCACAGTTTATTGCTAAGCTCAGACCTCCAAAGAAACTATTTGCTGTTGCACAATTTCATGCACTTGGAGGACCCCGTATCCAGCATTTTTGGATAGCTACAGAGCATTTCTTTGCTGGAGCTGGTCATAACTTTTGACATAAGGTAATGATATACCTGAACATAACACTAGCCAGGTAAATACTGGAGCCTGGCATGCAGTGTTACTTCTGCTGGTTGCAAGGTACCATCGTTTGGAAATACTGAACAAAACAGACTCGTGCTCACTCCCAAACGAAGGTCAATTGTCTCTGCAGCCATCGTCCACATGTGCAAGCTATTACAGCCTTGTTCTGTCCATATTCCAAGAGTGGCTGTTGCAGTGAATTGAGGAACTGCTGCCAGGAAATGTCCTTCTCTAAATGACATAATTAGAGTCTGGGGGAGCCCAGTGAAAGCAGATTAGGGGCATCACTGCTGTTCTTGATGCAAGCAACAATTCAAAGCACATAAGCAAATACTTAGACTGTGAGGATGATTTAATATTGATTAAACTCTGATATCTGAGACTCCATGGAAGGTAGGTACAGCACTCTGGAAGGAAAACAAAGCAACGAGTTCACATTTTGTATTAGCTAAAAAAATAAAGTGTTTTCACTGACCTCACTGACCAGAAATCAAAAAATCAAACCATTATCCCAATTAAAGCTATTGGCTTGACTAATTAAAATTACTGGACTGTCTGATAAAATTAAAATATGGATGGTTAAATAAACCCAAAACTGCACTTTCTGTTTTATTTAGGTGTTCTTGGTTTCTCTTGAAGTTGCCCAGCAATTTTGGGTATAATCATAGATAAGGTGAATCACAGATGTGCCAGTTGAGCCCTGCCTATGCCTCCAGCCTTGTTTCCACTCCTTTTCCTAGCCAGTCCTCAGTTCTGCAAGTGATTTTGGTGATGGAAACATATGGCAAGTGGCCAAGAGGGAAGTTTAGCTGTGGCAACACACTCTCCTCTTCCCTGCTAGCATGGAGGCATGTTGATTTTACCAAACTGTAATTTTGGATGTTTATCATTAAGGTGAGAAATATTCATCTTCTCCACGAAATGATAGGCAGGCTTCAATTCACTGCTCCATTGAAACCAACAGATCTGCAGCCATCAGGCATTTCATTAACTCTGCTTTCAGATGCAGAGTCATTGACTCCCATGGGAATGACCATGGGGTAACTTGTTTTAGGGTTTAGAGCCTCAGGACCTACAACAGTGGAAGTTCTAAACTGTCTCTCTTGGCTTCTGTGCTGTTCTTCCTACTCAGGATTTTACAGTTTATTATTCAGGCACTTTACTTAATGCCTTGTGCATTTCCCAATTTTTGTTTTACTATATGTGACAATATAGGAAATTGATATGAGCAAGTATGGCAGGATTCTCCACCCTTTCTATCGAGCTGTCTGTGCTGCCCCATGCTGCTGTCCCATCACCATGGGATGCTGGCCCATCCCGGACAGCCCCATGACACAGCAGAACACAAGCTGTGGATGCCACTGCTCCCAGAGGAGGTCACACACCTCAGCTGGTTTGGAAGCAGGCAGCTGCACAGCTGTGCCATGGAGTTTGATGTCCAAAGACTCCGGTTTCTGGTTTCTTGTATGTTTTGCTTTTGTAGCCACTCACCACCCTCATTGCAGCACTTGGTTGGTGCATTCTTTGACAATTATATTTCTTCCCATTGGCTGCAGAGAAAGAGCAATGCATGGATCCATGAGAACAGCAGAGCTGACTCCTTTCACACCTTTCAGATGCCTTCTTCTCTTTTCCTAAAACTGAGAGCAGCTTCCACACTCTGCCCCAAACTGCTGTTTGATGTAAAGACAGAAATGGAGCAGCCTCTCAGGACAGCAGAGAAGCTCTTCTCCTTCCTGCAAGTTGCACCACCAGCTCCCACTGCTCTGGCCTCCAAGGCACAAAGACAAGTTCCTTCCCCTGAGGAAGGTGTTCAAATATTGACCAAAATTCCCCAATGACCAGCAGCATATTTCCTTATCTACAAACCACTGCTCTGCTTGAACAGACTGTCTCTAATTAGCAATAACCTCCTCCCATAGATCCACAGGAAGAGCATCTTCTACAACCAGGCAGCGCAGGTGCAGCAGCAGCTTTGATCCAGGCAGGCAGAGCTACAGCAAAGTGGCCAAAGAGGTTCATTCCCCCATGAATCATTGCTTTTCTTTGCATCTTTATCACATTCCTGGATGCAAGCCATGTTCCTGCAGCTTCTTCGCCCTTGATTTCACAAGAGGAGGGAAATGGAAAAGCAGCTGCAATATCCTTGGCAGAAGCTGTTTTACAGTAGCTCTGAAATTAAAGTATCTCTGTGAGATGGCTGAACCCCTTTGCTGTTGCTCTGGCAGCAAGCAAATGAAATTCTCACAGGGTTTAGCTGATGTTTCCTCCTGAACTGATCGGCCGAGTCGATGTGGGACTGGAGGAGCACTAATGAAGCTTCCCAGGAATCCTTTGACCAGCACAGGGAAGCAAACAGCAGGTCTCACATCTTGAGAGAGTCAGTGTCTACACCACTTGGCTTGTAACCAATGCCACCAAGGGCAAGGTCGGAGTTGAAAAATCCCAGTTGTGTTCTGCAAAGGGACTCTCAGTGACCTGTTTCGCTCCAACTCTGCTCCCTGGCTTTTTCAGGTTCCTGCCAGGCTGCAGCAACGAGCCGTGTCTGTGTTTTGTATGCACTAAAATTACTTAAGTGATTTCAGCAAAGCAGGATAGAATCAGCAGAGCTAAAAACAGAACAATAAGGCACAAATAATACCCAGTACATCCTTGAAAATACCCTAATTCCTTCTCATTTTCCACAACTCCCATTGTACAGCCCTTCATTCCAGTACCCCTCTGTCTCTCTCGATCTCCAGACGGAGAGCACTGGTTCCTTTCCATCTATATGTGCCATCTCTCTTAACTGAATACAGCAGAGTATCAGTGGCTTATCTGACAGAGATATTTGACACTGAAAGGCCTGAAACAGATTTGTTGTGTGGGAATATTTTCATTCTTCATCTCCTTGCTCAGGCTCGGGAAGTTGGAAGGATGGAAGCAGGAATGAAGATGTGCAGGGAAAATAAAATAGCAGAGTTCTCTTGAGGAGAAAACACTACATATAGCAACCTTAAGGGATTATTCATTACGTAAAATAATATTTACTGCTGCAATCAATGCAATCCTGGTCAGAAAAGGCTGATTTTCAAACCTGTCAGCATTTCTGAGAAGAGTTTGTAAGAGACACAAGCTGCTTTATTTCAGTTTGGTAGTAGTTAGACTCGGCTGATAACCTTAGCAGGTGCTATTTTATGCTTCACTTCAGATGATACCAAATTCACTTTGCATGTCAGTGTGATTTTTTGCCCTTAGACAAAGTTAGATAATTCTGAAGGATGCTCTGCAAGCAGAGTCCTTCAGACAATGGCTTTGGGAGCTGAACCAGCATCTCTTTGCTCAGGCAGCCAAAGATGGTGTTGGCTTGAGCACTTTAGCACAGAACTTCACATGAAATAAATGCTCAAAATTAACTCAACTTCGCTGTAATGGTGATTGTTGCATTTGAGTCAAACCTTCACTAAAGCAGGGAGCTGTGGTGCAGACACTGGCAGATGCTGCAGAAAGAGTGGTGCTGTGTCTGGTCTACTCTGCATCTGCAATTTTTTACTGAGGGTTTTTTTTTATTTTCAATTTCTGTGATATTTATTGGTTTTATGAGGCATTTTCAAAGCAGCGAATCAAAATATCCTTTTCTGGGGAAGAAAATCTCCCAGAGCTTAATTCATCATTTTGAAGTAATACAAAGCTTAAATTTGTCTTTGCTGGAGCTGCATACGAAGTATTCAAGCATAAATAAAGAAAATATAAATAAAGCAGTCCTGAATCTATTTCACTGTGTTATTAAAATTCCATTATTTGTTCTGCGGGAAAAGACCTCCCAAAATGACAGTGGTAATCTGGGCAAAAAGCAGATTGTTGCCAAAGGGTTCAGCTCTTAAAGGGGGGAAGCATTTTAAAAACTGCCAAGGAAAATATTTTCATTCATGAGTTCACCCAGCCTAAACATGCATCTAATCCTCCCAAACTGACAGTTCAAAAAGGCAACCACAGCTGAGACAGGCAAACTGTTCAGTTCAAAGGCAAAAAAAAAGGACCTGAGGATTATTAGCATTATCACTTTATCACGAAATGACCATCAGCTCTGGAAGTGCAGAGCTCCACCTTCCCTTCCCAAACCCTGGGACTTAGTCCCCATCACATTCTTAAAAGGGCAGCAAAGCCTTCCTTGGTGATTCACCACAGCAAGGAGAGTCTTCAGAGGGCTCAGGACTTGCTCCCATTTGCAAATTTAAAGATTGACACAAATGGAAGAAAAGTGCCCTGAACCTTCAGAACAGGAGTAAGTCAGGAATCTCAAATCATGTCCCTGCTCGAGGATCCCCTTTTCCTGAAATACTCATTGCACAGACTGAAAAAGAAAAAGATTCCACACTTACTAGATATGTAAATCTTAGCATATTTGCAAAAAAAACCCTCGTAATTCTCCATTCTACAACTATTAGTTTAAGAATAATAAATGTCTTGACCCAGACTGCAAGAAACAGCAGTAGCAGAGCTGGGAAGTGAATAACCAGACCTCTGCAAAAAAAGCTGCAGCAACTTTAAAGTGGGAGTATTTTGGAAGCACAAACCTTCCCAGGAAATTGAGAAGATACGTGTCTTTGTTTGGCTGGTGGTTTTTTGAGGATTGGGTTTGGTTTTATCTTTCTTCCCCCAATATTCAGCCTTGCCAGCCCAGTGTGAAACCATCAGCCCTCCCACCAACCAACCCATTTGTCATCCAGTTTGCAGATATTAAACCTGAGGTCCAAGTCAGCCCAAGTGACAGAGCTGAAGAGGCCTCACAGATGCTGAGTTCCCACAAACTCTGCAAAAATGGGCGTAAAAGACTTTAGAACATGAGGAAAGACAGAAGTGTGAGCCTAGTTATATTCTAAGGTACCAAACTATCTGCATGAGGAGTTACTGAATGACCCAACAGGTGGGGAAAAAATGAGAACAGTTTGAGGTAGAGATCAATCCAACCAAGAGAGGAGAAAACTGACTTCAAAAGTCTCATTGTCCCCTGAACTATTTGGTGTTGACATCCACAACCACTTGCCCTCGCAGCAGAGACTCAAGGGATGGGAGACCCAAGGGAAGCGAGAAGTGATTTTCAGTCAGGGGGTACCACTGTCCCTCCTCCACCCCATGCTAACAGCCACTTCTCATGGCACAGGGGACAAAAGCAGCCAAGAACTGCAATGGAGCTGAGCTGCTCCAGCTCATTCTCCTGGTTGTGGTCCCACCACAGCTCCCCAGTGCTCCACCCAAAGACCCCACATGCTCAGCAGCCAGCAGAGGGGACAGAAGAGCTGGACCCATGGTGGTTATCAGCAAAATATTGCCATTCCTGACTTGTAAAATTGATTATAGTGGCAGAAACATTGCCCTGTCCAGCTGAGAGAGGAGCAACTCCCTCAAAATTGCTTTATGCCATGAAGGTGCCTTCCAGGTCCCACACCTGGGATGTGCACCACGAAGTGCTGCTGCAAAGCAACAGCCCATGCAAGAGCAACTGCAGCAATATGTGAGTGGCCAGCCATAGGCTGCTTTTCTTGGCACTTATCCTCAGCTGAAGATTTCCTTAAAAATCCTTCCCAAGCTTAAAGCACAACAATGCATGCTTTAAATACTGGCAAACATTTTAAATGGCTGGCAAACCCACAAAGCTGCCAGTCGAGCCACGGCTGTGGCTCTGGTCTGAGATGGGCTGCTGGGCTGCAGGATCACCCTCAGGGCTCAGCACTCCCATCTGCTTCTAGAAATAAAGGAAAAGGTGAGTGAACATTTTCAGCAGGCTCTTGCTGCATTGTCTCCATCACTCCCTGCTTTCCCCAGCACAGCCTGGACTCAGGTGCTCCTTCAGTCCCTCTGTGGGATCCCTGTGGGGACAGCTGATGGCAGCAGGAGCCACCTGCAATGAGAATCACCAGGACAAATGAGGTGACCATTGGACACCACATTGTTCTACACCCTTAATTTGGCCAAACATTGCACATCAATCATTTTGAAAGACAGCAGTATCTCACCTGAAACCTGAGTCTTGTAAAAAAAGCTCTTTCCTCCAGGAGAGGATGATGATGCTCAGGGTTTGTTTGAATGCCAGTGTCTCTCCTTTGTCTCCTGTGAATTCAAGCACTGAGCCAAGAGCTCTGCTCATGTATGGCTGAGCACAACACTCATAGGACTCAAGGAGAAGATTCCTATTGACAGTGACAACCAAACAGATCCCAACACAAAAGCACATTAAGAATGTGATGCCATCTTACGCCAGTGAACACCCATCTTTGGTGCTGAATACCAAACCATTTCTCTGGTTTATATCTTGAAAAAGAAGTCCAGACTTCAAGCAGCAAACATTTAACAAGACTGATCTGCCCAGCTTCAAGCTTTTCAAACGCTGTGTTACAATGTGAGTTTAGCAGAGGTAATTATCTTCCTGCCTTGTGAGCCTTGGTGTTCTTTTACTTGTTTTATTTGCATACATTTAATGGTTGCATAAATTAAATGTTTTTGGAAAAATATCTCCACAAAACTGTACCCACAACACCGTGGGTGAGAGCCACATGGACATGAGCAGCTGGTTGGAAGATACCTGAGCAACCTGGTACCCAACTGCTCATTCTTCTGCTGGAAGGGACCACTGGAGCTTTAAAAGAGCCAGGCAAATAACTGCATGTGCTGAATGTTTAATTTGTTTGAAAACATACCTGAAATATCCTGCTGAGCATGCCAAATGCTATCAGGCAGCTCCAGCCTGTGAAGAGTTCAATGGAGGTAGACCTCTATTGAGGTTCTCTTTGGGAAGCACCAGCTCCCAGAAGGAGAAGCATCAACCACTGTCTTGTCAAGATCATTCCCTGAGGTATCTATCACTGGCCAGTGTTTCTGGCATCCTTATTTGTCATTGCAGGCTCTCAGGATGCACACACACTCTCAGATTTGGCTGGAGCAAGCTGAAGAGCATCACCCAGCTTACCCAGGAAAACAATCCTCTTAACAGCAAAATGACATCCAAGGTGCTACTGCTACACAGGTATGCACAAAATACACACATTGCTCCCCAGCTCAAGACCTTAAGCCTCTTGTTATGCAACTGCTTGGGGGTTTTACCCTATTTGAAAGTTAATTCAGATGACAACAGGATTAGCCACTGTAGAGCTCCTTAACCTCACGATGGGTGACAGTCACACTTGATACAGATGAATGCTATTTTGACCGCCTTTATGCTTTAACAGTATATTATGATTGTGTCACATTATCTGTTCCCCAAGATGAGTTGTAACAAGGGAATATTTAGATGAGTAACCCACAGAACGCCACCAAAGTGTCGTGTGATTTGGTAAACCCTAGGGCAGGCCTATGGTGAAGAGCTACCACAGGATAAACTATGGGAATGCAGCATCATCCCCTGGATCTTGGGGCTTGATTAGAGTCACGTCAGTACAGAACTTCTAAACTGAGCTCAGTGTTAGCTTTCCTGTATTAATTTTATCTTCCTTCATGTAGGCTTGTGGTTATTAGCATTTGACAAATCAAATATTAATAAACAATATTTTTAAACAATGTGGACAACCGGATTTCCTATGTTTTAGGAAAAAAATGGAACAGTAAGTGGGAAACTGAGCTTCTTTCCTGTTCTTTGAATAGTTCTATAGCATTGTACAGAAGGCCAGAGCTGTCTGTTCACAGCTTTGAAGAGGTTCAGATGGAGAGCAGCACAATGATAAACAGGAGCTCCACAGGTCTGGCTTGGGTTCCCAAGATTTCTTATTAATTTCCTATTAGTTTGGGTCAATTGCTCTGAGCCTCAGATTCCCACTGTAACTTTTTTTCAGTTTAAATTGCCAACTGTAGAACAAAACCAACATTTCCTGTTATATTTAGGCAGTGCACAAACTGCAGGATTTCACCTGGGCCCCTCAGTGTTGCTGTAATAAAACTCATAGTAACTGCAATATGACAGAATCAAATAATCTGTGAATACATATTCTGTCAAACCTGATTTTATTGCCTATTAAATCCCACAAGACTTTAGAGCAGCCCCGTACTGTGTGACTTCCTCTCCGTTCCACACACCACTGCTCCTGCCAGGAAGCAGGATACCATGGACATCCTTTGTGTGGGGTGTCTGGAGCATACAGGGACTAGCTGTAGTGCAGCAGACCTTGGAGGGATCATAGATTTGAGCACAAGGGCCAAGTCCTTCTCAGATCCTTGGCAAACCTGGCACTCACACCCATGCATGGGAACCCAATTCATTTCAAAGAAATAGCAGTAATTTTTTCCTTCTCTTTCCGTGTCTCCAACTTCCTGAACTGCCAAGGCATTTTGGCAAGAACAGAGATAACCAGAGAGAGCCCAGAAATACTGAGATGGGCATTGTTATGACCACAGGCTCTCACCAATGCCACCAACACTCTAAAAAAAGGATTGTGCCTCCCAAACTAAAAAAGAACTTTTAGCATCTGAATATTCTTAGTGTGTCTCTGTAATTTCTATGACTTCCAGTCATTTCAAGGACTCTTTGCACAGGCTCTGCAGTAGTCATTAATGTTTAGAGTTGAGATGGGAATTGAGTACTGGCAATATAGCAGAAGATAATTTTGAGAGCTGCTGCTGAAAGCACGTCTAGCTCATGACTCTGGCCATCATTTCTACCTCATCACAAAGGTATGCTGAAATCTAGGAACCTCTCAGAGCAACAGGTTTCGTGGAGTCAGTAACATTTTTCCACGTGTGACTGGTGAGGTCATTTCCCACCTGCAGGTTAAAACCTGCTGCAGTGACTGCCGGGCTTCTCAGACTCACCTTCAGACAGACACCCTGAGCTTGTCCCAAGCAGCCGCCTCTCAAAATCCAACTCATCAGCTGTGGATGTCCAGCAGTGTTTTGGCTTTCATTTCAGCCAGTGCACGGCTCAGCCATCCTGTTGGATGTGTTACTGCCGTGATTAAAGGCAATGCCCAATGCAGATGTCATTTCCATAAATCAGGTCACACTGGGGCTGCTGTGGTCGGCATCAGCTGTGAAGCAGCAGCATCCCTGGGGGCAGGGATGGTGGTGCTCAGCCGGGAATGGACCAGGATCAGCTGGGGATGGACCAGGATCAGCCTTCCGCACACAGCACACTGAGGGTGGAAACACTTGGGACCACTAATGAGACTTAGGGATGAAAACAGGACAGAAATTTTGGGATATATTTACAAAAAATTCCTATCTCAAAAGCACCTATTTGTCATGGCATGCATAACAGTGAGGAATCTGAAGGTCATTTTCCAAGAAGTGGGGAAAGCAATATACTGTAATTTTTACGGTGGTGATTTATTTCAATTCATAGACAGAAACTGCTCCCATAACTCAAAAGAAATTGCAAAGAGGGAAAAAACGAGGTGTGTTTTTTTATGCTCACAAAATGGAAAGAAATAAAAACCACTGTTTTCTGAGATGTGATCCAAAAGAGTGAGTTGATTATTTTCAAGTTTTTTATGGGGTTTAGGTTTTGGATTCTATTCACTAAAAGTATACAAATGCTTCTGAGAATGACATTATTTTCCCCATCAAAAAAAAATTTAAATTAAAAATTTAGATGAGTTGCAGATGCAAGAAAGTAACTGGATGGGAGATGACAGCAGGCCAAAGTCAGAATGGCTCATTTCCCTCTCCACCCTGGCCATGTCCTCCTGCTCCACAACAGCTACAGACCTCAGACCAAAGTGAAAAATTTCCCTTACAAAACTGCCACCATCCTCACTTGTACTACAGAGAAAACATGGATATCACTGCTGAGGCTTGTCAGGACACCGAGGCTGGACTGCAGAGCTGGACATAACCCAGACAGGGTCCCTCAAACCTCTTTTGAGAGTGCTTGCAGAACATGGTTGGTCTTTCCCCTGCATGGAAGTACAAATAAGTCTGGTTAGCTTTTCCCTGCTTTTTAAGGGATCATATATAGTAATGAACACAATGCTCAGCAACCCTCCAGACCTCCTGCTAAGCAGGAGTCTGTAGGCTGGGCTATTAAAATAAATGAGAAATCACCATTGGTCACAGCATGAGCGGGATTTGCCCAGGTCTGAATGACATGAAGAAAAATGGAGATAAAACACAGTCATGTATATTAAAGTGAGGCTGTTTAAATAGTGATTTTCGTGGTGATGCCTATTCAGTCCTTTACCCTCTAATATACTGGTTTTCTTTTCTCACAGGATGAGTACAGGTTAAGGCAATTTACATCAAACTCCTTCCCCAAACCTGACACTGGTAATTATTCCAAATTACAAGATTTGACAGGAGCCTGAAGAAGTGGCACTTAACTCCACTATAGCATTATGTCTTTTTTTTTCCATTCTTAATCCCCTTCCTAAAAGCAGAAAAATGATATGGCACTCCAGGTAGAAAAGACTGACTGAAAATATAATGCTAAATATAAAAACATAGCTGCCATTATCGTTTGACTCTGCTTGCAAACAGGACTGCAATTATGCACACTTGGACTTCACTGATTGTCCCTCAGTCCTCTGCACTCGGGTCCCTGATTTCTCTGCTCAACCTCTGCCTGGGGACTGCACAGAGTATGGAGATGCTGAGTCCCACGGGCAGCCCAAGCTTCCTGGGAAACCCCAAGATGAAGCTGAATCATTCATCCTTATTCCTACAGTACCAGATTTGCAGCTCAGAAACAAGCTTTTGTCTTCGTTCTGGTCGCGCCCATGTGCCGAAAGATGAGCCAGCAGGGAAGAATGCCAGCCTGGCTGAACAGAGAGGTGGAACTCAGTGAAAGAAAAAAGGGGAGTTTATGCTCTTTGGAAGAAGGGGAAGGCGACTCAGGAGGACTACAAGGACATCATGAAGTTATGCAGGGAAAAAATTAGAAAGGCCAAATCACAACAAAAACTTAACCTGACTACTGCAGTAAAAGACAATTAAAAATGTTTCTATAAATACTTTAGCAACAGAAGGAGAATGCAGGCAGCGCAGTCCCAGCCCAGCTGCTGGAATTTCCCCCTTTCCTCTTGGGAATTTCTATGGACAGCAAACCCGGCATCAAGTGGATGCACTTCAGCTTGAATGCAAGCCTGAGATCTGATGGGACCCCCCAGCTGGCAGCAAGTCTCCATCCATCCCACGGGAGGGTGTCCTGGGAAGGGCTGGGATTGCTCAGCCATTTCCAGGGCCTTCAAGGCAATGGCTCATTCCAGCACCACTGGCTTTTCTGCCGGAGCACCACAATACTGGGGTACTATTACAGCAGCAAATTGGCCCATTAAGCCTCAGGAATAATGACTGCTGTTGGTAATTACACCTAATCCACTAATGAGCTATTGTTTGCTTCCAGCATTAAGGTAAGCTTAATGATGTGAAAAAAAAGGCAAAATAGACTTGCCCCAAAACTGCTAAACCAACTTAATTGAACAGATGCTTGCTTAGCACCTGCATTGTCATGCTGATTCATAGAGAATTGTTTTAATTGCAAGATGATCCTCAGTGGATCATGTTTCCTTCACCTTAGGGTAGGTTCAGAAGTCAGAGAGTAGGAATTGATTCATTTGGTGGTATTAGTATGAAGGTTTAGCACGTGCAATGCGGCTTTTCATCTAAGCTGGCCAACACATGGATGATAAGGCCCAATAGCAGAGAAAAAGCTCTGCAGCAATAATAAGAGAACATTAAAATCCCCTCATAGGAACTGCAAAATTGAAACCAAGTGTTGTACAACTTAATTTCTGTTCTGTATGAATTATATACTTATTAAATAAAAGAAATGCTAAATGAAATTTATGAATTATTACAACAGCACTTGTGTAAAACAAAGTTGTGCTTTGTAAACTTTTAAATGCCAGGATTGATGGTTTTCATGACTTTCCCAAGATCTTGCAAATTTGGCCAGGCTGCTATTTTTGCAAAACTTAGTCAGTGAATTTATTACTTACACAGCAAAATCAGTGCAGTTCATTACCAACATAAGAACTGCAAACATGGTATGAATTAGGTGAAAACAGATTTTCCTAGAAAGATGAGACATTTACGCTGTCTAAACATAACTTTTTCTTGCGGAAAACCACAACAAATTCAAGGTCAAGCGTCAATATTCCTTTTTCTGCCCCAAAATGCTAAAAATTATTCTATCAACACAGGCAAGAAGAAAAATCCCTTAATTTATATACATCAAAACTGAATACTGCAATTTTCCTTCAAATACTGTGCTGTTGAGGATATTGCTCTTGAATAAAATGTTCATGTTTTTATCTGCAGCAATTCTTCAACTGCTGGCTTTGAAATGTCATGGCAAAATGTAAAGAGGAAGGAAAAACCTGGATAAAGTACCCAGGACTTACCTTTAGGGAGTGTAAAAAAAAACCCTTTGAAGTAGTCTTTGTACCCTCTTTGTCACCAGATTTCTTATTTTTCTTCTTGGTAGTTGAAATATTTTTTTTCATCTTAACATTACAAAAATAAGCAAATTTTATGTGCAAAATAACTCAGAAGACTGCTGTGATTGAGATTACAATACTTTTGGGGGATGCTGCATGCCCATTTCCCAACCTGATATAGCACTGGGTTTTTTCTAAAGCATAATTCATGAAATAAGCTGCATGAATACGCTTTCCCCTTCACCATGGGTTTGGAAACTTCAAATAACCATTGCAGTCTTCTTGAGCTTCCTAGAGAGAACACTTATGTTACACACCCAACTAATAATTCATATTCTTCAGAGGCAGTGTGGCAGGCACATTGTTTGAATACTTACCCCAGAAATGTCCCGGATTTTTTCCATCTCTCCCCTCAGTTTTTGGCCACTAAACACCTAAACACTTGCAATTCCCAGCTTTCTTTCTGACACTATTTTCTCTNGCTCAGAAACAAGCTTTTGTCTTCGTTCTGGTCGCGCCCATGTGCCGAAAGATGAGCCAGCAGGGAAGAATGCCAGCCTGGCTGAACAGAGAGGTGGAACTCAGTGAAAGAAAAAAGGGGAGTTTATGCTCTTTGGAAGAAGGGGAAGGCGACTCAGGAGGACTACAAGGACATCATGAAGTTATGCAGGGAAAAAATTAGAAAGGCCAAATCACAACAAAAACTTAACCTGACTACTGCAGTAAAAGACAATTAAAAATGTTTCTATAAATACTTTAGCAACAGAAGGAGAATGCAGGCAGCGCAGTCCCAGCCCAGCTGCTGGAATTTCCCCCTTTCCTCTTGGGAATTTCTATGGACAGCAAACCCGGCATCAAGTGGATGCACTTCAGCTTGAATGCAAGCCTGAGATCTGATGGGACCCCCCAGCTGGCAGCAAGTCTCCATCCATCCCACGGGAGGGTGTCCTGGGAAGGGCTGGGATTGCTCAGCCATTTCCAGGGCCTTCAAGGCAATGGCTCATTCCAGCACCACTGGCTTTTCTGCCGGAGCACCACAATACTGGGGTACTATTACAGCAGCAAATTGGCCCATTAAGCCTCAGGAATAATGACTGCTGTTGGTAATTACACCTAATCCACTAATGAGCTATTGTTTGCTTCCAGCATTAAGGTAAGCTTAATGATGTGAAAAAAAAGGCAAAATAGACTTGCCCCAAAACTGCTAAACCAACTTAATTGAACAGATGCTTGCTTAGCACCTGCATTGTCATGCTGATTCATAGAGAATTGTTTTAATTGCAAGATGATCCTCAGTGGATCATGTTTCCTTCACCTTAGGGTAGGTTCAGAAGTCAGAGAGTAGGAATTGATTCATTTGGTGGTATTAGTATGAAGGTTTAGCACGTGCAATGCGGCTTTTCATCTAAGCTGGCCAACACATGGATGATAAGGCCCAATAGCAGAGAAAAAGCTCTGCAGCAATAATAAGAGAACATTAAAATCCCCTCATAGGAACTGCAAAATTGAAACCAAGTGTTGTACAACTTAATTTCTGTTCTGTATGAATTATATACTTATTAAATAAAAGAAATGCTAAATGAAATTTATGAATTATTACAACAGCACTTGTGTAAAACAAAGTTGTGCTTTGTAAACTTTTAAATGCCAGGATTGATGGTTTTCATGACTTTCCCAAGATCTTGCAAATTTGGCCAGGCTGCTATTTTTGCAAAACTTAGTCAGTGAATTTATTACTTACACAGCAAAATCAGTGCAGTTCATTACCAACATAAGAACTGCAAACATGGTATGAATTAGGTGAAAACAGATTTTCCTAGAAAGATGAGACATTTACGCTGTCTAAACATAACTTTTTCTTGCGGAAAACCACAACAAATTCAAGGTCAAGCGTCAATATTCCTTTTTCTGCCCCAAAATGCTAAAAATTATTCTATCAACACAGGCAAGAAGAAAAATCCCTTAATTTATATACATCAAAACTGAATACTGCAATTTTCCTTCAAATACTGTGCTGTTGAGGATATTGCTCTTGAATAAAATGTTCATGTTTTTATCTGCAGCAATTCTTCAACTGCTGGCTTTGAAATGTCATGGCAAAATGTAAAGAGGAAGGAAAAACCTGGATAAAGTACCCAGGACTTACCTTTAGGGAGTGTAAAAAAAAACCCTTTGAAGTAGTCTTTGTACCCTCTTTGTCACCAGATTTCTTATTTTTCTTCTTGGTAGTTGAAATATTTTTTTTCATCTTAACATTACAAAAATAAGCAAATTTTATGTGCAAAATAACTCAGAAGACTGCTGTGATTGAGATTACAATACTTTTGGGGGATGCTGCATGCCCATTTCCCAACCTGATATAGCACTGGGTTTTTTCTAAAGCATAATTCATGAAATAAGCTGCATGAATACGCTTTCCCCTTCACCATGGGTTTGGAAACTTCAAATAACCATTGCAGTCTTCTTGAGCTTCCTAGAGAGAACACTTATGTTACACACCCAACTAATAATTCATATTCTTCAGAGGCAGTGTGGCAGGCACATTGTTTGAATACTTACCCCAGAAATGTCCCGGATTTTTTCCATCTCTCCCCTCAGTTTTTGGCCACTAAACACCTAAACACTTGCAATTCCCAGCTTTCTTTCTGACACTATTTTCTCTTTATGGGCACCAGAAGAGTGGGAAGGGTTCCTCTGGGAAAGACAGCTGGGGAAAACTGCTGAGAGCAGAAGGAGGATCAGCACTCTGCTGCTCATCCCATGAGCTCTGCCAGAAGCAGCATCCCATCAATTTGATTTCTCTTGGGATGATGCAATCAAGGATATTTTACTTTGAATAAAAGACCATGTCCTCATTGGGTGCTGAGGACTTCACACCAGCAAAGTCAGCTGATAACTGGGACAGAGACCCCAGCTCCGAGCCTGGGAGAGCGAGGGTAGGAACTCTTCTGGGACCTTCAGGCAGAAGTGGCCGTACCTGTGGAAATCATCACACTGCTTCTGCCATACTTACAGAAAAGGAGGTGGGAAGGCAGGCTCAGATCTTGAAAATGTGGTTTCTGATCTGAAATACTCGGCCACCATTCCCAGCCAAAGGCTCTCCACAATGCCAGTGCTCAGTATCCCCCCCTGTAGTTGTGCTTGGTGTGAAAACCAGAGCAAGACCATAAATCCATAGCTCAGATATCTACAAAACACCCATTGTCACAACTGTTAAAATCTGCATTGTTAAAATCCAAATTCAAATCCCTTGACATTCTGCTATGTTTATAATTTCTCAGTGAATGCTCAATCGGAACAACATAATACAATTATGATTCTTTCTATTTCCCCCTACCATTTTCTATACAGGTGCTTTTCACCAGACCAGGAGGAAGAGTTTTGGGGGTTGCTGTTGTCATCTTTCAAGAACAAGGAAACAGGAAAAAAATAAGTTGTTCCTGGCAGAAGTGCAGGCTAGAAATAAAATATTCTCAGGTAAGTACCCAGCTCATGACTTGACATTTTCTCACAGAGGTTGTTAAGCTCACTGCTAATAGCCATAAGAAATAGGAAAAATCCTACTGTTTGCCCCTTTTGAATCACTTGATGCCAACTCTCTCTGACCTCACCACCCAGTCTGATTATCAGCTTTAACTGGGACTGATCTATCAGCTTCACTCAGGGATCCTGCAGTAGATTCCTATACCAAGAACTGAGAATAACCCAGACAGTTCAGAAGTATGTGAAATACAGGACTTTGGGGTAGCAGGGGGTGAAAGAGAAACAGTATTTCAGAAACTGTAGTCCTGTCATCTCTCTTATCCCCTGAAGCAGGCTTAGAAAGGGCTTTGCATGAAGGAGGCAGAGAGGGAGAGCTGCTCTCCACAAACATCCCTTCTGTGAGCCTTTCAGACTCAGCTCTCAGCCCTCCCCTGCCCCATGGCACCATCCCACCACAGCTCCTGTGCGTAAACCTGACGTCAGACTTCAGAGCACTCAGGATTTCACTGAAAAACCAATTTACACATCTCTCTCCTTAAATTCCTTCCAAATCCCCAGTTAAGTGCTAAATGTCACAGGGTTGAAAATTTCACCCAAATGTTATTTATATGTCAAACATTCTGATGCAAAATGCATCCTATGGTTGTGGGACCTCCTCTTCTCATTAAAACATTCCATTCCATAATAAATCTGTCTTGTAGGAGCTAATTTATATCTGAGCAAATGATTTCCCTTTTTTTTCAATAGTATAAATGTTTAGATTGCAACATTTTCCCCTCGCTGGAGGTTCTGAATCTGCATTTAGGGGCATAGCAATCTCACTAACACATTTTCAGGTATACTACTTTCACTGTACCTTGCTGGCCAGGCCAGTGGGCTCCTCAGCCCCTGGTGAACACTTTTTGGGTCATACATCTATCCCATTGCAGACAGACATGATTACAACAGAAAGAAAGGTTACATTTATGGAGTTGGCAAAGCAGAGGAACACATATTGCAGTTGCCTAGAAAGGCAATTGTGTTCTTCCATACAAGCTGGGAGAAGGACAGCAAAAGGAAGGAGTGGCCAAGGCTTTTTCAAGGAAAAAGTGGCATTTTCTGCATCAAGCTCATTGAATTTCACATGTAAGAGCTGAAGGCTATTAACTCTAGTTGTAGCAGAATGCCCTGGATGGATTTCAGATGTGGACTAGTATGGCAACACTCTTTGGATCACAAGGCAGAGCTAACAGTGTGGAAGATATTCTTTGTGGGATGATGTGAAGCTTTCTAATAAGACTGTTCCTGCACTTAATGGCAGTTTTTCTCTTGCATGTTCACTTCCACACTCTCTTTGCTTGGGTCCCATGTACCCCACACTGTAGGTCTCCTCTGGACCCCATTTTATGCAGTTCTTGCTATATTGGACCTTCATTCCCTAAAAGAAGACAGCAGTTGGGCTTTTCCTTGACTCTGGCCAGTGATTCCAGCACATGACTCTTTTATACTAACAAAGTTATTTTCTCAGACAACAGATCACAACCTCATTTTCCCTTTCTGAGGAGATTTCCCAACTAATAATACTTAACTATGAACAGAAAATTGTATGGGATTATCAAGGATTTTTAATTCATTAATTTGGATACATTTTATGTGCAGAATCA
Source organism: Aleadryas rufinucha (assembly GCA_013397815.1). Classification (NCBI taxonomy): domain Eukaryota; kingdom Metazoa; phylum Chordata; class Aves; order Passeriformes; genus Aleadryas; species Aleadryas rufinucha. The sequence continues at coordinate 404,347 of VZTH01011501.1, forward strand.
CCATGTGTTCAAGCCAAGGCTGAGCTAGAACCACACAAATATTACACATCGCCTTGTTAATGCCAGCAAAGCCCTTTTTATTGCATAATTCTGCAGCCTGTCTATAGTTTTTATTTCATTAATTTTCATCTTGATAATTGGAAGCAGCTTCTCTCCTTGCTTTTTTAAGGTTTAATGTGCTACATAACTTCATGCCTCCCACTGAGGGGCTGTAGGTCACTTTGCACTCCAGAGGGCTGCTACACCTTTCTCTGCTTCTCTTTTACTCTCCAGCAACACAAGATAATGTTTATTGTCTTCCAGCAGAGATGTTTTTGCATTCCTGATGTATCTGGCATGTAGGTATGATCTTCTCTGCAGAGAAACACAAATTTCTGAGATGGGGAAGATTCTTGCAGCAGTGATAGTGGCACACGATCCTGGAAGAGCCCTGGAAGACCTGGGTTCCTCTGCTTGCTATGCCCCTCAGCTATGAACTGGCAGTGACACCTTGGGTCTCTCAAAAAGCCTCACAAAGTGGCATCAATACCTGGCTTGTTCACTGGGCAGTGATTTTTGCAAAGCAGTGATTTCACCATCTACTAGAGAAATACTAGAGAAAGAAGTCAAGAGAGGTGGAAGTGAAAGTGTCTATCAATGATGGAAAGTAAATTCTTCTGGCCTAGGGTACCAAAGCTTATCCATGTATATGGAAAACCACAACATTGCTCCTCTTTTGGCTTCTCAAAATAATGACAAACGAAGATTTTACTCAATGGACTCAAAATGCCCTGGATCATTTGCCAGCTGAGGTAGGACACTGTCTTTCCACAATCCCTCGAGACTCAAGAGAAAAATGGCTCCTTCCAACAGGAAAGTCAGCAGGAATTGGACTGAAATGTCTTCCCAAGCCATAAAACCAGTGGATTAAATGCTCATAAGCATGTTGTGTGCCTTGAAATATCCACAATGGCCATCAATTCACTTCACCTCATGTTTCTTTATTTTTCCTGATTTCTTCCTTGCAATTTGAGAGCAGTTCAGAAGTCCTTGAGCACCATCACAGCGCGGTGTTCATTTAAAAAATACTTATATTAAATTCTGAGAGCTCTGAATGTTTTAAGAGAACAAGCATTAAATACTTTTTTTTTTCCCATGTTGTTGACAATTGCTCTTGGAGTTTGTTGTGTTTAGTTTCTAAGGGATTTTTAATTACACATTTTCAACTGAATTAAATGTGTCGAAAATGGCTTTCAAGACCCCAGAAGAATACTGTCCTAAAACAAAAATGGGCTCTGTCCCACTCTACCAGTTTGACTGACACAAACCAGAGCTATGAAATAGCTATGTAGACAAGTAAGGTTCAGCAATTGCACCATCTGAAATGCAATTATCTTGAGACCCTTTTTCCAAGACTTTTATTAACAGTCTCAAATGGTTAAATGGATACTAACAAAATAAACCACACAAGCCTCATATTCAGGTATGTAAAAAGGCATCCTAAGTTGTCCTGGTTTGCTCAGCTCATCTTTAATGTGTTTACAATGAAAATTAAAAAGCAATCACAGCTTTGCTAGTTTTTAAGGGTGAATTACTCTGCACAAGGGAAAGACCATGAACACCAGGAGTCTCACTCCTAAAAAGCACGTTTTTGAAGCAAAGTGCTAAGTGACCTAGAAAAGCACACAACAAACAGGGGTCTTGTCTATACAGGAGCTTTGCATTGTACTGTGGCCCATAGCTGCATATGGATCACATTGAATAGGAAGCTATTTACTTATTTCAGTACATAATTCCACCTAAGATGAGTCAACAGCCAGTGCAAATAGGAGCATTATTACCATTTGTCACCTGAAAGAACGGCCTCAAAAGCTGTCAGTTGAATTTGTAAGGCAAATGGTGCCCTGCACATGGAAATGAAAGCCCCTGTGTTTTCTGCCTACACGGCTCATATTTAGTTGTCATCTTTTTACGTCAAGCCTAACATTGATCTGCCCTGGGGGCACACTGTGCTCTGCGTTGTGGGGGGTCCCAGTGCACAAACCTGTTGGTGCAGCAGGCGCTCAGCCCCGCGCGCTGGTGGCTGGTTAGAGACACTCACCCCCAGCGTGCCTGGCTTGGGAAGGCTTTCAAAGCATGTCTTCCCCCTTCTCTTCCTCCTCCTCTTCCACAAAACTCCCTCCCACAAGCCATTTCTGGAGATGGGATGGGGATGGTCATTGCTCTGGTTGGAGCTACAAGCCCCTCTTTAACCATTTAATGGGCTGCTCCCTGCAATTGGGTTTGTCCAGGTAGCAAAGACTCCGGGGGTCTGTGCTGGTTTTCTGAGTATATCCCAAAACATCATGGAACTCTATAAGGTGGAGTCCTGTCAAAAACACTCCAAAAGAAACCCGTTGGGTGATGTGTGAAATCCCTGCTGGGTCACATGGATGTTGTGCTTGGAGGTTCTCAGCAGCTGCCACCACCCTGTTCTCAGCAGCTGCCACCAGCCTGCTGTCGCCACCTGGTCCCAGGGAGCGGCATGAAGGAGCACGATGTGTACAAGGAAGAGCTGCCACAGGTTTATCCCCTGTATTTGTTTTTAAATTCCAATTCATTGAGGGAAATGATCGTCAGAAGAGGACACCCAGTTAAGCTTGTGTGATTTCTGCAGGAAGATAAATGTGCTAAAGCAGTAGAATGCCCTAAATAATTCTCTGAAATTGGAGGAACTGCACATTTGCAACTGCATCACGGAAGGAACAGTAGCTACATTTGAGGAATATCCACACCCTTGTTTAATTTAGTTTTTATATTTCTTTTAAAAAAAAGTCCCAACCCACAGGCTCAGTACTTTTGGATTAATAACATATACTTGTCAGCAAACAGTACATTAGCTGGCTCTTGGCAGTTCATCAAAACACATCATGGAATGGAGCTGCTCGTGTTTACAAAGCAAGGGAAGGGCAGGACATGCTGTATAACGGGTAGCAACTCATTCTCTAGTCCATACAAATGGGCTAAAAGGCTCAGAGGAACTATGGCATTAATAAGACAGAGGAAATATTTTTTCAGTTAGTCAAAATGGTTTATGGGCTGTGATTAATGAAACATCCACCCGCCTGTTTGTGTTAACAATAGCTGCATCCATCAAGCAGAGCGCAGGTTTCTAATTCAGGCTACGGGCGCAGGCGCTGCTTGAACGCCGTCTCCTCCCCCAAAACAGAGCAGTGTCGCAAGAGAGGGACCCGGCCCATGCTGGCAGATGAGAAAATAGGCTGAAAACTCTGTCATAAATGGATAATCAGGCTGTTACTAAAGGCAGTCAGTGCACGGACTTCCTACCAGCTTTATCATTTGCCTGCAGATTCGCACAAGCAGGATCTGCCCCATGACCATCATCTCACCCATCCCCAGCCTGGGTGCTGAAGTTGCATCACTGCTGTAAGGGTACCTCAGAAATAAGGAACCACAGCACCATCATGCTCAGGGTGATCCCAAGCCTGGACTGAGAGAGTGGGTGTGTTTGATTGGATGACAGCATTCAATTCCAGTGTCTAAATTTCTCATACATCTGCTTGGGATGTAGACCTGCATGACTTGTCCATGTTGGTTATGCAGCTTTTAGAGCCAACAGCTGTCTGGCTGTTCAAGTCCAGGAGAGCAGGCCAGGACCCCAGCCCTGACACCAGCTCCTTGTCTGGCCTTGGGCAAGCTCTGCAGCCCCTCCTCATTCATTCTCCATCTTAATAGTATTTGCTTACCCACCTCATAAGTACAGAGTTCGTTTATATTGTAGAGCCCTTTGAAGTTGTAAATCCCTGTGAAAATGTCAAGTGTCACTATTATTTTATACTTGGTTGGTATTTCAGATTGAATGAGAGCCTTAGTGCATGTAAATTGAACGCATATTAGGAGGTTTCAATTTAAAACATCAGCCAGTTATTGTAGCCTGAAACATCTTGCTCAACTTAAGATAACTATATACTTAAAGCAGAAAAGACTGCCAAAAGCCAAAGATGAAAGAGGTTAGAATAACACCATACAATGCAAAGGTGAGGAGGCAAAGGCGGGTAACCCTGAGGATCAGGCGTGTAGTGGGATGGGAAAGCTTCCTCGCAGTGACTCAAATGTTTTATTAGCTTTATCCAGCAATAACATCCCAGCGCACGGGGCTGTGCCATTCATCTGTGCACACAATAACCGCTGAGCAGGGCAGGAGCAGAGGTGCTGGAGGTGTTGCCCTGAGGCGGGGAGGGCAATTTCGCAGGAAACCTGCATTCCTGGAAAGGCAGGTTGGGCTGGGACATGCCTGCGCCGCTGCTGTCCCCACTTCATTGGACGTCAAACATTTGTTAAACATCTTTTCTTGGGTAAGTGCTGGGGGATTTTTGCTTTTAAAATGCTCACTCACTACCGTGCATGCAGGATGGTGGTGGGGAATGGAAATACTGCTGGAAAACTGGATGTGGCCAAAATTCTACTGCCAAAACAAGAGGAAGGTGTGAAATGGTTTGCAGCAGTCAAATTTTTTTTATATAAATACGTTGTGGATAATGCTCCTCTCAACAGGTCTCTGAACATTATTGTTACTTGTCCTTTTCTGAGGTAGTATCCCCTATTGGTTTCTTAATTTATGTTGTATTTAAGAATGAGTTATATGTGTTGTCCCAGAAGGTACAGTGGCATTTGGAGGGGCAGAAGAGCTGCATCTGCTGTTGCAGGACGTCTAGGGAAAGCCTTCTGCCAGGAGGCTTGATGGCCACAATAAAGATAGGCAGGGGGGGAAAAAAAAATCTATGGTAATGATGATACAAAAAGTACTCTTTAAAAAAAATAACAGAAAAGGGCTCAAAAGGGCTCCAGAGAACAAACTTGTTGAGAGTTGTCAGGAGTTGGCAACTGGATATAAGTACCCCACTGAGAAGTTTGGGCACTGGGGACAAGTGTTTTCCAGACATCTATGGGCCCATTGTACCCACAGTTTCCAAGTTATTTCTTTATTGCTATTTTTCATTTTCCTAATTGGACAGCTGCCATGCATACAATGGCTTGCAAATTATTACATCTTCATATAAACTACGTGTAGCACACCTGAAATGGAGTTCAGAGCACCATGAAATGTCCATCTTGTTCTATTCAAATATTTTGGCAGGATGTTCTCCTCACAAGAGCAAGTTTGCTCTTGCCCCATTTCATCCTACGGCAGCTCCAAAAAGTCCCCCTGCTCCTTGGAAGAGAAACACGGACATTCAAATAGCAGCAGCAAAGGACTCAGCAGAGGCTCTGAATGTGGAGTGATGGTCACACAGAGTGTTACAATTTTATATAATAGTTTGTCTCCCTTTAAGCTCCAAAGAGAAAAATCCCCCATGAAAACATTTTTCCTCATGAGCAAGTAGGAGATCTGGGCCGCTCTGAAGTCGATGAGCTCAGCAGCAGCCCTGCCCGTGCAGGACCAGCACTGCCTCTCCTTTCCTGTTGTGACCTGGAAGAGCCAATAAATTACCTGGTGCTACTTTTTCCCTGTAAAGTGCAGGAAAACCAGGAGCCAGCCTGGCCTGAGGTAATAGCCATTGCTTCCCTTGCTCCCTGTTGTTGCATTGAAGCACGCAATCTATTTCTGCTGCTCTCCAAAATTGCCTCTCCTGCACCTCTCCTGCACATGAAGACTTCAAAACTCAAGTCCTGGGTGGCACGAAGGGCTGACCAGCCTTCTGGGTACGGGACAGCTTCTCTGCAGGGCAGCCCCGGTTTTTTCAAAAAGACAAAACTGTTGGAGGAGCAAGTCAATGCACGAGCTCTGTGGCAGAAAGTTCTCCTTCACCTTTGACTCTCATCTTCTGGGATGGATTTACAAGCAGTAGCTTTTATTCCACTCCCTCTCAGCTCTGACTTGTGTCTTAATGAGTTTTCTCCTTTGGCCTCCTTTCTGTTTACAAGCATGCAGGCTTTGGATGCAGAGCAACTGTTTTGATCTAAAATTCCAACACAGGGTACTTTGCTGGGAGGCATTCTTGCTGAGAAGAGCAAAGGGTAGAACTAAACCTTCCTTATTTTGAACCATATGATCTGGCATAAAAGTTTAATCCCTGTTTTTCAGTGCACCTCTCCAAACTGGAATGGCAGCAAAGAAATTACGTTTCTTGATGGAAATCAAGGCTTTGCCTTTGGTTCCAGCCCGAAGTAATACCAATTTCGGTTGTCGCTTTCTAAAGGAAAAATAAGGACAGAATAAAATTCTGAAACCTAAGTCCCCTTATCTCTAGGAAATGAGGCTGGAGAGTGGCTTGGATGGGCTGCAGTAGAGAAGGAATGCCAGTCCTTGCTTCTCCTAGCCTTGGCAGGAAACTGCATCCTGCATTTGAAAACCTCCCCAGCAAAGTTTTTCCTTTAAGTGCAAAGTTCATGCAAAAACAATTGCAATGAAAGAGAGTTTTCCAACCCATCCCCCTCCCAAACCCCATTTTATTGGATAGTTTCCACCTGTGCTTTGCATTGAGGATTAAGGAGAGTTTCTCCTCTCTGCCTCTGTCTTTGCAATCCTAGAAGTCCATCAACAGCCAAAGACAAATTTGCAGATAAATTCCCAGCTGATCTGCAAACAGTTTTCATTTCAAATTCCATCAACTCCTTGACATGTTCCTCTGCCTAGCAGGAAAATCCAGGACATTTTGGACCAGCAGTTCAGCAGGTAGGCAGCAGCATGGTTGCAAAGGAACAATTCCCAGTTTTCTTTAATGGAAAATTTGGGTTCAACTCTCCTGAAATGAAGTGGAAGGAGGCACATTTACAGCTGCTTAGGAACATTGGCATTTACAGGATAAATTGATGTTGTCAGTAAAGAAAGAATCACCATAAACAGATGTATTGGCTTTATCCAACAGCTGCAAAAATTAAGAGTTACAAACCATGTCCTTTATTGGATTTTTAGTCTATTGGGGCATTTAGCACTTGACTCTACTAACGAGATTGTGACAAGTGTTTCCAAATTATCTGCAAAGCAAGACATTTCTAAAATATGCAGAAAAGGAGGGGTAGGGGGCAAAAAGAGAAAGTTTTTATCCTTATTCTGATCATCTGGAAAATAAAAAAATTCTCGTTGGAACAGAATTAGGAATTTTAATCCTTTGAAGTCAGCAATGCACAAGAGGAAGTTAGATGCAAATGAAAATGTCTGATTAAACTCAAAAATATATTGCCTTCTGTTTTCAGGAGGGGAATAATAGGTCTGTAATACGGTACATTTTTGCTGAGAACTAAAGATGGAGAAAAAAGCTTTACTGAATTTTTAAATAATAATTAACAATCCATATCTAAGACATGCAAGGGGATATTCTTTAGCCAGGCCACTTAAAATAATATTCACTAAGCCCGTCTCTCCCACCGATGCAATTCGCTGTAGCCTTACTCAAGTGTTAATAAAAGTTCTGACTTTGGTAGTTTTTCTGATGATAAAAATATTACTTTTGTAGTCTTTAAATAAATTTATGTATATTCTTTTCACCTAGACATTCCATCTTTTCTCTCAGTTATCTGGCAGTTCACATTGCCTCTGCAGACAGGAATGAGATGGGATGCCCACGCTTCAGGCATCAATAATATAAACAGAACAGTCACTTTTTCTTGTTTTCATAAAAATCTGAATTGACCCTTTTGCTGCTCATTCAGTGTTCTATATTTAAGAAAGTATTCTCAATTACAGAATTTGGCTGTCAGCCCTTTTCTGTATAAAAGACAAATATGTTTTCATCACTCTTGAAGTGTTAAGTTGTTAAGTTCTTTAATATTTCCTCTGAAAAGTAGACTTGCTTGATGAGATTTCATCTGAAATGTCATGGTATTTGCATTTCAAAGATAAGTGCGTTCCAAAAGCAGTCCTGGAGCGGGACTACCAGAGCTAAGAGGGGTCTGGCTTAATGTTTTGGGCAAAATAACAGAATTAACAGCTTCTCATGAGCAGTAGGTCTGGATCTGACCTCAGTTCCTTTAACAATAAATCACTTCAGCTCTGCCTCCCTTTTGTAGTCTGTAAAACCCAGATTATATTTGCTTGTAGCAACGTCAAAACATAAGTGGTGAAAAGAAGAAATAAGGTGAGGAAGGAATAAAACTACCTCAAAGATTTTAGTGGAAACTGCCACTGAAAAGGAGGACACCACAAAAGTTTGATGGAGGAGCCAGAGTGAAGTCACATAAATTTATGATTTGGCTGCAGTTTTCACTGAAATCAGGACATGATCCATAACAACATATTCCCACAGGAGCTGCTGCAGTGGTTGTTGATCTCAAGAGGTTTTTCATCTCACAGACACACAAATGCAGGCTCTGCTTTGTCCTGAAAAACCTCATCACCAGATGGTGCAGAAAAGTATTCACAGTTCGTAAATGAGGAAATCACTGTTTAGCAATGCACAATGGCAGTCACTTGGCCATGCTTGTGACTTGGCCAAGGCTCACCAGAGAAGGATCAGGGACACTCATGAAAGTGAGCAGATCAAAAATATCCTACCCTCAACGACCTCATGAAACTAGGTACATTCATGGTTTAATTTTTCCCAACACCTGGAAATTCAGATTCAGACATAGGTGCTTCCACACCCACAGAGCAAATAATATGTTTCCAACAAATGTTTTAATGTGAAATACCATATGGAAGTTGGGAATTGTCCTATCAAATCCAAGTGTCCTGGGTTATGATGCGATGGGGGGAAGGTATGAAGTTTCTGACTCTGTTTGCAAAATGACATTATAATAATTTCCAAGCTCATAATTGCTTTTGCATTTTGCATTTCCTGTGACCATCATCTCCACCAATTTTTTTCTCCACTTCCCTAGAGTCATGCTCCTCAGAGACCCTTCATTTTGCCTCTTACACAGTTTTGTTCAGCCCTGTAATAAAATGGCATCTTTTATTTCACATAGCTGGGATATTTTGTGGGAGGGGAAGATTTGGAACAAGCACTTCGTTATCATTTTAGCAGAACATGGCAATAACAACAAAGCAGGACAGCTGATACAAATCATCCATTTTATAAGTTCTAATACAGATAATGCAAGGAAAAGAAACACATAACAGAAACCAGATATCTCAGTGGGGCTGCTACACGCCATCCGTGGCCCGGCCATTTCAGCTCCTTCAAATGTTCTTCATGTTCCTTGTTAGGTTTTTAGGAAGAGTCTGGGCAGAGGCAGGGCTTCATATCCGGCAGTTGGTTTCAGACTGTGGAGGTTTTGCTAGCAGGTCATTTTGGGGGAAAGAAATAGATATGTGCTGGTGAGGAGCTGAGGGGGATTAAGGGTTTTTGTGGGGAATTCAGTCCCAGGATTCAGTGAAAAAATCAGTGGTGAAAACCAGCCACTGCTCCCCTCTGCCATGGCCACGTGTGGTTGTGGCATTCCCACGAGATAGCAAGCTGACCTCAAACTGTGGGACTAAACTTGCTTGGGATTTCAACCTGTGTTACAGGCTCTCTGCAGCTGCTGCATTCATCTGGGGAGAGAATAAACAGGGAGGAGCCACAGCCGCTTGTTTGTCAGCGCGTGCTCCAGGGCTGTCCCAGGGAAGGCTGGAGCAGTTTTGCCCGGTGCTGCTGCGCTGGGCTGGAGGCATCGGGGAGCTCACAGGAGGCAAAAGTGCCCTGTGCAGGCTGGTGGGGCATCTACCCCGGCCAGTGCCACAGGCGTGTCTTGTCACCACAGGCTCCGCGCACAAAAGAGTTCCCACACACGGAGGAATAATGTCCTTACACACCCTCAGTTAGATGGAGCTGGTTTGAAACACCACTGTGAAACATTTGTTTTCTTTTAAACTTGTTTTTCTTCCTTCCAAAGGTCACCTTAAGTGGATCCCAGGTACATTTTTTCCTCCAGGTTGTTTTTGAGCCAGTATTGACTGATTGCCAAATCTCAGCCCTGCTGATTGCCGGTTTATAACACGCTGATAAAGCCGGCTTAAGCTGCTTGTGCTCCCCCACACCAAAAATGTCCCCTGTCATTCCTGACCCTCTCCCTCCAGTGCCTCCCACATCCCACCCCAGCTCATTGCCTGTATCCCCTCCATCCCTGACTCCCCAGGCAGCGCTGTCTCTGGGCAGGCACACCAGGCTGAGAATGCCCCAGGACGAGAGCAGCTCTTGTCCCCAGCACAGGCACTGTCACCGCTGCAGCTGTGCACACGAGGGCCAGGGGAGCTGCCCGGGCACCCGCTGCCTCCCCACAGAGCAGCTCCTGCCTCGGAGCTGAGCCTTCTCACAGCTCTCGGAGCAAAATTTTACCAAAAGAAATTTCCAGTAGGGTAAAAACAAATTAATGAGGGTGAGGAAAGCCGACAGTCTTTGTTTCTTCTTCATTTTTTAGCTGAAACATTTTCATGTTTCGTCTTTTTATTATTTTTGATTGACCATTTTTTTTTTTTTAATTGCTGTAGACAGTTTTTTAAAGTCTGAGATAAACTAAAATATTTTGTCTCATTTCAGTCAAGGCAAGTTTTTCTGAGTTGATGAAAATTGAATCTTTGAGAAGAAAAGAGGTTGTTTCTTTAGAAAATGAAAATCTTTCTGTTTCTGGTTAATATGAGTTATATGGATTTTGACACTGAAAAAAATAAAAACAATTAATTTCTTTTCCAAGTAAAACATAAAATTTTTCTCAATCCAAAGCCAAAATATTTTAAATTTGTGTTCATTTTTGCCTTTGTTTCAGAAAAACCAAGCCGAGGCTTTGGGTGGCTGAGTTGAGTGTCCTGGGGAAGACATATTACTGCCCCAAAAGATTCCATAGGATGTTATGGAGACATCGTCTTTCAAGTGAGGTATAAAATCACAGTCCAAGCTAATTGTAGGCAGAGGGATTTTGTGGTAGTCGTTTTGCAGCAATCTGGGTATCAGTTAGAGGCTTATAGCCAAATTTCAGCTTCACTCTGCCTGCAGAGGTTTCAGCCTATGTACACAAAGAAATTCTTCATTTCTGTACTGTGGCTTCACACTGCCCCACGTTATCCCCAGCATCAGCTACCAACAGCTGCCAGACAGGATTTTTGTCCATGATGTATATTTTTGTATTGTCATTTTGTTGAGATTATGAAAAGATTTAGGACAAAATCCTGGCCCAAGTCAAATCACTGCTAAAATTTCCATGGACCTCACTAAAGGCAGGGTTCCTCTCAGAGGATTAAAGCAGAGGGGTGTTGAACTGTTAATAGTGGGAGAAAACTCTGAGCAATGAATTTCTTTCCCATCTATCAGCATCTTGTGCTATTCTGAAATTTGCTCTGAGCACATTGCAGTTTTCTCCCTATTTAATTGTGATTTGAAGCTATTTCACAGCTCAGTTTGGACACTTCTTGCAGGGATTTGAGAGCAAAATCCATTTTGGTTCATTTCATTAAGCACTTCAATTCAGGGATTTACTTCTAATCCTCGAACAAAAATATCTCTCGGAACCGAGTCTCCTCTGCAATGTTTGTCTCCACAAATTGAAAAAAAGAAACACTTGCCAGGAATATTCACTGCTGTTTACTTAATTTTTCTATTTCCACAGGCTTTTTACCAGTGCTTCCGTCCCTCACAGCCTGCCTGGGACTGGCCACAGGAGGGATTCAAACTGCACATTTGTTAATCAGAAAGCTGTTGCTCAAGCCTAAATAAAAGCATGAATTCGTCAGCAGCACAGGAAGAAAAGTTATTTGCTTGTCAAGGTCGTTGTAGGAATTGAGTTTTGCTGAACAGCTATAATTACAACTAAAACAAATTATTATGCATTAACATTAGCAAGGGTAAGAAGTAGATGTTTGGTTACTGCTGGGGTGGTTTGGGGCTTACCCCAGGATGTGGCAGGATCGCGTTTCTCATCACACAAAATTTAAATTGGGTGATGCTCAACCAGATTCCTCAATGAAAAATTAATTTGCCCGGGTGCTCCTTCTTCTGTGAAATAAAAAGTTGGAAAATGTCCTCTTTGTCCACCAGGTGGCACGAAGGGAAGCACCACTGGAAGCCGGCTGGAATATTAACTCCTCGGATAATATCCTTGCTGGAGGAGATGGTGAGTGACAGAAGATCCCACCAGCGCCCATACTAGTGTTCCCCAGGGGAAGCCACCTGTCCTGGGAGAGGTGGCATTAGCAGTGAGGGTTTGGGACGTTTATGCCTGTCCCCTCTGGTCAGTGGCTGGACATAAGGGCTTGCAGAAAGGGTTTGCTTTGGATGGGTGGTGAGAGAGGCTTTGGAAATCCCCACTGCTCTTCGGGACACAGAATGGGTGTTGGAGTCAAGGAGGGGACACTTGGGCCAGGGCAGCCATGGAAGGGGGGGTGCAGAGATGGGGGCAGTGATGGGGTGCAGAGATGGGGGCAATGGTGGCTCATTCACGGCTTGGCCACACAGAAATGAAGAGATGTGAGAAATAAGGAGGGATTTGATACAGACTATTTGAGCCCAAAGGAGAGGGAATTGTGAAATCTTCCTGGGGTCATAGGGCAGTGCTGTTGTTAAACGTGGATGGAGGGGGCAGCTAATAGAGGGGAGAAGGTTTCTGGGAAGAGCAGGAGCCTGCTGCAGGTGGCAAAATACAAATGAACCATCATAGGCAGAGAGGGAGGGGAGGAGTGTGTGGACTTTCCTGAACAGAGAGGGGAGGACAGGGGTGAAAACAAGTGTGTCCCAAGCTCGGCGGTGAAGGCTGCACAGCGTGGATCCAGCTGCAGCCAGCTGCTGGGCTGCCCAGCCCCGGCCTGGCTCAGCTAAGCTCAGCTGGGCTCGGCTCCACAGTCCCTGGCTGTTGCCTTGGGCCATGTGGGAGGCTTCAGCAGAGACATCGGAAGGTTTCTGTACCTTTGGTTATCTCAGATAGAAAAGGTCAAGTATGAGAGAACAGTTCAGAGAGAGCAGGAGCACAGCAGTGAGATGCAAAAGAGGCAGAAGGGCAGCAGGGAGGTTTTAGCCTGGTCTCGGCCTTCAGCCTCAGCACAAGCATGAAGTGTGATACTGGGGACATCCATGAGGAGCATGACCAGGCTGGATCTGGTGGCCTTAAACCCCTACAGCAACTGGCTTCAGACCTGACCAAGGAGAATTAAGTATTTGTGTAAAAAGGAACTTTTACTATTCTCTACCATAGAGGTGACCAGTACGTTCAGAGCCCAAAACTGAGGTGGAGTTAGGAACCTGTCAGTGCTGAGCAACTGACTGTGGCCCTGTGTTCTTCCCTGATGTGTCTTTGCTACCTGCCTGCTCTTCTCTTCAGCCTCAGAGCAGTTTTTGGGCACTGGGACCAGGACTGCTCACAGCCATCCCTTCTCACCCCACCCACCAGAGCCTGGCACTGCATAGGGTGACCACAACGATGCTTCAGCAAGTGGCCTGGCAAGGAGAGCTCAAGGGTAGCATTTTGGCAACGTGTGGCATCCCCTGGAGAAATCCCAGGACAGGCAGGGGATGCTGGAGCATGGAGGGGAGAGCTTTGGGGAGAGCAAGAGCAGAGGGGCAGTGCGAGGGCAGCAGGCAGCCCTGGGACGGGCACCTGGAGCATGGAAGGGAAAATGCATTTTGGGATAAAAATAAGCCCAGCATGCACAGAAGCAGCTGACCTGACACATCTCTTGGGAAAATATCAATCCTGTATTTACTGACCCCAGGGGTGCAGCTGAGCTTCGTGTCAGTGCCCCTCCATGCTGCACATGGGATGTAGGAGAGAAACATCAGGGAGGTGGATGGAGTAAACCAGTAAGAACTTGTCGATTTCAAAGCCTATTGTATTAAAATATGTTTATATCTTGGTTCTTTATTAAATATAAGCAGTTTTCTTCTTGTATACATTTCTGCATCTTCAGTGCAATCTGCTTTGCATCAGGCATTGATATATTGGTATAGTATCTGAAATGTTAGCTCTCAGGGAATATAAATAGCATATTGATATTAAATCTGCTTTCAAAAATAGTTACAGGACAATAAATTTGAAGGACTTGGAGGTTTTTAATCAACTCTACTTAGTTATTCAGGGATGGGCCAAAAAAGCAATCATTTAAATGAAAGAACCAAAAGAGACACAACAGAAAATTCTTATGCACAATAATTGCTTTCTCTACAAATATTTACACCGAGGCTAAGAAAATATTTTGGAATTTTACAAATATCTTTCTCTCTTAATTTTTTCAGCACTTTAAATATTGATCTGAAAGAAATCTTATTGAGGCTGGTGGGTTTTCTTTTCCTTTTTCTTTTCATTTTTTGTCCATTTCAAGAAATCCTAAATAATGGATCTGTGGGGGAGGTCGCCACCGGGGATTAAGCAAGGACAGCTCATGGTACTTTGCTGGACCCCAGCCACCGGCAGCAGCTCCCTCTATTGCTTTTGCCAGTAATGCAATTTTATTAAACCCAGAGATATTTTGGCTGTCGAGGGACAGTGGAAGCCGCTCCTCTGATGTTATTTTTGTTTGTGGCCATTGAAGTTCTGAACAATGAAATTCAGGGGAATGCAGGTGGGTTGGAGAGAAGCAAAGGGCTGAGGAAGAGGGTCTGTGTTAGAGCAGGGAGGGAGTGACAGAGAGAGGCAGGATGCTCATGTGAGGCGCTGTGTCTGCAAGAGAAATGGGGCAAAATAATGCACAAGCCACAAAATTAGGAATGGGAAAGCGGCAGGGTCTGACAAGGTTGGTTTTGTGGCTTCAGGAAAAGGCTAGGGCAGACTTTTTAAATAACCTCCTGCAACTTGCCTTAGGCCCTGCAAAGATTTAATGTATTATTGAACTTAAGTCACTTAATAGCCATGTAGGACTCAATGGAGCTATTCACGTGAGTAAAGAGTTGGTCTTAGCAGATCTGCTTCCTAATCTGCAAGGCAGGGAGAGCACTACCTCGGGAGAGGGCTGCAGGAGCAATTAATGCTGGGGCAAGGCTGGCATCAGTCACATATCTCTATCAGTGCCCATTAACCAAGTACCCCAGATACCCCAGCATCCTGACCAGAGTCAGCCCTCAGCTGTAACCCAAAATGTTCTTATCTCAGCCATTAAATTATCTGTTTTCTTTTTGAATTTAAAAAAATGTGCTTTAAGTAGGCGGTATGGTTAAGGAACAGAAATGTAAAATACAGTTGCACACTGTCATAAATGCTGTCAGTGCCATTGTTCAACTCTATAAATTTAAAATAATGCAAAAGCAGGTGAAAAAGGGCAATAGAGAAGGCAAAAAGCTCATTCTGAACTAAATTCAAAGTGTCACTTACTCCTCTTTCAAGAAGGTATAACCCTTAATAAAATATAAGTGAGGTAGACAAAAATAATCTGTAAACACAGATCCCAGGTTCCCATTTATGGTAATCAATTTTATTGAAAGTCAATTAATAAAAAGCTTTTATTTAAATTAAATTAAGTATGAGTCCATCTCTATTTCCCAACAAGATGAAGTCCTTGAAAATTACCTAACACAGCTGCACACAAATTGCCTTTTCCCAAAGAGAGCTTCAGCATCTCAAAATATGTCCTGGATGAGAGCAGTTGTATCCAGACTGGGCACAGCTAATTGGTACCCTGGAGGGTTTTTACTCTTGGCATTTGAGGAATAATGAGAATCAAAGCCATTAGTAGGCAGGGAAAAGGGGTGATAGAAATGCTAGCCTGCTTTTTTTCTGTCATCTTCATATTATGTTATCTCTAGGCAAGAATTCCCACTAATTTTCCTTCCAAAGTTCAGTAACTCTTTTAAATCACTGTGCAATAAATGCAGCTCTTCATTGAACAAAGTTTGTAAGAATTGCTCAGGCAGATAACTAGTGGAGATGATAAAAGAAGGAGTGGGAGATATTCTGTGATAGATCACATCCTTTTTACTAGAATAGGTCACACAGACATCACCCTAAACTAAGTGGTGAGAAATGTGACTTTTTTTTTCCTTTTTTTTTGGTGGTAGTAAGTATATTCCACTGTTTCTATCTTCATAAAAAGAAAAAAAATCAAATGCACATGTGAATTTCTTCAGCCTTGGAGATGGGTGGCTGCTTAGTGTCATGCTGGAAAGCAATCTGGAAGTCAGAATTGTACTACTGTGGTTATCATCAAAACTAATCAAACGCTGGTATCCAAAAGTGTGAAACCCTTTCAGCAGGCAAAGCAAAAAATGCACCATTTCTCAGAACCAGTGCAGACCAAACAAGAAATTACAAACACATGTCTAGAAGCAGCTTCAGCTCCATGTATCCCGACAAGGAAATGCTCCTGAGGTATGGGACCCCCATCCTTCCTTCCCTGTGTGCAGAGACATCCCTTGGACTTACTCGGTCCTTCCTCTGAGACCACTGAGGGGGTCATGCTAATCCCGATAGGAACAGAGCAACATCAAGGAAAGCTCTTGGAGAGAAGCACCGGGAGAGCGATGCAGAGAGGGAAGCAGGCTGGCTTCCCTGCTGACCAGAGGGCTCGAGCTGCCACCCCCTTTTTTATTCTGCTTAGAGATTGCTTCAGATTTTCAGATGGATTTTAGGGCTTGGCATTTTTCTGGGAATGTGTCTTTTAACTGACATTGAAATAAAAATTTCTCCTGGACCTAGAAAGACGTAGGGCTGATAATAGGTAGAAAAATATTGCCTGGTTATGATTTTTCTGAGGGAGGAATACACTGCATTGCCTTACTTGGGTAGTTTTCATTGACATGAATCTTTACATTTTACCTGTTCTCAGAATGGGATGTAAAATTTCAGGAGATTAAACCAGGAGACGAAAAATTTCCAGGACTTATCCTCAAATTTCTTTAAAAATTCATTAATTGTAATTAATTCATCCTAATTCATTAATTTCATTACTAAGACCTAACTAACCCTGCTATTGCTGCTAACCCTGTATTCCTCACTGTCACCATACAAGAGAACAACCTTACATATATTTTCTGCCTGGATAGTGAATAACTTCAGCAAGACAACCAAAAAAATATCTCAAATTACTGCAGCTTCACTGCACACCCAGAGGCTGTGAACATAAACCAGTAAGATTCCACTCTTTACCAGTCTCATGCAGAATACCTTCATGAGTTTTTCAAACCTATGAATGAAAAGCACTGAGTGACCCACACCCAGGATGAACTGAGCAAGGGGAAACCTCTCTGCCAAACACATCTTGCCCCCTGTAAGTGGGCTGTACTTGTATTTTGATACCTGAAGGCCAACTCAGGACTAGATCCTGGATGTTTGGCACTATCATTTGCAAACCATTGAGAGATACAGAGAGCAAATTAATAGACCTGCAGGAAGTGGTGGAACTAGAGGAAACTCTGTGGCAAAGCCTGATGTCTTTGAGGAAATCAGACTCTGAAGTGTTATGCAGGAAAACACCGTCACCACCCATCAGTCACCTGCCTACAGTCGTTCCTAGGACCAAGCAAACAGCAGCTGTGGCAATGTAGGTGCTGAAGTTTAAAGCAATTTCCCTGGGATGAGCAACAGCCAGGATGGCACCGACTTTGGAATCCAAACAGGAGAATTGGCACCTCTGAGCTATGAGGGAGAGGACGTGGTCCAGGATGCAGGCAGCACCACAGACCCCAGCACAGCAGGGCAGGCACAGTGTCACATGAAACAGCCACATCTGCTTGCATTTCATCACTGAAATGCTAAAGTTTGACTTTAGCTTGACCTTGCAATTCACAAGCTCCAGGGAAAAAGAAAAAAAAAAAAAAAAAAGAAAAAAGAAAAGAAGAAAAAAGTAACAGAAAGCAGCTAAAAAGCAAGCAGCAACTAAAACAGCCTGTAACCTCATGGTACAGGATGAATCAAAACCAAATGAGCTACTTTGCAATATAAGCAGCATCTGGTGGGATTTTGCTGAGGATGCTGCAATATTTGAACTCCTTCTCTCCATAATACGAAATCCCCAAATCAATCCGTTTACACCAATGTTACCTGAATATTTCGGGATTCATACCTGGAAGCCCTTTGAGAAAAAAACATTAAAAATTCTCTCCGTTGGCAAGATGTGGCTTTTCAAAAGCAAGATTGAGACATACTTGTTTTTCAAACATCCCCCAGGAAACAGTCATCTAATTCTAATTAATAGTCACTCCCCAGGACCCGTGACTCAGATCCTTGCTGGAACGTACCGTGGGTTTGTTCCAGGGGATCTGGCCCACTGGGTGTCCCACATGACTCGGGCAAGCAGCTCCTGGGACAGTATTTAATCAATGTCTAATTGCTGCTAGTGATGCTGGTCCCCAGGAGGCCGTGCTGCAGTCCCCTGTCCTTCACTGGGGTTGCCCCAACTTGTCCTGCTGCCCCCCCAGTTTTGGGACATGGTGCAACCAAGAGCTCTGCAGACACCAGGCTGCACTGAGAGGTTTGGATTCACCAAATATACCATGACCACTAACACATTCACTTCCACACCATCCCCCTGGGTATTTGAGACTTTTTTCAAGCACATCACTATTTAGACAAGCGATCATTAAGTGTCACCAAGTGTGTCAGTGGGGGTGAAAGAGGAGAAGCTGTTGGCTCTGCTCTAGTCCCACTGATAAATGCATTTCTCTCTATGTATGAGCTGCAGTTTGGCCCCAGCAAATGCATTGGAGTTTCAAATCTTGTACAAAAAATGATGCAATGTTTTCACTCCCGTCAGAAAAAGCTCATCAGCTGGTGAGCAAGCACTGGATATGTGTATTGTAAGTACATAGAAGATAAATACATACATACATAAGAACAAAAGAGTGGTGTCTGATGGTCCCTCTCCCTTGTTTTCCACAGTATTCTGAGGAAACAGGCAGGATAATATCTCCTATGGAAAGTCTATTAACGACTTCAAACTATCCAGTCCTTTTCTAAAGGCAGAGTCAGTGCTACAGATGTGCTTTGAGGATCTTCTTCTCCTCATCCCTACATATATGCTGCAATCACACAGTTCAGTCTCTTCATAAGCCACATGCCAACAAAATGTCCCCTAGAGCCACTCTCAGCTCAGCCCATGGCAGCAACACCAGACCACCAGAACTTCCTCCTTCCACAGTGCCAATATTTAACATCTGTGTGAGCTTCTGGCCCTGAAAAAGGTCATGAGAAAATTCCTCAGGATTTCAGCAGGACCAGGATGCCACCTACTGCTCTAGATCTTCACTTGGGTGCTCCCACATTAAAGAATGGGATAACTAATCACTTTTTCACACCACTGAGAAGAGGAGCCCAAGACTAGTTGCGAGGACACAGGGAGCAGGAAGAGGGCAGAAGTTCAGACCAAGGGGAAATACCAAATCATTGCTGCACAGCCTTTCACGCGGTGTTTCCAGTGTTCCTTTTCTTCTCTACACAAATATTTGTATGACCCTTTAGAAACATTTTCTTTGGGTGATCTGACTTTTATTAGAGATGCCAAAGCCCGTGGTGGCCTCTCACCACAGGTCACTGGTTAGATGCACAGAGCAGGAGCGATGCTCTGGCACAGCAACCAGATCAGCCCAAGCTGTGACCTCAGTCCAGACACAGTTAATTCTCTCCCCTCTTGCCCTGACTTGCACTGCCTGAACTTTTGTTCTTTCAGCTGATGATCTGTGTCATCCTTTATGCAAACAAGCATAAATTGGCTAATTAATCTCTGGGGTAACCCCCCTGATTTCAGTGGACCTGCAGTCAAAGTGGAACAGATCTTTAATCTACTCTTCCTGTAGCATAGCCTTTGCCTTGTCCACTAGTCAATGTAGACCTCTAATTATATGGATTTGACTCTTAATCTTTTCTGGTCTCAGGAGATTCCAGTTGCTGAAAATTGTGGATTTCACTTGGAAACTGATGAGGGTCTGTACAACATCACCAAAAGTGCCTTGCTGGAAAGCCAGGGATGTTTCGGACCTGTGCACCAAAACCAGTGCTGGGGACTGAGTGGCTCAGGGTTAACCAGCATGCCACTGGGAAGCCCGAATTCCTGCAGTTTGGCTCTCATTCTCAGCCCTCAGCCACAGCAAAGCTTGCTTGTGCAAAATGCCACATTTGAACCTTTCTGCATCATTTCAAATTTGAAACCAAAGCACTCATCCAGTGCAAGACAGAGTCCTTTCTGCAGCACAGAAGCAGACAGGTGAAAATGGGAAGTGTCATCGTGTGTTTAAGTGGCTTCACCTGAAAATTCATGCCTTTCAAATCACAGTCAGAATCTCCTCCATCACAAGCTTTACTGTTTTTCCCAATCTCTATCCCATAACTTTCTTCTCAGCTATGTGCAGCTGAAGGTTTTGTGAGAGTTATTGTCAAAGACCAGACAATAGATCTGATCTGATCTTGGCCAGGAATCTGAAGGTTTCCCTTTTTTTTTCAAAATGGAAAAGACGAGTTGCAGTTGACAGCTGTCCATAAAAATTGTAACATACAAATCGTATAATATAAACTAGAAAGAGACCAAAAGTACCACAGGAAAAAAAAAGAAAAATGAGCTTGTTAGAACAGTCTGTATTACAGCTGTTTCCCTTGACAGTTTGCTGTACCCTAATACGCTCAACAAATTGGCAACCTGTCCTTATATATTTGCATCAGGATTCCCTTAAGGGAAATGTCTATATTATTCTGTTTTGGATAAAGGAAGCAGTTTGATATGACAGGTAGGTCAAGTGTTTCTTTAATAAAGCATATGGGTAGGAAGAAAGAAATAGGCTATTGTCAATGACTTGACAAATAGGTAGATATGTTCCCCTTGAGTATAGCCATGGAAAGCTACTAGATAAATAGCTCTTGTTATTTTGATTTAACCACTTGGCTGCTGAATACATCTTTCCTCATAGAACAACGTCCTCAATAAAGGTCATACCAGAGATTATTTTATAGTCTGTAGTGAGGTGTCAACTCAGTTTGGATTTTAGTTACACAGAACAAGCCTGGACAAAAGTTGGAAATTAACTTGTGTGTGATATGGATGTGTGTTATATTTATATGTGATACAGGTGGACATTCAGTGTCACTTCACCAAAGTTTGTCATCTCAGATCAGCATCTTCCCTAGTGGCCCACATGATGCTGCCCACCCTTTTCCACTCTAAGGGACCGTGAACAGGAACTTGTCCCTGTGTGACCAAGAAGCTGGATTTGCCCCTAACCTCAGACATTTGCACCCTTTGCACTCATACAAACAGGCTGAAAATCCCCACACTGCTGGTTTGATGGCTTCTGTCCAAATCCAACCATCAAGGCTTATGTGGGACACTTCTGAGAGAAAACCAGCCCCAGAATAGGAAATTACTGAGGTTCTTGAAGATGCTGGGATTTACCGAAGAAAGCCACTTCTGAAGGCTGAGGAAAAATTTTTCCCAAGGTGAACCTATAAATCCTTCAGGAGCTGTGTCTAGTGAGGTTAGATGTGGAAATGGGAAAACATCTCCAAGCCTGTATGGCTGGTGAAGCCACCCACTGGTGGTACTGCAGGGATTTGGGAGCTACAATAGCCAGGTTCAGCACAGCCATAGGATTAGAATAATGGAATCTTAAAATTATTTGGATTCAGACGGACTTTAAATGTCATCTCATTTCAACCCCACTGTCATGGGCAGGGACACCTTCCACTAGAGCAGGTGCTCCTGGGGACATCCACCCAGGCAGTGCCATCAGGAGGGGAGGGACCCACTGTCAGACACACCACAGTGCCTGAAGCCCCAGAGCTGCTACAGCTGGTCACAGGCAAGCACCTGAGTGGTGCTCAAAGCCTGAATTAGGTAAACACATATTTAGGGAGCTTTTACAGCACTCCTGATCACCTCTCAAGTCCCCCTTGGAGCTGTTAGGGGCTATTGTGTAAACACAAGGGAACTGATACTTTTTAAGTTCTTTACCCCAAGGAAGATTTCTATTGTGGTAGCTTCATACAAAATCCCTCCCCTTAGGTGCAGCTTGGCAAGTAGATTTATACATCAGAATAATTTTTTTTGTGCTGCAATTCGGATACAAATGCAGATCAAGCTATTTAAACTACTAAAATAAAATTCCAAGATCATAACTGTGAAGATGCATGATTTTGTCATCCTTAAGAAAATACCTCAGCTTTTATAATATTGCATTTCTTGCCCCTCAAGCAGTGTTTGTGGACCTGCAGCTGCCCCTGCCAGGCTGGGGGTTCATTCTCCCTGCCCTCGGTCAGGGCACCACTGAGGAAGAGAAGAATTCTCTTTCCTTCTCGGCTTTTTCTTGTAACCAGGGCCTCAAAAAAGAGGACAGGATGTTTCAAAATTCAAAAGCAAACTGGGAAATAGCAGCAGCAGATTGACCCATCTACACTGATCCATCCATCTGACTGAGCCATCCAGGGTCCCCATCCACCTTGGTTCCCTCTCCCTAGGATTGAGGAAGGGTGTACGTAGAAATTCAACCATGATCTGTCTTCCCACTCTCAGCTATTCCCAACCTGCTGATTTAATATGTATGCCCTGGTCATGACAGGTTTCTAAACACAGCTTAGCAAAACCAATTTGTGTTAATTCTGAATTATCTTCCAACATTATTATCTTTTTTTTGCCAGCATTATCTTTTTCCAGCAGCATGTATATTATTAATTCAGCATGTATATTATTAATTAGATAAAGTTTGATAATATATAGTCATACATTAATATGTAATCTGTTGTTATTACAAGCCACATACCATAGACAAGTAATTGTTGTATGTTATATATATACTATATATTAGATTACATTGTGTTGTATTATACTTTGGCTATTATATTTTGACTCTTATATTAACAATAATAAAATATAAAAACTTATCTGGAATTTCTATTATTAGATAAATACATTACAAAAAAATTTAGAGACCTAAAAGAAATCACCTTCTTTTTCATTATTTTATTCTTGCCTTTCTGATACATTCAATGCGATTTTCTAGCTGCAGACTCTTCTGCCTGGAAAAAGCTGCTATTCCCCATAATCAGTGTAAACTGCCGTTCTCCTTATCTGCCTAAAAGCACATTTTGTCCTATTTATTCCTGGGCATTCCTATACTGTTGACCCAAACAAGGAGAGGACAGAGCTTCATTTTATCATTTTATTCTTCACATAAGTAGAAAGCAGAATTTATGCCTCTGCTTTGGGGAAGTCCTTTTCCCCATAGATGGTAGCGCACACAGCTTGGCAGCCCCTGTTGTGTTTTCCATATTAAGCCATATACAAGAGCAGCAAACAGGGAGGTGTTGACTGCACCCGTTACAAAAATCAGAGGCAGAGGAACAGTAGTGGTTGGGCTGGATGATCACATCTTGCCTTTCTGCTTTTCACAGTAGTCCAGAAGGAAGACCTGACTGCTGCTGAAGCCAACAGAAAGTGGCATTATGCAGAGTGGAGCAACACTGCACACTTTTGTTATTACATTAGTTGTTGCTAGACTCAAAGAAAAACTCATGGAAAGGGCAACCACACAAAAGCACATCACAGTTTTCAAGGAGACTTTGCCTCCCAAGAGGGCACGGGCTCATTATCCCTGGAGGTATTCAAGTCCAGGGAGCTTGGAAAAACCTAGTCTTGTGGAAGGTGTCCCTGCTTACAGCAGGGGGTTGGAGCTGGGTAGTCTTTCAGGTCCCTTCCAACACAAACCAGTCTGTGATTCTATGATTATGCTGCAAGGCTTCTAAATGCCTTCTTGGAGATTTTGTGCCATTATTAATGTCATTAGCATTGTCCCTTCTTCTGTCATGACTACCCATTACAACAAGGAGCCATGGAAAATACATGGCCTTTCACACAAAAAGTGTGAAATAATACATGGCCTTTCCTTTCTGACAGAGGAGAGATCAATGGTGAAGCACCTGGTGGGAGGACACTCCCAGACACAATCCACTAAGACATCACACTGTCCCAAGAGCCTCCCAGATGTACCCAGGTCTCCCACAGCTCGTGAACCTCCTTCTAAGCAATGCATGCAAGGTTCTTCAGAGAAACAAGAGGCAGAAAAAGGAGCAGAGCCTTGTTTTAGGAATCTTTCTGCAGAGCAAGAACTGAGAATTTGGGCTTTTCAGTAATGGTCCCTGGAGGTTAAAAATTATGGGCTGGAGTTTGGGAAGAGTCTGTTCTTTTAAATGATGGAAATATCAAAATAAAAGGAAAATTTCCTACAGTCTCTTCCAGGGAAACAATCCGTGTTTCAGCTACATGTTTCTGTTTAAACTTGCAGATGCTTCTGGTGCTATTTAACATATTTTTGCATTTGATGTTCCTGTTTCATTTTGTTTCCCAAAACCAAGGAGTTTTGTTTCACATCCCCTGGAGAAGTTTGGGTTCCGGTCACTTAATTTTCCTCATTCACAAGCACAAAGTTCTTGTGTTTGAGTTGCCCACTCTGTAGCAAAAAAAAAAAAAAGAGAGAGAAAAGAGATTATTTTGGAATAATGTATTTTCTTTATTTTTTTCCTTCAATGAAAAACACTCCCACTTCATTTGTACTCTGTGAAACTTTCTTTTTACTGATTTTCTTTTCCAAATGTAAGTTTCAGGCTAAACCAAGTTGACATATTTCTTTTAATGTGTTTTTAAAATATGCTTAATGGTGCTGAAAGCTAAGAAAGCTCAAATATAATTCCTAAAGCCTGAGCCCACCAGAAGCCTAATGCAAACATTATTATAAAAACTCCACAATGGTTAGAGGTTTCAGGGAAACCTGGGTGTTCGTTAACAGCATCAGAAACGTTATCTGCAAGAGGAAAATGTGTTCTGTTGTTTGGCATCTTGATGGCTGTTCAATTTTTCTTTTTTCTGCACCCAGAAAATCTGTTTCCAATGTTTCTGCCACAGAGAATATGGAACAGCAGGAGCAGGAGCAGAAGTTGATGCAAGGGGGGGATTTAGTGATTGTTATTCAGCTCACATCTCTGGAAGGCACACTCCCTCTCCCCAGATTTCTCCCGAGAAATCTGCTGCATAAAGAGTGGCTCCAACATGCAGGGCAGGAGAGAGGAAGAATATTTTTCCTATCCGCATGGGATGGGCATGAGAGTTGTCCAGCAAACATTAATCAATAGTCCTTACCTTTCCCCAGCACTTAACTTTTGGCAAGTGGAGGAGGATGGCCAGTATTTGGGCAGACTGGGGAGCAGCAGAGGGTACAGGGGTTCTGGGGCAGCCAGAGCCGAGGGCTTGTGCCCCTCGTGCCAGCTGCCCTCACCTCCCTGCCCTGCTGAGGACTGGCACTCGCAGGGAGTTTTTCACTCGGCCAGGTCGTCCCCAGAGGACATGCCCCCAGCACACACTGCAAACACCCGTCTGGCCTGGCCCAGGAGAACCAGCACTCCCCCGGGCTGAGCATCCAGGAGAGCACTGGTGCTTCAGTCCTCAGTGAAAGACCATCTGTGAAGATCCATGTCCACGGGGTTTTCACGAGAAGAGCTCCCTTAGTCACCCTGGCACCAGCCCCTGCTATGCAGAGGCAAAATTCCAGCTGGGACTCTTTGGTGGTGTCTGGAGTTCTGTTCCAGGCAAGCACACAGCTCAAGCATCGCCCTGAGATGTTTGCTGGGAAGCTACTGTTGTAACTTCCAAAAGAGGCAAAAGCAGAGGCTTCTCTAGATGTTTTTCCCTTCCCACCTCAGCAGGGCAGGACTGTGCTTCATTTCATCTCCAATCAAATCCTTTCTGGTCACACACGTACCCTGGGTTTTCACACAGTGACATTCCTTTAAAGGATGGGGACACAAAACCCAAATAATCTTCCTCTGGCTACACCATCAGCACAGAAATAGCACAGGGCTTCTGTCCCCACCAGCCACAAAGGAAGGATTTCATTCAATGCCAGCAGCTCCCCCCTGCATTCCTTGTGCCAAGAAGTACATGGAAAAGCGGACTGCAGTGCCTCTGTCTGTTCCCATTAGGGAAACCCGTCCTTCCCACATCACTTGTCACTGCAGAAACCGACTGCTATACACAGCAACGGCTCATTTTTGGCTGTGTCACCTCAGCACTCCTTAAGGTGACTCTGAGCAAAGCCTGTCTGTCAGGCTGTCCTGCACTGATAGCTTTTCCCAGGGAGAACTGCTGTTTAAACCACTTGTGTTACTCCTCCATGCATGGCAGCTGTAGAATGCCCTTGCCCAGCCATTAATCCTTCCTTTGGATCCCCCATTCCCAAAAGAAATGGGTCTTGAGTTGTGACAGGAGCAGCACCTTCCACAGCAGAGCTGATTACAGGATGGAGACCTCATTTTTATGGTCTGCAGTATCCTGTGGATGAAAAGCAGCAACAGCTTGTCCTGCACCCATCCGAATCCTCCATCAGCCTCTCTGGCTGCTTCATGTGCTGGCTTTGAATTCCAGCTTTGTCATCAAGCCGCATCCAATCTGGCACAAACCCCCAAATTCTGTTATTTGGAATTTTACATCCAGCTCTTTCAGGCCAACTTCTTTTTTCACTTGTTTTTTTTTAAAAGTCAGAACTAACAATTACATAAACACAACTTTTTTCTTCGGGATTTTTTTTCCTGCACTTCAGATAGGAAATTATCTTTGTTAGAAAATACATCCTTCTCTTCAAAAATGTGCTTAACTGCATGAATTCATTCACAAGAATATTCACTGTTACTGAATTAGTAACAAAAAAAAGAAAGAAAACCTGAACTCAGTGAACCATGATCAAGTAATCCGAGGAAATCAGCATGTTTCTCTCCAGACAGTTCAGAATACCAAATGCTAAGACACAACAATCCCACTAAATATACCTCTTCTCCTTATCTCTGTAAATGTCTAACACTATTTTCAAATCTCATCATTTTATCATGAGTCATCTGCATTTACTGGTGATTTAGAGCTTGGATCAGTTTTTAACCCAACAATTTAAGCTTTCTTTTTTTTTCTTTAGCACATATCCAGCCTTCCTGAAAGGCATATGAGTGCAAAATGTTCAGCCTTCAGAGAGCAAACAAAAGAATCTGATATGAAACATTTTCAGCTCTAGTTTTAAGCCAAGCTCATGATTTCTGAAAGCTTGGATTAAGCAATATGGCTACTTGAAAACAAAGAGACTTGAAACAATGTGGAGTGGAGTAAGCAGTGTATTTGGCACACAAGGCCTTGATTTTATTTCTATTAATTCTTTTTTTTCCATTGCTGTTTGTCTACAAAACTCTTTTAAAAGCATTCTTCCAGGTTTCAAAGCTCAGCACCAGGCTGAGCATCATCCAATTACTCCTCATCTTTCCACCTCTGACTATGAATTCACACTGGGTAGATTTGGGAGGACTATGATTATTATTATTATTTCTATTAGGAAGAAATTCTTCCCTGTGAGGGTGGTGGGACTCTAGCAGAGGTTGCCCAGAGAAGCTGTGGCTGCCCCATCCCTGGAAGTGTTCAAGGCCAGGTTGGATAGGGCTTGGAGCAACCTGGAATAGTGGAAGGTGTCTCTGCCTGTGGGAGCTGGAATGAAATAAGTGTTAAGATCCCTCCCAACACAAACCATTTGATGATATTATATGATATGATATGATATATGATATGATATGATATGATATGATATGATATGATATGATATGATATGATATATGACAGGACTAAATGGAAGGCAAGGTCCCATGATGAAGCTCATCTTCAGCCACTTCCCTCAGGCAGGAAAGGGGATAATCCAACAGCTCAATGGGATGGAGATGCCCCTTGGTGCTCCCTCCAAGAGCCTTTCCCAAAGCTACAGGAGGCTGTACACTGCAGCCCAAACAGTTATGAAAGCCTGAGATATATATATTTATAGAAATATATATAGATATATATTTGTTTTGCTCCTTTATTATATAAACCCAATAAGGAGGGAGCAGAGGAATTCAGCCAGCAGCCAATGCAAGCATCGCCCACGAGTGCTGTCAGGGCAAGCCCTGGCCGTGCCGTGAAGGAGCCTGACACAGAGAGCAGCACAGAGAACACACAGCCCTGTTCAGTCATGCCTCAGGGATGGGGCGGGTGCTGCCAACTGCCCTGCACAAACCCCATGGGGACCCTGCTCTCAGCTGAGCCCTGGGCTGGGCAGACACCCCAGGGAGGGTTGGTGGATGCCCAGCCACCTCCAGAGCCACGAGAGCAGCCCCAGAGACGCTCCCGCCAGCTCTCGGTGTGCCAGTGCCCACTGATGCAGGAAAGGCGGATGGTCAGAAGTGGTTCCCATTTGGGGAAAGAGGCAAAACACCATAAATCATATTTAGTCTGCTGAAACCTTCAAGTGATAAAACAATTGGAAAGACGACTTTATTTATAAAACACATATGGAGGCCTTAATCAAGCCAGGAATGAGGTAATTTCTGCCAATTAAGTCTCCCTCATTCTGCAGTTGGAAGCAATCAAAACAAAGGCAGAATTATCAATGGCATGTCTGTGTGCTGCAGCCCCAGAAAATACCTGTTGTGTTGGGGCTACAGTAAATCCCTCTCACCATGTGCAGGGAGGCTGGCGCTCTCAGCTTCCCTGGACCTGAGAGCAAAAGACAGCTTAGAATATTTACCTAATTAATGGGTAGTATTTTGAGCACATCCTATCTAAGTCTCTTTTCAAAGCAAAAGGCAGTATTGTAACTAAGTGGCAAAGGGATAACATGAACTCCAAGTTCCCATTTGGAAACACTTTATGTCTTCCCTACTCTTGTTCTGCCACTGCTCACTGGAACTGTTGGAGGGGTTTTTTACTCAGTGTAATTTATCCAGGTCAAGGAAGTTGCATGCATTGCCTCTTGTTGGAATATCCCCATTGTTTGTTTGGTTTTTTTTGTCCCACTGGTGATCAAATGGTGAGAATTGCCCTTTTACAAAATAATAAGAGATGTACTGTGGCTATAATTATTCAATATTAGACATAGAATACCTGCCACTCAACATTAAAAAAGAACATTAATGAATTGTATAATTGTAATGAGTGATAAACTGACAGTAACAGTACTTTGAACTCCTATGCAAGTTCACACAAAATCTGTGACTTTGGCCACACATTAATGATCCTTCTAACACCTCAACAATTACTAGTATATTAATTTTAATTAAGAGAAAAGTGAGACAGAGAGAGATTTATTTCATGTCGATGTAGAAAGCTCATTTATCCTGAGCAGCTTGCACATTGCTCTAATTCAGATCATTTCTCTGCCATTGCAGAAACGAACAGCGGAGCCAAGAAATCCGCAAAAGGACTTAGATGCCCAAACACGAAATTACGGTCTTCAAACCTTCATGACCTTGCAGGAAGCATCTATAAACATCTGTGTTTTCCACATTAAAGTTCTCCAGATGTCTAAAATTCCCAGAAGTTCTCTGCTCCTCTCTGTGCATTTGCAGCTTAGGGCTTATCTCAGACGTAAACTGTGTCTGCATCTGCAGAGAAGATTCCTCCACATGTTGCCCCTGCAGCACCCAGACTGACAGGCTCTCACATGGGAGAGGAGCACCCTGAGGTCCAATCCCAAACCCAGACAAAGCTCAGGAGCTGCACACATAGACTCCCTCCTCCAAATGCAGATCCCCTCCTTCCCTTGCACCAGGTTAGTGCACCATCACAGCCATGATATCTCATCAGTGGAGCACCAGGGAAGGTTGGACAGCAGGGCTGCTCTCACAGAACCCAGCAGGGGCAGGGGAGCACCCATGGAGTGCACAGCCTGTGCACCCTCCTCCAGCAGCACAAACAACCAGCATGGGGGTGAGGAGCCCTCGCCAGTGCCATGCCCTGTGGAACACTGCAATGGCAAGGGGTGTGGGTGTCTCCACCCCAACCCTGGTCTTTCCTTCACCTCTGGAGGCTGCAGACACGTCCCAGCAGGTCAATGTTTTTAACTCTTGGGGAAACACTGGGGCCAGGTGATGAAAGCTGTTCCTGCAAGGCAGAACAGTGACCTGAGGATGATGCACGTTTCCTGCTCCTGATGTACCAGTGAATGGCTGCAATTAAAGCGTGTCCTACCTTCTCCACTCACATGGGCTTTCCTCCTGCCCAGCCTCAGCATGCCCTCGTCAGGCTCAGGATAAGACCTCATCCCAGGCATTTCCCTGGCACACATCAGCATCTCACCATGTCTCATGCAAGCACAAGATGCTGGAAGTTACTGCACTGCTCCACAGATCCAGCAGCAGCAGAAATTGCACTTCATAGTGCTCACACCAGTAAAAATACAGACAAGAGACCAGGACATGCAGTGTCAGTAACAGGGACTTTGTTACAGATATATCAGATGTGTTCCTTCAATTACACACCACAGATACTGGGAACGAACATGGATACTGCAAACCAAGACTCTGACACAAAAGAACAAGCACTCTGAATCTGTCCACTGGGAGACCACACCAAGGAAATACATGAAGTTCTGGTATCACACTTTGAGTGTAGTTCTGGTATCACACTACTCTTAAATGCTCAGCTGCTGGACACACATGGAGAGGCAATTAGCTCAAACTCTCTTTCTCCAAAGGCATAGTGAGCTGCAGAAAAAGCCATCCTGATTCTAAGCTGAAGGCTCAGGAATGAAAAGACAGGGTATAAACACCTTCCTACTACTACTGAAGGAGGATCTCAAGACCTTTGAGCCAAATTCTCAGTTTTCTGAGGCCTGATTTAAATGGTTTTATTATTTCTAGAATGAGCAATATTTTAATGATCCGTTTGAATAGACAGAAAGAGTGATTCATTTCAGTCTCTTACATAGTGGATGCTTGCATCCTCAAGAAGTGGTTCTTGGTTTATCCCAGAGCATAACTAGTTATCTCTACACCAAAATAACATCAAACCAGTTCAGCAGGTGACTCAGGGATTGTTTTCACTAAGCAGATATCTCACTGCAGGGAGATTGGTAGCAGAATTCTACACCTGCTTTTCAGAAATGCTCACAACTCCAAAGGGTGGAGAACCTGGATATCATTAGAGCAGAACTATATTAAAAAAAAAAAAATGGGAATTAACTAAAAACAAACTGTTCTCCTGAACTGTATCATATTGGTCAAAATATCTTCCAGAGGGCTGGATAGGTCCAAGCTGGAAAGGTGGAAGCTGGTGCCCAGTCAGAGCTATTCCCAGTCCAGACAGGGGCACGTCTCTGCCCAGCCTCATAAAATAATGAAAGGAAATACAGAAAGATTCACTGAAACACAAACTCCATTTTCATTAAATGCTTTATATCAACATCTATTTCACTTAAAATAGGCAATTCCCTATTTCCAGGTACATTTTAAGGCTTGCTTAAGCTCCATTGGTGAGGTGTTTTTATTGGTGTACTTAATAGTGGATTTAGATTGCTTTTTGTTCCACTGTAATCCCAAATCCAGATTGAAGAGATACTCTTATCGATGAAGCTATGCTTGTGTTTAACCCAAGTGTTGTGTTGCATTAGGGAACTGGTACAGGAAAGGTTTATTCTCTCTTCTAAATTTGTCCTTTTTCTGAATTAGTGGTGAAATTGTGAATTTGGGATCACGTTAGGGCTTGCTGTAAGGAGTTTCAGCATCACTCAGTGTCAACAGGATCTCAAAGAACCTCAAAGAACAATGCCAGCACAAATTCAAGGGGAAAAAAGAAATATTAAAAATGGGAGGGATGGTGTTCAGCAGCAATCCTTGAATTCTGTGTTTACAGGAGATCTCAGAAAAACTTTTCCTTCTGCCTGCCTGGCATAACCTCCTGCTGCCTGCTCATACTGTCCCAGAACTGACTGATAGAAATTGTGCTGCTAGGCAAAGGTGAGGAGAGTTGGAAAGTCACTCCCATTTATCTTAAATATTTGAACCAGGTGCACTTACACACAAAAGAAAAAACCCCAAAAGGTTGCTATTCATTACTGTATTACTGCAATTGTTTGTTTTGTAATTAGTGATGATAGGTAAGCAAGCTGGATGGAAAGCAAATAAGAAGTTAGTAAATGGAGCAGCATTCCAAGTGGGCAGAAAAGCAACAAAATGGGACCTGAAAATGACACTGGAAGGGTACACTAATCTCTGTTCACTTACTACTTCATTAGCACCTGACTTTCAGGTTCAGGGTTTTCTGCCTGAGCATAGTGAGGGGATGGAGCTCCTGGATTAGCTCCCGGCTCAGGTGTGCAGCAAACTGTGCCAGGCCTGTTGTAGGACATCAATCAGCAGGTTCTTGTTGATGAATTAAACCAGCAGAGAGGCTTTTACCCCAAGTCACACGGCCAACAGCAGGCAGAGGGGTTTCCAACCACTGTCATGCCCAGAGACAGAGCTGATAGAGCTAAAGCTCAGTTTTGATGTTTAAAGAGGGTAAAGGGCTTCCTAGGGGCGGTTTTTGCTGAGATTGAAGGTTTTTCAAGCAAACAGATAGTTTTAAAAGCCCATTTCCATCACAGATTGCGTAATGTTTGAAATCTTGGAACTTCAGATATGCAGAGTGTTGTCTGACATTCCATGGGGCAAAAGAGCAACAAAAGGGAGAAATACAGCTTGGCTGCATTTAGGAAAATACTATCTAGCAGGGACCCATGGTTGAAGCCTGTGCTCCTGCTTCCAGCTGACTGATGGCTCTTTCTGTGATGGCTGTGACTGCCACCTGTCACCCTGCTCATGGCAGTCCAGCTCTCACCCCCTCAGTGGACCAGCAGCAAGAGTTGAGATAAGAGTTAAAAGAATATTCTTCTGAAATAAAAAAAAAAAATAAAATAAAAAAAAAATTAAAAAAAAAATAAAATAAAAAAAAAATTAAAAAAAAAATAAAATAAAAAAAAAATTAAAAAAAAATTTTAAACAGACAAAGAAAGAAAGAGAAAAAGAAAGCCAAAACACAAAGCAAGACATGTTTTGGGGTTTTGAAAGTCCCATGTTGCACATGCTGCCATGCCACCATGCAATCACACCACCACACCACCCCAGCACCTGTCTTTGTGTCACTGCACTCATATTTCACATCATTCTCAATCTTATTGCACATTTTTTGGGGAGGAGATGCAGGTTAGTTGTCAAAATTACTTGGGTACTGAAAAACGAAGAGAGGAGCTTCAGTGATTTGAAGACAGTCTAGAGGAGGGACTTTTACAACACTGTTTTTCTGTCAATTTTAGCTCCATCCTGAACACATGTACCCTTTACCTAGAATGCACTTCAATAGATGGCAGGTTTCTAACAGAAGTTTTTTTAATCTCCGTATCTTATCTTCATCTTGAAGTACTCAAACAACTTCACA
The DNA here is from genome assembly GCA_013397815.1 of Aleadryas rufinucha. NCBI lineage: Eukaryota > Metazoa > Chordata > Aves > Passeriformes > Aleadryas > Aleadryas rufinucha. Next base: position 437,387 of record VZTH01011501.1, read on the forward strand.
CCTAGTCAACTCAGGCCCTGAGGCTTCTCAAGGGTGAGGGCTGCACCCTGATACCTCATCACCCCCGGAGCTGAACAATGGAGAGGTTCAACCCATGGAAAATTCTGTGTTGGGCAATAGTCCTGCCCCACAGAGGTCACAGCAGCTGCACACCTCCACCGCCCACAGACTCCAAAAGAAGGTGCAGTGCTTTGAACAGCACAGAACACAGGAAAACTCACTGGGAGTGGGAATTTCCACAGGATCTGGCTTTCTTCCTACTTTATTCTTGCCCCAATCAGGGTACAGTCCCCAGTGAGCTCCAACCCTTGGCTTGATGGCAACAGATGTTCTGGGGTTCAACCACTTTGTTGGGGCTTGAAGAGGAGTTCCTTCTCGGTAATTACTCACAGCAAAAACAATCTGCAGAGTCAGCTTTGTCAGTGACAGTTCTGAAGGGTTGTCAGCCCCTCCTAGGTCACCTGGTGCACAAAGCATCGTAACACATGATATAATAAAAAAAATTTTAAAACATTTTAAAAAACCGCCACACCATCCAGGACCCTGGGTCTATTGTGGGGACCTTGTAATTAAACAACTTCAAATGAGCAGCCTAGAAATATCACACAAAGACTTGAAAAAAGCACAACAAAGTGATAAGATCACTTATTAGTGCCAAACTTCTGATTTAATTATATATTCCTGGAGCCCTGTTCTCAAGGGAACTGCTTACACAACCACATAGTGAAACAAAAGAAGGGATTAGAACCTGTGGGAGAGAAGCTGGAGAATTTGCTCCCAATTCATACAGAAAAGTCTCCACACATCTGACCGAGGAGGACTCCAAGATTAAAGCACTGAGGAGGCTGAATAAAGGACTTTCTTCTCTTTTTTTGATGATAGAGAGGTAATAAAATACTTGTTATCAATGTGAAATGGACAGTCTGACACAATGTCTCTCTCATTAAGGGAATTAATATTCCCACCAGGGACAGGGTGTACCAGACGGGCAGTGTGCCCTTGAGTCACCATCTCTCAGCTGTCCTTTCATTTTTAGGTAAGGTCCTTCAGACTTTATCTGTCTCCACACTTTGCTTTATCCCAAATGCCAGGTTCAAGCTGGCTGGACAGGGAAGGCTGGGCTGGAACCAGCTCAGCTCACAGGAGGGTGATACAAGGGAGAAGGGTTTTACTCCATGTTTTGTAGTCAGATATTTGGACTGTTGGCAATGTCTAAGGAGAGGAGTCTCCACCTTGCTGTCACTTTTGCAGACAAGCCACCTGATCTATGTGTCCAGGACAAAACTTGTAATTGAGCAGTTAGCTGTGACAACCATCTCACTCTCGCCCACACACTGAGCCTGTGTTGAAACCTTTTAGTTTTGCCCTTGTAACATTTCTTCCATTCTTTCCTTTTCTTCCTCTGTTATCATCTTCAAGATTCTGTCCAGGCCATATCTTTTTCCATCTTCCTTATCACAAACCCAATTTATCTGGCCTTTCTCATACCTGCTTCTTCCCGACTGATTGACTTAACCAGTGCCAGGTCCCAGTGGTAACATTGTCATTGCCCTTGATGGGGGTACCCTCACTGCTGAATGGTGTTTTCACACCTTCATCTTCATAAGACATGTTCCTCATGAACCACACAGAGAAGTCTTAAATTCAACCCTTAAAAATCACTACGTCCAAATTCACATACTCACAAAGATTCAGCAAAACCTTGCACACCCTCTTCCAACAAACACCACCAGGCTCCCACCCTGCCGTGTTGTCGGACCCTCCAGCCAAAATGGAGACTGACCCAAAAAAGTTTTTCTTTTTCTTTACCCTCCACTTTTGCCCAATTCCAGCTTGTCAGCAGAACAAATTTGCTTCCCTCATTGGGCCAACTACCTTGTAAAAACTGCCAGCTCCAAGCACTTCCAGAAAAACACAGAAACACCTTGTAGGGGTGCCAGCCACAAGCTGAGATATCTCCAGTAGGCTGGCCAGCCACCACGAAGGGCACATGACAGGAGTGCCCCAAGTGCTCAGCAAGTCACCCCTTGGCCCCATCAGAAGTGGATGAACAGTAACAAGGAGGCAGCAGCTTTGTGCTTGTCAGAACCCATCTGGTTTTCCCTTCCCTGAGCAGCCTGCAATGCTGCAGCTCCTACTTTGTAGAGGGTTGTCTCAGAAGTGTCTGCTGCCCCCAGGAGCTGACCCACAACACGACTGTAGGCACCCCATGGCTCTCCATGACTGCAGCTGATGGGAGCCAGCAGTCAGGTTTCATGCAAATGAAGGTGCAATCCTGCAATACACAGAGATGTTGTGCACTTAGCAGCTGAGCACTTAATTACCTCCAGGCTCCTGAGTCACCAAACAGCAAAACACACAGCGGGTTTTCTCCCAAACTTTGGAAGGTTCTAAAGGTAAAGAGGATCATTACAAGGGGGTTTAACCAGTAATCAATCATTCTTAAGGACCTAGGACTTAATAGCTGTTAAAGATGGGATCACAGGTCCAGAGCCTGAATACTCTCAGGAGGAGGCACTTGCCAGCAAGAGCTTGAGCATCTCAGAGCTCTGTCTGGTCGCTCCCCGCTCCCAGGGCGAAGGCGGCCCCAGCACTGCAGAGATGATTCTCTGCCTATCCAAGATAATCCTATTCAAAGCAATCATCTGTTAAACAACTGGAGAGAGGCCAGCCCACACACTGCAGATCCGAACCTGAATGTTCCCACAACCTGAGGAAGGAGCTCAGGATCAGGAAATGTTTTGAAAAAAAGACATATCTCATGAGAAGTGAGAACACTCAACTGCTCTCTAAAGGCAGTAGCCAAGCTACTGTGTACTCAGGAGATGCACTGAAGCTTTACCAAAAAAACGCCTTTTGCATGGGAGGCAGACCCTCCTCCCCAAGGAGCAGCCAAGGGTGGTCCATGGAGCCGAGCACAGTGTGGTACCTGGGAATTGTGCTCCCATCCCTCCACTGTCAGGGTGGAGGCAGTGTGTGCTGGCCTGTCTGGGTACCACAAGACCAGGGAAGCTTTCATGCTCCATCACCAGTCTCAAAAGGAGCTCAGCACAGCTTTTTACTGCACCCTGAGCCCTCACCCATCTATGCAGGGATTGGGGCCAAAGTCTCCCGGAAAGGACCCCAGTGCAGACTGACGCTGGAAATATCTCCCAAGACACCCATGAGGAACATTTTGGGTGGTTGTTTGGCTATTTAAAGGAAAAATTCTGTGTTATGACAAACAGACAGTTTTCCCCATTTATTAAATGCTCATTTGTTTTAATGGTTTCTCTAAACAAGTAGACTTTTTTCTCAGCTCTTTGAGCTTTTAAATGACACAATTGTTATGTTAAAAGGGAAAAGGGTGATGATTTACATTTGGAGTGGGGCGGGGGTGGCCAGGAGGCAGAGGGACAGCTGCAACCCGTCGGACGTGGCTCTCCTCCACACAGATATTTTGTTTGCGCCATTGCGGCGGTGCAGCTCTGTCAGTGCCCTCAACACCGGCTGTGGCCTTGGTCACCAGCACTCAGGTGGTGGCTGCTCCTCTGAGTTCAGCAGCAACACATCCTGGCATCCACAGTGCTGCAGCCAGACTGAGTCATCCTTTCCCCTGCATGGAAAGGAAGAAGCCCTTGGAAGATGGGAAGTGTCCTCTAAAACCTGAGTGAGCTTCTCTGGACCATAACCAAGCCAGCATCCTTGGCAAATGCCAACCTCTACTTGCAGTTGGGGTGAACCAATGTGAAAACCAGACACTTTTTATATTTTCGACTTGCAGTTAATATCAGAATGTAGTTGGCATGCTTGGCTCCCTGCATAGGAAGTATGGCCAACAGAGATTGTATGGAAATCAATGAATTATACAAAATAGCATTAACTACTCTTGATGAACGTTGCAAATACTGCTACATCAGCCACAAGTGACAAACCAGATGAACAAGCCACACTTGCTTTTCCTTTGCGTAAAAAATTCATCTCTTCACAAGAAGGCTCCCAGCCATTGGTGCCAGCTGGAGGAATCATTTCACTCACCCATTTCCCTCAACCTCTTCTCCTTGTGTGTCTGCAGATCCCTCACCTCCCTGCAGCAAAAACTAGAAGAGAAGATAAAACAATGTTGGGTGCACAAACCTCAGAAATTATTTTTTTCAGGAAACTTCTTTGGGTAGCAAACACCTGACTCAGGATTTTCAAAAGCCGTAGAGCGGGTTGGGTTATCTGATCACCCACAGGTATTTGGGTGGCATCTGCTGTGATTATTTCCTTCACATGTACATAATCTTCAGGAAGTATGGAGCTATACAGCCAGGGGATGAATTCCAAAGAATATACATGAAAGAAACAGCATGTCACACTCATTTACAGAGCAGAAAACAGGAGGTTCTTCGTATCCCAAACTTTGTAAAAATCAATGCGAGCTTGAAGCTCCAGATGATAAAGCAAAGGATGCACAGACCCACTTGAGAGCCAATTGCCCTGCTCCTTGTTTTCTTTTTTTCTCCTTTTGCCTCTGGTTGTTGTTTTTCAAAACTCTAAAATGTTTGTACAAACTTCCATCTTGGAAGTCCAGCAGAATAAACAAGAATATACATGAGGCACAAGAAAAGCCAGCAGACGGGAAAGAGATTTCTTTTTTTTCAGTTTATGGGCGTATCCATTGTAGCTGTTGAAAATATGCACAAAAATAGCTATAAACCATACACAGGAGTCATTAAAATTTTCCACCTATCCATACCAGCAACTCAGGTATGCCTTTAATGCAGTCCCAAGAAAAATTTACAGCGAGTCCTTATAGGAAGCCAATAAGCATAGACTCGGAGGGGTGAGCATTTTTCACAGCCAAAGGTGTCCTTCAAAATTTATCAGGGATTGGAACAAATTGGTGAGCTACCCCAAAAAATCCCCTGAACTCACTATCTGCCTTGGAGTACAAGGGACAAGGTGTTCCCTCAGAGAAGAGCACCCAGATGCTAAAAGGTAGATCCTGACTGAAAATGAAGTCCGGGAGCTGCCTGGGGGTTGCCGTAGGCTTGAGAGAGCAAGGACTGGCTGAACAACAAGAACTCAGTTTTGAAAAAAAAAGAAAAGCCAAAACTCAAGCTTCAGTAATGAGTCCTGTTCCAAATTGACGCAAAACTAAAATCTTTCTCTGAACAACTCCGAGGAAAGTCTGATGTGCTGGGGGAAACTCTGCCTCATACAGAGGATCTTCAGCCCACAGCTACAGCACCAGGGAATACTTGTGTTTGCTAGTAGGCCACACAGAGCAAGTCTATGAACGAGGAGGTTTGGCAGACAAGTGTAGCTCCTGTCAGGGTGTTTAGCTTTCTGGCCTTTGTATGCTTTAGAATAGATGCTTCTCTATCCCAAGAGACCTTTCCCAGTGCAAGCTGCATTTTAAAAAAACACATATCTTAAAAAAAAAAAAAAAACAAAAACAAAAACAAACAAATAAAAAAGAAAACTTCCTGATTCAACTCAGTGCTGTGTTTCAAATTTTAAAACATCCTTATAAAACCCCAGTCCCGTGAAGAGGTTTTACAGACCATATACAGAAATGCAACCTCTGCAAGCTCCTTCCACAGATGGACCTCTGGCCACAGTGGGGATCTGCTGAGCCTCCATAGTCTTTTTCTGCTCACCAATATCCTTGAATGTACCTGCAGGAGTAGTTTCCCTGGCTTCTCTTATCCTTCAGTCTTTGAGAGGAGCTGCCTGGATGGCTGAAGTGCTGTAGCACACCCTGGGGTAACCACAGACCTGCACCATGGGGATCTCCATGCTCAACCTCATTCTTTGGGGCAGTGGCCAGACCTTCCTATGAAAAAGAAATAAGACATTTTTGTCTTACTTCAAGAGAGTTTCCAGTCTGCAATCCAAACAGGTCTTCTTGTGTCCACAGGCACTTACAATTATGGAAGCATCCTATTTGTAGACATGGTACATGAGGACAAGGTTTCATGGTGGACTTGGCAGCTTTAGATTTAGATTTGTGATGCCTTGCGGTGGCCACCTAAAACACAGAGACTAGATAAAATAAGAGAATAAAAGTAGGTATTTATTTGAAGGGCCTTCAAAGGTACACCCTGGGCAGTCAAAAGGTTACATCCAGGATGGACCCTGGGTCACGGGTTCTTCACACTTTTATAAGTTTGGTTAATTTGCATATCAGGGTTAATTCTCAATTATAACCTCAGTTTACGATGTAATTACCCCAAGTTTCCCCCCTCTTCAGAGGCTTTCAGTTTACACATTTGGGGCCTGGTGTCCTTGAAGAGCAAACCTAGAGTGGCTTATTATGTCTAACCAGCATGAGAGAGCAGTAGCTAACAACCCCCAAGAAATTTCAGAGTTACACGCTAGGCAGTACAGGATTTGAAAAATATAAAAGTTAAAACCTAAGGCACCATTTGGACTTGATCTTAATCATTTTCAAACTAAACAACTCTGTGATTTCCAGCATGTAACTCAGGAGCACTAACTGTGCAGAAGACCATATGTCTATGAATTTTACCCACTTTTGACACAAGTGAACACCACCAGACTTCTGATCTTACACCTTCCTACCCACACAACATGGAGAGAGCACTCACATGACTGAGAGACACAAGCAAAAACAGTAATTACCTCCCTTGCCAGCATCTATTTGGACAATGCAAATGCAATTAGCCCAAACCAAAATATCGTGGGTGATCTTGGCTCTGCTGAAGTCAGTGGAAATGTTACCCTTAGTTTCAATAGGGTCAGCTTTTTACCCATCTTCTACACAATCCAGTTGCTTCATACTCAGTCTTCCACCCACTCACAGAATCCAGATGGTCCTGAAGGAAAGAAAATTCACCTCTTTCACTGGCATCCCAATGTCTGGCATATTTACAGCAGGCAGGCTGCAGTACATACAGAGTGAAAAATAAAGTCATTGGTACTCTGAGTGCACCATTCTTCAGCTACATTAAATCAAATTTATAGTAGTCCTATTTGGAGAAAAACTGTGATAGACCAACTTTCAGTAGCTTATAAACAAACCAAAGCAAAGATGCTCGGCACTCCTCTGAAGAGAAAGAGTCCTTTGCAACATTAAAGGCACCTATCAGTAGTTAAACTGGAATCAAAGCTAATCCCTGGATTTCTAGCCTCACATGGTTATTAGGGTAGACATTAAAGTTTAATAGAGCAGGCTGTATGTGATACAGCTGGAGTGACAGGCCAAGGATTAGCATTTCAAATTATGAGTTGTGATTGCATCCAGCTCTGAATTTCCTGTAAATTATGAGATAGCAAAAGAGATAACAGCAGTGCAATGGGAAAGCCAAGATCACTGTACGGACAAGAAAATGGTATTTTAGCCAGCAGCCAATGTAGAGACATACAGATTACTAGAACAGTCAAGTTAAATCAAACATATTTTGCAAGACAGTGGTTTATAGAGCCATATTCACAGAATATCCACTTTTTGCAGAAACAAGAGATATCACTTCATGAGAACCAGCTCAGGATGTGGGATGCTATTAGTCCCAGCTCTGCTGTTGTCTCACATGGCCTTAGTGCATGTTATTTTAGGATGCAGGTTCCCAAGGGACTGCCAGGAATTCTGTGTCCTGATTCACATGGGCTTTCATGGGCCATGAGTGCAACTCCCCAAGATCACCTGAAAACCTGAAACTTCAATAAGGCACCCATGAAAATGAGAAAAACATTTCCATGTTTCCTGTATGCAATGTATAGCTTTATGCTATGACTGACACCTGGCCTCATTATTTCTGAATTGAGAACATTTTCCTTCTAAAGCAAATAACTGTGAGTAATAATAAACTAGTAATTGCATAAACAAATAAAGATTAATCAATACTGCAGACCTTGGAGTCGAGGATTGTTCCTTCCTCTGTGTTTGGACAATGCCCGGCACAATGGGATTCCAGACCTAATTGTGGCCTTGGGGCACAATAGCGAGGGCAGTAAAACCAGCCATGTTTTCTTGCAGTGATCATCCCATTCCAAGCCCCACGTTTCTTTCCAACATTTTAGAAAGAAAAAGAAAAGGCAAGGATATAAATTTATTCCCTGCTAAGAAAATGTCATGGCTGGTTCATGCCTCCCCTTGAAGTAGCCTTGCAGAGAAACTCAATTCTGGTCACAGACACACACACAAAAACAGCAGCAGAACATTCAGGCTGAAAGCCCAAATTAATCTGTGGTGTAATTGCACTGTCTTCCTGAGCTTTCTGCTCATACCTGCCAGATGTGATGCAAATACTTCAGTGTTTTTGCCTGGCATTACTCAGTTCTTGAACTGGATTTCAAAAATGGCATTGAGCTGGGGGTGATGACACCTTTCTGGTGCTTGTGAGATAATGCCCTCCTAATGCTGGCCACAGGTCAGCTCAGTCAGCAGGCAGGGGAAAAGGCAGAGACTCCTTCTGGGAGAAATCAGTTTTTCCTCATTCCCTCTCTCCAAGTACAGGGTTAGTTTTTTGATATGCAAAAAAATTGAGACCAAAATCCTGCATGAGCAAAAATCATTGTTCATGCAAAATTATGAGAGCAACTTTTACAGCCCATCTGAACAAAAGAAATATTTACAGTATTTGCAGATGCCAGAGCCTAAAAACCAGGAGTCATAAATTGGCTTTCCAGCAAGGAGGTCCACAGGCTGCTGCAGCTGACACCTCCAGCTTCTTTTAGGTCAAGCACATCTATGTTCATTCCACACTTCTGACAACCACTCCTTTTTCAAAGCTGACTCAGTATTTATTGGGATAACCCGGGTGAGACAGACAAATCTATCATTTTTGGACCAGTTTGTCTTTTCTGTGATCAAAGATGTTCAGATGTCATTATGACTTTGGAACATTATTATTTTTGATACAAGATAAATGTCACAGATACCAAGTTGCTGGATGATTTAATGGTTAAATTCAATTTTTTTTCGTCTCCACCCATTCCACAGGATTTTTGGATTGCCTCCAAGCTGAGTTCATCCCAAAGTGTTCCCTCATTTCAGTTCTGTCCTTCTGCAGAGGACTGCACATCCCAAACCTAACAGAGGATTTGGCAAAAGTCATTCTCCTTGTTTAACATAATTGCAGAAACTATAGGCTCTGAGCACATACAGCATGTTTATGCAAATATATTTTATAGAGGAACTTGAAAACATTAATGTATTTTCTCTTTGTCAGTCCCATTCCAGTGCTTTTCTTGATACATGTCATGTTGTTTTTTAAACAATAATATGAATTATCTGGTTTTCTCTCTTTTCCACAGGAAAAAAAGAACAGGGTTATATTTGGCCTAATGTGTTCTCATCAAAGTCAGTGACTGAGAGTTAGCCATTACCTGACAAATTGATTGTCTGGAAAGTAATCCTGAACCCCATCTTGTCCCCTAACATTGCACCAGATTGAAGAGGCTTCTCTCATCCCATCAGCAATCAGCAGGTTCGAGATGATACCACACAGTATTTTGCAAAAGAAAAAAAAATCACACTATATAAAGCTATTTTTGCTTTGGAGCTTTTATTGGCCTGTAAAATATTTTTACATTTATTACACTTTTAATGAGAACTCCTAGAACCAAGACTGGTGTAAATAATGAAAACAACACTAGTAAATGTCCCCATAAACCTCGCACCAAGCCTTTGATGCTAATTTGCAGGCCTGGTGTCCCTTCCCTCCTCCCACCACCTTCTGCAGCGGGGCAATGGCCCAGCTCAAAACACAAGATATCCAACAGGAAAGGCATCCCGCAGGTTTGCTGCTCCCTGCACAGAGCTGCCGTAGGTCTGGGAGAGAAGGAAAACCCAGGCTCAGCAGGGACCGGCACTGCCATCTCTGCACCCCTCAGTCACATCAGCTGCAGCATCACTGCATCCCAAGCAGCTCTGGAGGCACAGACCACTGGTCCCTGTGGTGTTGGACAAAGGGGTCTCCTTATTCTAGGAATTTGTGTGTCATTTGCTGAGTCATTTAAGATCCTTAGACAAGTCAGAAAATCTTGGAAGCACCTTTACAATTCCCAGATGCTTGGCAGCAGCCTTTACAAATCCCAGTATTTCTGGCTTAGATGACATCACCCAATACCCAGGGGAATGTGGTGAAACTGGTCCCTGATTCTCTCTCTCCCTCTGATATGCTGATTTCTTTATGTGGGTGGGACCTTGAGACAGCACCATAAACCAGTTCAAGGGTCCATTTTGGCAGCAAAATTCAAGCTCACAGCTAGTGCACACACAAAATGCAAGACACGATTGTCCTGCACCACCTTCCATCTCAGGCTATAGGTGCTTCTCCAAACACCTGTAAATTAACTGGGGCCCATCACACTCCAAGATCGTGATGCACAGGACAGAAGGAGAGCACAGTCAGGCTGTGGATTAAGCCCAGAAAACACCTTGAATTACCAGGACACAGGGCTGGACCTTGAACTGACTTCCAGTTCTGTACTCAAACCCCCTGACCTCCTTTGTTCTCTCCTGCAAGCCTGACCACAGCACTGCTGTATTTTGGGTTCAGTCCAATAGAAAAAGCCCAAAGCCTGCTGATGTTACACAGACCAGCACTCCATGGCAGCACATGATGCACAGTGTGTTGCTGCACCCCGGTAGCAGCGTGGGCTGCAGTGCTGCACTGAGCTTTTGGTGATTTGTTTCCTGTCTCGGGCACTTTCCAGCTGGGTTTGACACTGCACTGTGGACCTTCCCTTCGGCACCTCCAACTCAGCACACATGGATTAAATCTGACACATGGACTGATGGCTTCAAAAACAAAAAAATCACAACAGGGGGCTGTGTCCCCTTTTCCCACCAGAGGACATCCCTCCTGAAGCCATGAAGAAATCCAGGACTGCTGCAGCTTTTTTCTCCAGCCCTGACTCCCAGGCTGATGCTGTTCACAGATGGTTAGAAATGGCTGGCTACAGGCAACTGGGACTCAAATTCCAGTTCCTACCAGAACTATCATTTCTGTGCACTATCAGTTACAAATAGCACGTTGGTTTTTCCTTTGCTATTTAATCCTCTCAATTCCAGGGCCAGATCCCATAAAAATTCCTTCCAGTATCTGCATCACAGAAACACACCCAAACCTTAACAAATCACTTTTTGCAGGGCTCACCAGCTCTGCCTGCTGCAGAGGGCTGTGCTTGCTCCAGGTTGGGTCAGTATATCTTTTTTCTTCCCGAGTTTCTTATGACATTTCAATTGGAGTTGTCTCTTCTCAGTTCCCATCCCAAAACACTTTGTGCCAGTACAATGCTCTTTCAACTTAAATCGATGCATCCCACCCACAGCTGGATTTCACTAGGAAATGAAGATAAAAGAGCTTTGGGTTAAACTAAATTCATATTTCAGTTTTTCTTTGGGATCCTCCTAGGCAGGAACAATCCCTTCAAAAGTCAGGTTTTTTAGCTGGAACTAATGACTATTCATCCATGAACTTTGCAAAATGTGTAATAAAGGAAACAGTAAAAAGTTATGATAATGCATCATGATAAGTCATATTATCTAAAAAAAAAAACAAACACAGAAGAGTTTCAAGTACACAACCATTGAATATGGTGTTTCACAGCCTCTGTGAATTGAAGGAAAAGGAGAAAAGCCATCAGTGTCCATGAGGATGACTCAGGACATAAGACGAGCAACATGTGGCATTGTGGCATTCCCCACATGAAAGCTGAAGATGCCACTGAGCCCTGAGGAGCACTGCCCTTACAAAACATTTCATTGAGGCTTCTCATCACACAGACACCCCACCTGATGGTCCTCCCACCTTCACAACAGGGGAGAAAAACCTCTTCATACCAAGTTAAAAACCCCTGCATAAGTTTTTTTTGTAGCGCAAAAACACCCTACAGTATCGTTTTCCCAAACTTCGACAGGGAAGGCGGCATTCCCGCAAACCAAGGCATGAGGCATAAAAATGCAAAGGGGTTTCACGTTGCCTGGCCCAAACCCAGCCAGAGTGGGCCAGCGGCAAGGATAGAGCCTTTCCCTCACCAGATGTGTCCAATAAGGGGCAACCTAAAACTCAGCCCTGGTGGGATCCAACTTCACCCTTAAGCAGTGGCAATGTTAACCATCATGCTTGGCTTCTCCAATGGGAATGCTGCTGCTCTTGCCACATAAATCAAACCCGGCTGAGAGATCAAAACCTTCAGCAGAACCAGATGGCTGCATATGGGGCAGACAATGCACGTGCTCGCCGTGCAGGCAGCCCTTGTGCAGCTCCTGCAGCAGTGCAGATGCAAGAAAAATTATTTATTCCTGCAGCCTCCCCGAGTTTGTGCTGTCTGTAGGGACAGGGAGGCTGACACAGGGAAAAACTTGCATGTGCCAGTCAACAAGGTAAAAGCATGCAATGCAAGCACAGTGGGATGCACAGGACCTGTGAATATCTGCAGTAACAGCCCAGAAATATCCTTTCCTCTCATGCTTCTAGCAGGAAAAATCCTCAAGGAGTGCATTGGCTCTGGATCCCACAGCACCCCTCTTGCCATGGCACTTTCAAGAAGTCTCTGGCTAAACCTCCAAGTTATGTGAGACTGGGAAAAAGATGGTATCTTCAAGGATATTCATATTCCAAATTCCCAGGGTTGGTGCCTATGTCATACAGCCTGGAAATCTGTCCCACACATGTCTAAGAAAAGAGCTGTGACATCGTGGAATGTGGAAAACTAAAAAGCAATAAATAAGACATAAAATAAAAGCAATAAATGAGACAGGTAAGCTAAGCATACAAACCAGCAGGTAACTTCTAGATGTCAGATTTAAAGTATGGCATTTCCTCGACCTGGCAAGGGCCAGTGGCACCCAGGGAAGGTACAATCGGCTGGAGAGACCTGTCTGTGCACTGTGCCTGGTGCTGTGCCACCCCTGCCCCCTCACAGTGTGTGTGGGGTTGGTCCTCACCAGGGGTCATGCACCCTGAAAAAACCACCTCTGGGAGAATGACACCAAGATATGTAACCTGTTCCTCTCTTCCCTGGATGTCTCTTTCTTTTCATTGTGATCCACAGAAAGGAACAAGCGAGGGCTTGCTGCTGACACGGTGATGGATGGCTCCGGGCAGGGGCTGATGCAAGGGATGAGTGACAGCCTCCCAGGACAGAGAGCTCGTGGCAAACAGCCCAGTCCGCCAAGCTCCACTGCTAAAGAGGTGGAGCTGCACTGCGCAGCGGGGACCACTCGCAGGCAGTTTGATTTCAGCAGTCTGAGGCCACTGGAAAAGTACTTTCTGGGAAATGCAAGATGTATGGAGAGCTTCAGCTATGCATCTGCTCAGAGCAGCCATCAGCGGGGACACGGGTGCATCACACAGCGTGATCCTCTCAAGGGAGGTGACAAGCAGGCTCACATAATCCATGGTTGTTCTCCAAAGATGGGTTGCAGGGGCTCACAATCCTTTGTGATTGCTTTAAAGCACCACCAGCCTCTAGTTTACTGTGTGCCAAACACTGAGCGGCCTTTTTTAAAATAAATGTAAACATGATCTTTAAGGAACAGGCAAGTATTCACAGGGAGCATGGGGATGGCATTGATTTACTAACAGTTGAAATTTCAATTCAGATTGGTTTCCATTAAACATGCCAATGGATATGGGGGTTTTATGGTTTTTTCCTGAAAATAAGATCTCCGTGTCACGCGAGATCTAAGAATTCACCAAGAAAAAGGAATAACTACGCTCCAAAGTTATTTACTTCACATTTCATTTCAAAGTTATTTAACCTGTTATACACAGGAAGTGCTTCAAACATTATTTCTTTTTTACCACTTTCTTCAGAAGGCTGTTTTAGCAAAGCAAAGAACACTTTCAGAATGAGGGATTTTTTCTAACTCCTAGGTGATACTAAAAAGAAAACAGAATAAATTGGCCCGTATTCTTTTCCTCACCCCACATGTGAGCAAAGAACTTGTACAGGAGCCCCCAGAATCCAGCCCACACCTCGCATCTCACTTATTTACCCACTTTCTATACTTCAACCACAGCAAAACGAAACCTGAATTTCCTTACAAAGCACTCTACAGTCCTGGAGAGCTGATGCCTGCTCAGGAGAAAAATAAGTAAATTAATAAATAAAGCTTTAATTTTTTTTAAGGCACATCCTGAATCTGCTATTTCCAGAGGTCTTTGGGCTTGGTGAGTCATTCTTACATTGCAGTGCCAAGGGTGACAAGCTGCAAAGTTTGGGACAGGGCTTGGAGAGATGAAAACCAGTAGCAGTTTCACCAAATGCAGTGGGATACCAAGACTGAGGGATAATTCTTTTGCCAAAGGAATGCTCCCTCACCTGCAAAATGCCATTGCTGTCCTCACCAGCAAGCCAGGAAATGACACCCGGAATAGGGCAGCAGCACCACCCTTCCTTGCTTCCCAGCAGAGCTGCACAGGAGGGAGCCTAGTCCTTGGGCTCATCACAGTCTGTTTCTGGGTGCTGGTGGGGTTTTTTCTGTCTGGGAAAGAGCAAATTTGTTCTGGTTCTTGACTCTGGAGCAAGGAGTATGTGCAATTTCCCACCCACCACCAGAGCCTAAGCCTTGAACATGGAACACCCCATGGTTCAACAGCTCTGGAAAATATTCATTTAGAGGGAGAAGAAGGTTGTTTCTGGAATAGAAATCCTTTCCTATGTCTTACCTCATTATTCAAAAAATATTTCTGATTCATGCTTAATTCAACTCTGCCAGCACTCCCCCAAAGCCCCATTATCTCCAGGTCCCACTCCTTAGGGCAGCTATTGCAGGCTGAAAACCCAAGCCCTGCCCCAGCAGCTTTTTTTCTCTGTTGCTTTGCAAACATTTGCCATACATCATTCATTACACTTAAACAACCGTGTGTGCTCGTTTCTTAAACCACTGCCAAAGTCATCTGCAGGGGAACTCCAGGCAGGCAGGTATGGGAATACAGAGCTTCCTGCTTGTCTAGAATTCTTCAGTGACTTTTCACTCTGAATTCCCATCCATTGCACCTTGTCCTCAATTTTCAGAAACAGTCTTTTCTCTGAGACATGTTGTTGTATCCATATGGTACATATATACTTAGAAGAAAACCATAACACATCTTAATTATCAACACCATCACTTCAGAAGGACACAGCCAACTTTATGGTAAGATCCCATTACAGCATTAAACACAGAGAGCTCCTGTACAGCAGGAAAGGAAGAGAAAATGGGTAGAAACCAAGTCATTTAATTGAAAATTCATTATCTGATTGAAAAAATCTGTTTCTGCAGCAGCTCTTTGGGCACAGGTTAAGTTAATGAAAAGAAGGTTCCCAGAGTACATGTGTGACTCTTTAGGCGACAGTAATCAAGCCAGGGTGCATTTCCTGGGGATTGGGAGCCAGCTGAGAGGAGCTATCGTGCCTCGGGTCATTAAGTGCAGCCAGCCAGTTATGGACTGCACCAGTGCCATTACTGCCAATATCCCTCTGCAGAAAGAACCACCCCGTCCAGCTCAAAGGGGGAGAAGCCTGGGGATTTTGCCCCTCTTGCACTATTTATGGAGCTCAGGGGATGTCAGGAGCCTGTGTGCAAACCCTGGTGACAGAGCAAACCACCCCCCTCATGTTTCTTGCAGTGTGTGGTGACAACACAGTTCTCAAAGCTGGAGTTTTCACCAAAATAAGCAGTTTGCCACACTGAGGAATCCATAGACTTCCTTTTATTTCCCTGTAGCCACTGGAAAAGGGCGTTTGCTTTCACTGTCCTACAGCCAGAATGACGTGGTTTGTTCATCCCTGAGTTTGTTCCCTTAAAGAACTGCTGTAAGAGCCTTCAGAAATGGTTCAGGAGAGGCAGCAACTGCTAATTTAACTACGTTTTTTTAGTAAATACCAGAGTAAATAGACATATATGTACAGTGTTTAAATAGCAACAGCCCTAAGGCACAAGTAAATCATCTTTATCCTCTTTTAACTAAATGGTTTCTGAGGGGTAGGGAGGGTTTTGCACATAAATATGTATCTTAACAAATATTCAGCAGAACCCTTTGAATTTTTGTCCTGCTTATGCAAAGAGAAAAAGGAGTCTTCCAATTCCCAAGGCCTTCAGAGACAAAAGGAGGGGCGAAAACAAGGTTGTACAGTAGGAAAGCAGCACTTGGCACAGAAAATAAAGGTGCTCTCTGGTCCCAGCACGGGTCCCACCAAGACCGGGGACCTGCCAGGGACACAGCATAGCAGGATGGCTCCTCGCCACAGTGTGTGAACTGTGCCCAATCTGCAGATGGTATCAGCACTTGTATTCCTCGTCTATCAGTGTGAAATCTAACATGATTCACAGCCCAAACATCATTCTTCAGGCTATAATTAAGCAGAAGTCTTGTTGGTGGTTTGCAATCTGATTTTAGGAAGGAGAGTGATGAGATTGGGGTTGGAGTCTCCAAGGAGCTTTGATGGGAGGATATTCACACCACATAATCGCATCCCAAAACTGCAGGAGCAGCCTCTTAAACATCCAAGGCCATTTACACTGAGCCTTATTCATCTTTCATCGTGCTTGTATTTATCTTTAGAAAGTAAAATAATGCTCCACAAACAAAATTATAATTACTAGTACTTAAGCAACCCATTTGATCCTGCAACCTCCCCGAGCGTTTTCCTCACTCCCACCACTCCCAGCCCAGAATCCCGAGGCACGAGGAGGTGCAGCACCTACTGCTGTGCAGAGGGGTGCTGGTGCCACCCCGTGATCCAGCCCCAGCTTTGGACATCTCTAACAGAAATATCTCTGCACCTCTACAGGTTTTCACCAGCTCTTCAAAGCATATCTCTGCATTTCCTGTCCCCCACCTCCCCCTGCACTTGCCTGGGGAAGATTGTTGAGGAGATGGTGAGATTTTGAAGGAGAAATATTTTGAAGGAAAAACATCATGGAGATTTTAGGAAGAGGACAAACATCATCTGACACTGAGCCTTATTTCTGCCCTGCAAAGAAGTAGTTGCCACATCTCTGTGGTTTCCTAAAGGGTGCACCATGTCTCACTTCTGCCAAAGGAAGGCCACTCTCACATGCATCCCAAGTCTAAGGACACTGGTCTCCCTCTGCTTAAATTACCAAGCAGCACTAATGGCCAGGATTGGGGCAGGGAGATGTTAAACAGATGCTGAGCCCCCAGTGAACCCCGGTGCAGAGTGAAGCCCTCAAATGCGTATGGTGCCAAGAATGAATGAATGAAGAAAACATCTCAACAGAAGGAGTGATATGATCTGAAGCTGCATCAAGCCTAAAAGTCTTCACACACGTGAAGGGCAGATGAAGATTTATAAATATGGGTACAGGCAAAAAGGAAGAGAGGTGAAAGGGATCTTTGTCTTGGGCAAACCCTGTCTCCAGAGCACTGTGTCTTTACCAGTCTTGTTGGATGCAGTCTCTAGCCTTGTCCCACAAAATCTGAGTGCAGCCCAGTGGCCTCTCAAAACTCCTGACATGAATTATCTGTCCTCCAGGAAAGCCTACTGATAAATCAGTCACTGGAACCCACTTTCTTTCTGGAGCTCAGTAATTGTTACAGTCTCTCCCTGTGCCAGTGAGGGCTGGGTTTCTCATTAGCATCTCAGTGAGCTGAAAGATGTGTAAACAGGTGTAGCTACAGAATTTCCTACTGGGTACACATCTGAGGAGGCTCCAAAGCATAAATTACTCTTTCTAAATTCAGTTTTAAATCATGCTCACTAACAGTCATCTCCTGCCCTTGATCATTGCTCCTAGGATGGCAATAGGAGTTTCACATATGGTTTGAGTGAAGCATGAGCCCTTCAATGGCTCCGCATCCACCTGTTTCAGATTGTGTCATAGGTATGTGCTTAAGCATTTCATTAACATTTCCCTTTTTTAATGTTAACCCAAGCCATGCTAACTCTACACATGCATCTGGAAATTTGCAGCAGAAATGCAACTTGCACCCAAACCTGACGCATTCCAGAGGCAGCAGAGTGTGAAGCTGGTGGGTGAGCAAGGCAGCTCTGAAATATTCCTCCTGAGAACAGGATGTTTTCCCCTATTTCAATGAAATGAGAACTCTGTGGATGCATGAGGTGCAGTTTTAAAGATCCAGCCCTAAATGTAGAGATTTGGAGTATCATCATTCCTCTGTGAAACACACTCTGCTCAAGGATCTCAGCTGCATTCCAACTTAAGTTCTCCAAGGCCATATCCATGTTACTGCCTTTTCCCCGTCAAAGCAGAACTGCACCCCATCTCCTTTATTTTGTGAGCTGGGAGGGTCCTTGCCATTTCACAATTGCTTTTGGAAAACCAATACAGTACCTGTGACAGAAAGAGTCACCCATCGCTGTGCCTTTGTTCCACGAGCAGCAATGTTATCCAGCAGCACAGCTCCAAAGCCTGGCTGGGAGCTGAACAGGTTTTAGCATGTTTTTTCATCTCATTTTTTCTGTCTCCTTTCAGTTGGAAGCTCAACTGTCAAGATTAAACCATCCACCTGTGTGGCATACCCCAGCATGGCTGAACTTGATAGATCTGCACAGTTGGATTCTGCAGCAGAGATCACAGATCTGAGACGTACACATCGAGAACAGTCTACTAATCTTTCCTCCCTCCACTCCTCCCCCCACAAAAGAAAAAACCCAAACCTAAACATGTGTTTTTCCTTGTGGTGCTTTCTTTTTAAAGTATCTCCTGTCAGCATCAGGATGGGAATTCTCAGGGAATTCTCAAAGGGATGCCTTTGAAAAACTAGATTGCTGTTGGCATCTCATGTCTTATGTACAGCATATTGCAGCAGTTGAGGACAGAAACGTGTAAAAAATTATTTGGAATGGGAGAAAAAAGAGAAAAGGCAGCTATGCAAGACACAGGTAGGGTGTTCCAGGTCTGAAACCTCCAAGCACAGTTTGGAAATAGTGAAGAACTCTGCAGAAAAAGGAACAGAAACGCAGGAATGGTGCAGGGCAAAGTGGGCACAAGCACCAGGTTGTGCTGCAGGGAAGCCCAGAGGTGAAGCAGGTGAAGGCCTCTGCACAGATGATTTGGTGCTTATGAATTTTAGAGCAAGTTATCCACCTGCACACTGCTGCCCTCCTTCATGGCAAAACATGACAGAAATGGCACAAACTGCTCAAGGACCTTAAACCCTCCTGAGAGAAACCTTAACATTCAGACTTCTCATCTCTGGACTTGGAGTAACATGTATTCTCAGCATTTCCTCCACCAGGTGTTTTCTCCCTGTTGTTCTCAGTGCTGCTACCACACCACCTGCTATTCAGTTTTAGTTGTAAAATCTGGTGTATTCAAGTCCACCTTCAAACCTGTGTTATAATGCTCCATGGCATCGAGTTCTGTATCCGATCTCCCTTCCATTCCTCAAACCAGGCTGCTGCTCCTTTATCTTTTATTCTTACCTCATCTGTTGAACAAATGTCACAGCCACAGTTATTAGAAATATTTGAACCTGACAGCTGCAAATACTCAGAGGCAACTATACGTGCAGAGAGCTATAATTAGTTGGAGAGTTTAATTTTGTTTTTAAATCACTGAGATCCAGTATTGGAATCTCTGCAGACGCAGACAATCAATACAGACAGTGTGACTTAGCGAGCTTTACGGTCGTTTATTTTCCATGTATGAAAGGATAACTAATTCACCCTGACTACAATGACATATATTGTATTGCACAAGAAGGGATTTTGCTTCACTAAAACTGAGACCTGGATACATCCACTCATGCCAACTTTAGCAGTGATAGCACACTGAGTGCAGTAGTCAAAAACTACCCCTGAGTGAGCAAAAACTACAGGCTTGGGCTGAAAAAAATTTAGTGCATAATAATTAGTGCAGCTTAGTGATTGCTGCAGGGTGCACTAAAAACATCAGCTGGAATCTCTAATGTTGTCTAAAGTAGGTATCTCTCATCACTCCTGTCTTATGGAGGGTCAAGGCACAGAAATACCCCTTTTGCTGAAGGCAAAGAGATGAAGTTCGAGTCTACAAGCCCCATCCTCACATCTCATTATTCAAAGCAGTTCAGAGTTCCTTGGTATTGACAGCAAATAAAAAATTCTGATTTGTTGCACTTCCTGCAGTTTGATTTCTCGGACTGGATGCAGCCTTCTCCAGAGCTTCAGTCCCCCACCCCACCACCTTGTCCATACACAATAAATCCAGGGAATTTATTACTTTCCTTTCTCCTACAGCCAAAGAAGCAGCAGACATGCTCAGAGCAGAACTTCTCCAAGTAGCCCATCTTCAAATAATTCCAATCCAACTTAGGACTAGATCCCAGTTTCCTCTCCCAGATCAGCACATTCTTCTTTTTGCTGTTTTCCAAGGAATCCTTTCAGAGCTAGGATATCACAAGTAAATATCTGGTCATCTCTGCTTCTGCATTCATGACTGATGTAGCTGTGTGGGTTGTGTAATGTTGCTTTGGGTTTCTAACTGTGAGATTAATTCATTTATTTGAAGAGAATACAGCTGAAGTAATAAAAGGAAGACAAAGAAGCAGCAGCCTATAAAATCATTATACCCTAGTAGTTTTATTGATAAGGATTAGGAGAAATAGCAGGAAGACAGAGAAGGAATAATATTTAGTTCAGATAATAAAATTATATGAGCTGCCATATTCATAATGTTAAACAAGACCTGAGGGAAGCTTAACTTGAAAGATTACACAGGTGGATTCTTTTCCTTTGGAGAACATGAAAGATTATTGTAAATGTCTTTTTGTGCAGCTGTCTCTTCAAACACAGTCACAAGAAATTAGCCAAACTCCCATTTTTCACCACATGGTCTGACACACACAGCAGTGTGGGGATGGAGCCCTTATTGCTGCCTCTGCTCAGAGCAGGGCTCGGGGATGCTATTTTAGCACATCAGAAGTTTGAGGGGGTTGTGTTATACCAGCTCCTTGTCCCTGTCCTGCATCCCGGAGCTCAGGCACCACAGTTTGGCTCATGGGGCACTGCAGGCATCTCCAGCTATGGGGATCATGCACTGATGCACAGGGTCAGGGGATGAATATGTAATGATATATTAAGATGAATCATGTACCCACTGCTCTTGGAACAGACACCTGGGTTCTACAGGCAACCGGCTAATACCTGCAGGCGGGGGTCTTTCTTTTCCCAAAAAAAGAAGCACCTATGAATAAGGCACAAGCGAAAAGAGGGAGAAAACAGGTTCCATGTGCTCCCAAAGATGCTGCTGTTGCTGGCTACCAGTGGGTTTAATCCATTTAACAATGTAATTCTGGCTGAAATTAGCAGTTTGCCCCCAGAGACTTGCTGCTCAGTAACCCACTTGTTTGGGACCATATTCTGTTAAAATGCTCCAGCTGAGCTCCCTTTAGGTATTCTGCTCCTTGGTTTAAAAGAAGTTCAGTGATCTACCAAGCTTGGCAAGCAAGTCTCACTTAATCTGAGAGATATTACTTACAATTTAAAAAAGAAAAATAGCAACTTTTCTGTCCTAGGAACAGGAGGCATTCCCAAATAGTCCTTGCCCTGGGCTTGGGAATTTGTTTTGATTTTTACCTTGATGTTCACTCACTTCAAGCACGAAGATCCGAGGTCTATATGAGAGCAATAACCATTCCAAGACATTTACAAATGACCCTCTTAACTGTTTATGAGACATTATCTGAGGTAAAGCAGAGTAGGAGAAATAAACTTGAAGTAGGAAGAGCTGGCTCGCCTCCCAGATGGAGCATGATAAAGCACCAGTGTCAGTGTTTCTTCTCAGTTTTATGGCAGCCTTTAACTGCTTGGTGTTTAGGATTTTTTATCAGAAAACGGAAAGAAGGAATGGATCCAAAGCAAAGAGGTTTTCACAAACAATATTCTCCAAATGACTTTATGTGAGCAGATACTGTGTTATCTGGCTATCAAGATAACACCATTTATTTTTTTACTTGCCACAGCAGCCTGCTGCTCAGATTCCCAGTCCTGGGATGTACAAGGAATTCCTGAGCACAGCAATAAATTTTCAAAGGGATCTGGATGACCCCACTGCTTCTTTCTTATTAGAAAATAGCCTGAACAAAGTTAATCTCTGGTCAGATTTACCTCATTAAATAGATTTCTATTGTCTCTCTTAAACAGTGTGTTAGTTTTTGGTTCCCATATTTAGCAAAGCTCTCTGGATTTTGTTCATCTCCCACAGAAGTTTAATGAATGGTCCTTCATGGAACCATGGGAATGGAACACATTTTTTACACAGAAAGCTCTCCTGGAAGTTGAAATTGCATGAAAACTGCTGCACTTCTACTTTTTCTTAGCCCAATGCAGAAATAAACTTAAATCACAATTTTTTACTGCCTCTTCAAAACATTTTCAGCACTACTTTGAGGAAAAAAGAATGGGTAAACCCCAGTTTTTCCAGTTTGTTCAAATTTTGAAATGTAAGATACAAATCAGAGTGTCCGTGCTGGATTTGGAGGAAAGGTAAACAGAAATGGAGGGGTCTCAACAGGGATTTCTGCTTTCAACCGCCTGCTTTAGGCAGCTCCTCAGCAAGGAAGAGCCTAAAATGTGCAACAGGGCTCCAAATAAAAAATTATATCAATGAACCAGTGGCATTTGGTTCTGAAAGCACATCCTTGCTATTAAAAGAAAAGACAGTAAGACCCCACATTTACAAAGCTGGCTGTTGGATCTTCACTCCTCTCTATTGCTTACTCCTTGGTTATGAATTAGGACACCCATCCATTTACACCATCCTCCACAGAACAGACCATCAGTCAGGTCTAGGGGAAAGAAAAAGTAAATAGTCCTTGTTAAGGAACAGAACACCCTGTAAAGAAAATATGCTCATTGTATTGGATATATCGGATTAAAAGCTTCCCAGTTTTATGAAAACTTTATTGAAATGGTTGTCAAATTCACAGAATGAACAGAGTTTTGACAGAAATGTCTAAATCCATTTAAATAATATATTTCTCGTGCTTCTGCAAGAATTTGGAAATGTGTCCAAGAAGAATTGATGAAAGAAATCCAGCAAACGGGGGGAAAAAATTAAAATATTTCAGAAATAGAAAACGTCAGATCATACTTTACACAAACAGAAGGTTTGGCTTTTCCAGGACACCAGTGCTCACAACACCTCTATCATGTGCCGTGAAATGCCAGCAGGACTAGGGGATAGACACTGGGAGGAGCAGAGCTGAGGGAGGTACTGGAAAGCTCTCTCATCTTCTCAGGCTGAAGCTGAAATCAATTCATGAGTTCATGAGGACAGAGCCAAAGAGCCGAGGAAACTCCATGTCTCGGCACCCAAGGAGCCAATTTTTGGTTGGACTCAATATCACAGGCTTCTGCCAAGTCCAATGAAAATTTATCATCGGCTCTCTAAAAACCGGTGTTCTCCTTATCCCTGATTGATTGATTTGGTTTAGCTCCCTCAGACAGAGCTACTGTTCAGAGGCTAAAGAGGAAACAATTTCTCTTTGAGAATTTACCTGAAGATAAAGCAATTCCTGGACTGTTTGAACACACGATGAGTTAGAGAGTGAAGGACCCAACCATTCCCATGTCATTAACTCTCTCAGTTTCTCTGCTGTGTGACACAGCCCATGGCTGATGCTCATCTTTCCCTCGGGTAAACTACACCCCTCAGAGCAGCATCCCTCCTGACTTCCACCAGGACAGCTGAGCTCAAGCTGTGATGCAACAGCAACTTGTTTTAGCTCCGTGGGGCTGCCTGAAGCGAGCTGTGTGCTTTGTGCACACGCTCCTGGCAGGCTTTGGGTGAGGCACAGGCTGCTGTGGTGGACACACACACAGAGCCCACACAGCGATGGGGCTGGGATGCCCCGGGGGTCCCTGTCTGTGACAGGCAGGCAGAACTATGGCTCCAGCCAGGCACCAGATGCTGGAAATCCTGGATAAATACGTAAAATCCCCTGATTCCACTGGTATAAAATTTCCAGGCGAAAAATAGAAGAGGTGTCCAGAGAAACCATGCAACAGCCTGAACTTCAAGCTTTCAGTTCCAGGGATTTCAGAAAGTCCTGAATCAAAATTTCCACTAACACCATTTAAAAATATACCCTCCCCAGCCAGCAGGAACCCAAGTGAAGAGCTAAGAATTACTTGAGTCCACAGCAAGGAAGAAAACCTCATAGACAAGCCCTGAAGGATCAGAATAGTTTTGGGGATCAAAGAGAGAAAAGCAATGCCACCTCTGCAGAGGTGGGATTTCCCTGTAGAGATGTGATCCTGCAGGATTTCTCATTTCCCCCCAAGCACAACCTCACCACCACACCACACATTTTAACTCACTCCAGTTTCTCTCACATTCAGCCAGAGCTGGTCTAAGTCTTATTACAGCACAACTCAGGTTTATACTTGCAGCATGTTTGACCATGTTTTTCTTTTTTGTTTTCACCTTCTAGTTGCATTTTTCTCTAGATGATAATAAAGTCCATGGAAATGCTCATGTGAGCCACCTTTTCAAGCTGAAATGACTAGAAGAGTTCATTAATCAAACACCTTTTAGGAGCAAGGGAATAAATTGTTTTTCCAAGTCCAGCCATCCAGTAAGAGGTCAAGAACCAAATTTCTCTAAGAATTTAAATTGCAGTTCTGCTGCCCTCATTATTTACTGGTAGAATAAAACAGCATCCAAGTGTGAGGCAATAAATCCTTATACTTAGCACAATTCCATTCCAAGCAAACCCCAAGATCTGCACTACTTGTGAGTACAGCCTAATGGCTGCAAACATTATTTTAAGCTTGTTAGCATGTCTCCACTGAAAAAAAAATTAAGTACTTTGTTTGAGATCTGTGAGTCTGCTCTGAGCAGGTTGATGCCTCTATAAAACCTGTCACACTGCCCAGAGCCCATTGCTTGGGTACCAAAAGCACAATGGCTCTGTTAATGCAGCCCTGAGCACAGGATAACTCATTTGGAGCAGAAACACACTGTCCATTTTTCTGCCTTTGACTTGCTGTTAGCCTGTGTAGGTCTGGTTTGAGGGTATCTGCACCACAAACCTTTGCCCAGATTAGATGTTTTCCCAGACTAGACATCTTTCCCAATACAGGAAAGTTAACCTCAGCAAAAAGGAAAAAATATTGGAAAATCTATTTCACAACATGGTGCAACTTTACAATTTTTGGTTAACGTCATCCAACACAAGGGCTATTGGACACAGAAGTGTTATTTCCCATTTACCCCTTAGAGCAAAAGGAAAGGAGAGCCCATAGTGCTCAGTGCGCTGCTCATGGATTAATGTTGAGAAGAGCAACTTGTAAAATAAAAATGGGGGCTTAAAAAATAAAATAGCTTGACAAGGAAATATTTGAGCTGTCTAAAACAGATTTATTTATACTTTTTGGCAAAGATCACATTTTAATTGGGGGTTATTACTCACATGAGCCTGGAACTATATAATATTATCCAATAATATAGAGAATCTGACACCAAAACATGTCACAGCACACATTATATTTGCATTTGCCAGACATGGAATCCCATAAATTGTTGTCTGATAAAGGTCGGCAGTTCAATGGACAAGACTTTAAACAATTTGCAGGGGATTACGGATTTCGACATACAACGTTCAGTCACGGTTATTCATAATCAGATGGTCTAGTGGGAAAGGGAGTTAAGCCTCCTAAGCAGAGCCTGGCCTGAGGCTCTGTTGAGCTTGAGAACAGCCCCTTCCAAACCTGGGCCATCCTCCACAAGAGCCTGACAGCCTCAGCTATTCAAACCTCCCGAGGAAGGTGAAGCTGATCTAGATGCCTGTGAAGATAAGGCACAAATCATCTTACAGCATCAAAGATCCAAAACCTGGGATGTGCAATTTACTGCATCCATGATGCTGTTCAGGGACAAAGGAGATAGAGATTTTATGGCAGCTGCTCATGTTTTCCATAAAATTCAAAGCTCACACAGGGAGACTCAGGAGGAAGCAAGGAGTAATTGCAACTTATTTCCCAGGGCAACAGGGACCTGAACTGGAAAAGGATAGAGCAGAGCCACTGCACGGCCAAAAAGAAGCAATAGGGATGGAAAAGCTCCTCGGGGCATAAGCCCAAACACCCAGAACTCCTGAAAGATTCAGTGAGCTCTGATACAATAGTCACCATCACCATGCTCCCTACCAGGACTGCAGCACACACGAGGCCTAATGGAAAATTTTCTGGCTTGTTATGAAAAGGGAGGGTTGAGTAACGCAGCACTGGCACCTAATGATGCTGAGCGGGAGCTGATCCCAGCCAAGGTGCCCCAGGCAATGCCACCTCTCTGCAAGAGAGATGCTCAACCTCCCAGGGACACTTTTTTTCTCAGGTCATGTCCAAGACTCTGAGGAAAAATGTCTTGTAACTCCCCATTTTTTCTCATGCTTCATTCGGTTTAACCTAGGCTGGGTCTTGTCGACCTAGTGGCTCCACCAAGGGGATGGTCATGGGGAAATGGGGACCAAACTCGCCCTGGAGAAGCACAAATCCTTGGCAGCCATGCCTACTAATGAAATGAAATGTCATGAAATCACAGTTCCAGGCAGGAAGACCAGCTCTGGGGCTCAGGTTTTGAGTTCAGTTGTGCTGAACCTCTGCTAACAGCCATCATTAGGGATTGCCGATCATTGCCAGGAACATGTGCAAAGCACCCAGTAAAACCCACATATGTCAAGGTTTGGAATCGTGTCATCATGGAGCATTTCAGGAAAGGATGCATTTAATGGGATGAAATGGTAGAAAAGGAATAAAAGCAGGTGCTGCTTTCACACCGGTCTCTGCACACATTGAGGGCAATAAGCAAAATGCAGATGAAATCATGGACCTGGATGTGGAGCGCACTTAGGAACAAGGACTCTAATCTAACTACCTTCAAAAATCTTTGCCTTGGTCCACTGTCTTGGACCTGTAGTAAAGAACAGCAAAACATAGCCTTGAATATCTTGAATGTCAGCTGGACACCAAGGTTATACTTAGTTCTTTCCAAAATTTCCACAGAATCATTATCTTTTCCCCTTCTTTCTATGGAGAGTGCTGAAAACCACTTAAAAGAGTGTGTGCTGAATGTGTGCAAGAAGGCCAAAGCTTTCCAAGTGAACTGAGTGCTGGCAAAACATCCAGGCTGAGAGCAATGGGAATTGCTCTGGTCCATTTAGTAAGAGTAGAAGAGCACCACATCAGCAGTACAAACAGCCCTGCATCCCACTGCCAGGAGTCTCTGCTGGCCAGGGAAGGAAAAGAAAGAGAGGCTCAAAAGAAGCCATGCACATGCTTACACTCCTTGCTTTGGCAACATCTGGTTCAAGATACTTTAATGTTTTTCATTAATTAGAAAGCATAGTACTAACAGGCTGATCTTCCTTTTCTTCTTGGGGTCTTGTTCCTTTCAAAATAAAGGGACCCATTGTCTTCAGAGGGACTCTGTGAGCTCCCACATGGCACAGAGCAGTGCAAATGAGGAATTCCACAGAAGTCCATGGATAAAAAGTCCAAAAGAGATTGCAAGTCAATGAAAATTTATAAAGCTTGGCTAGTATGTGTCTTCATTTTCATCAGTCTTGTGATCCAAGCAAAGTCAAAGGTCAGGTTTTTGTTCCTCAGGGTCAATCCAAAACACCAGAAGTTACACTGAGTAGCATCAAATTCACATGGAAGGGGACCTCCTGGTTTTGCACTGCATGATGGCAAGAGCAAAGCAAGTGTTAAACAAAAGACACTCACTTTTTTCCAACGGCAAAGTCATCTCACTCAACTTCTGCTGTTCAGATTGCAATGCACACACATTTGAATCCTCTGATGTGAGAACTGGTACTGTTCACTACGACAGCTCAGATTTGGGTCATGGCAGGGGGTCGAATAAAACAATAAGAAATTAAAGTATATCCTGAGAAGTAAAAATGGCATCTTTTTATTATCTGATAATGAAATTAATCTAGTATAAGGGATACCTGGAACTACTCCTGACAGCTACCAACAACACCTACAACAGCTACCACAGAGCATTTTGAAATAGGATACAGTGACATCCAATTTAGTGATGGGCTCCCGAGGCAAAAAAAGGCAAGAAGTGACAATCCACACACTCACCCTGGAGAGCAACTGAATCTGGGGGCTTTGCAGGTGTAAAACCACCACAAAAGATTGACACATCCTCCTCACCTTACCAGAGCTCTATGGAAGTTTTCTGGAGCAAAACTGACACCTGTGTAATTTCTACAGCATCTGTGATGGGAATGAGACTATGTCAGTATAAATTTAGTACAAGAGATATGAGTCAAGCCTTGTAGGTAAAAACCTTGAAATTCTTGTCTCTGATCCACCTGTCAGCATGAAAAACAAAATGGTCAACAGGCATGAAAATCAGCTTTTTAGCTACTTTTGGCTAAAAGTGTGAATTTATAATAAGGAATACTACAACTATTAAATGATTAATGTAGTTCTTCCAAGTAGTCATGCAGACAGTGCCACTTGAGGATTTTTTAATACCACTTGAGATTTTTCACTGGGGTTTTAAGTTTTCCTGACGAATGACTCAAACTTTCATGAAATAATTCCATTATATAGAAATGGCACTAAGGAGAACTGCACACTTCTTAGCCACCCACTTGCTTGGACAAGAGTCAGGGGTGACTTTAGTCCTGCCTGGACCAGTGTTGGTCCCCAAGGGAGGGCACCCAGGAGCTTTCACATCCCCGGTCCTTCCAGCCATCACCCATCTTCTTACGTGACTCTTCCCGTCTGGGGCACAGTCAGCCTGGAACACAGAGCTCATTTCCAAGCTGGCTCCAATACCTTACTTCCTCATTGGTGCCATAACAGCGAGGCATTCCTTACCATGTGCTATTCTTCTTTTTGTTTTTTTAGCATTATTAATTGTCCCCATTGACAGTTCTAAAGGGTTGGTTGGGTTTTTTTTCCCCTCTGATAAGACAAACACGTTTGAATCAAACAAGCCTTGACAAATGCTGGAGATACACATTGCACCGAAATAATGAGGGAGGTCTCTAATACAGCACCACAATATGTATGGGCAAGTTGTTGCACTGGAGCAGTATGAGCTTGTCAGATCACAGTGAAATGGTATTCATTGAAAGAATAGGTACAAGGAAGAACAGCAGAAAGTATTCTGCTGTACAAACATGCATCTAAGCAAAACCTTTGGAAAAAAATAGGACACATGCAACATGGAACCATTTCTCTACAAAACCGCCTGATGTCAATAAAAATTGCCCACAATAAATAGAAATATTTCCCTGACAAAGACAAAAACACAAATTAAATCTCAAATTTAGTCAGGTCCAGATACATAAAATAGAGAGAATTAAGAGCTGTGAATAGCTGCTGATTTGCAAACTATAAAGCTGAAATAAGCAAACAGAAGTGACAGCATGATGGTTGTTAAAATACAGAGGCTTACAGCAAATTCACAGACATGTACAAAGTTACACTTCCCAAACCACTCACAATTAACTTGTGTGTATTCCTAATAATGTTAATTTGCTAAAATCAGGAAAAGGGAAGCATGACAGCCATCCTTCCCACCCGTGTTTGCGTGTGTGTGTAACATGGGCAACGGCCTTCCCAAAGCACAGGGCAGCATGACTCACACTGTCAATATAACTCCCCAACTTCATAATTAAAAGGAGGTGCCAGTTTCATGCTATTCAAAGCACATTTTGAAGGGCAAATGCTTTCTGGCCTGGCAGCAGACCTGCCTGCAGTACTGGGCAGTGTGTCCGTGAAGCTGAGCAGTTCTGCTGGCTGTGTGACACGAAGGGGAGATGCTGTGAGCTTCCTCTTCCACACCATGCAAGAGCAAGCCCGTGGAGCTGTGCCTGCCTGGTGCCCCTGGTACTGCCCTCTCCCTGCACAGCCCTTGGTGGGTGTTTCAGCATGAACCAGCTTGCAGGGAGCTCCTGCCCTCGCTGGAGGGGTTAGCAATGGAAAGCTGCAAGATGAGGCTTTCCAAGGGCACACCTTGTCTGGGGTTCACACAAATGTTAAAGGCAAGGAGCAGTGTCACCACCACCAAAATGAGAGGTGGCTGTTCTGATGGAGGGGATGTTGGCTGCTCCACTTCAAAGGAGCTGTGTGTTTGTAACCACCCACCTCAAGAGGAGGTCCTGGCAGAAGGAATGGATTCTGCTGGAGGGAGCTCCTCTCCAGCACACTGGCCACAGGCATTAGCCATCCTTTAGCATGTGCAAGTGGTGGTTTGCAGTGAGTCCTCCCAGGCTGATTTGATTGGACCAGAGGGCTCCAACCTGATCTGATCCTGCTGGGTTTGTGCCACCAGGAGGAAGGTCATGCCCTGCAGTGATGACCAGAGTGATTCTGAGTGCAAGCTGGCTGCTGCTGCTCTGAACTAGGGCTCAATCTCCCCTCCCAGCCCAGCTGCCCACTGCCTTCATGCAAGATACAAAAATCTGACCTCTAGAGACACTTTCTGGAGAGCAGAGATCATCATCCATAGGCAGCACAAGATGTGACCTCGTCCTGGGCATTTGCCTGCTCCAGCATGCCTCTCCTGTCACTGATAAGGTGCATCTAGATCCTCCTCACATGCTGAAGAAGGAGGAAGGCAAAAATCCCGCTGCTGAGACTTACAGTCCAGCATTGGCACAGCAATCCTGGAGGGAAAGGGCTTGCATGGAGCCAGCTGCCCCACTGCCACCACCCAGGGCTCCCAGTCACCTGCTTGCTCTCGCTGTTGTCGTTGCTGCAGGCACTGCTGGTCAGGGGAAGATGATATCTGCAACCCAACACAGAAATAATTAACTGTGGGACACCGAGGGGAACATGCCACGATGATCAAGAGCCTGCAGCCTGAGGCAGCCCAGCGTGTCAGGAGAAGGGAGCAGCATCCCTGCGAGAGCTGCCACTCAGCGCTCTAATTTGTAGTGGCCAGGCATCCCACACCGGCCCGCCCTCCGCCCGCTGTCAGGAAACAGCTCCGGGTGGGAATTTACACTGAGAGGAATTAACAGCCTGCCCTGGGCTGCGAGGAGGCGTTTCGGGTTTCACGGCTGCCGATGGATGACGGGAGCCGAGTGCTGCGAAGAGGGACACCGAACCTCACGGCATCCCGCAAGCTGCAGGAGGGCTCCCCGGGGAGCACCGCTGGGCAGTGACTCTCCAACTGCACGCACCCGGGACTTCCCCCCAGCCACCTGCTTTAACATCAATAATCCCACAAACAGCCATTGGGGTTTAACTTCTCGGGGTGAAAAAAGGCTCAAGAAAATGAAATGGCATGATGATGGTATCTCTGCAGTAGCTCGGCAAGTCCTGCTGCCCAGGGAAGAGAGAAAGAAGCAGCTACTGGCTCTCTTTTCCCTGGGATGGAGGAGAGGAGCTGAGAAAAGTTCTGGAAGAAGAAAGGCTAAGCAGGTCGAAAACACAGTTTGGTCCAAGAAGATGCATGAGATGGGGAGGGAGCACCAATGACAGCCTGGCCAGGTCATGGGGACCAGTGTGTGTCCTGAAGAACGCAAGGACACCTCACAGGGACAGCCCTTCTGACCCAGCTCTGTGAGGAGCATTCCAGCCAGAGTCCCTCAGGGCAGAGCACTGGCAGGGAAGAGGCTGGAAAGAGGTTTGGAGGAAAACAGGACCATGGTAAAGCAGCTGGGATAGAGAGCAAGGGCTGAGTTCTAAGGAGAGGAAAGCAGAGCCAAACACATACCAATGAGCTGGGGATAGCAAAGGGGACATGATAGGAGCCTACAAGTATCTGGAGGCTGTAAACATCAAGGAGGGAGAGAAATTATCTGCAGTTGTATAGAGGACATAATTAAGAGTAATGGGATGAGATTAAGAAAGGAAGGGTTTAGGCTAAATATCGGGAAATATTTCCCAATGATGAAATGCATTAGGCTGCTGAATAATCCTTACAGGGAAGACATGGGAGCACAGCAGTTTAGATGGTTATGACTACCCATGACTAAAGCCTGGGCTATGTGCTGCCAGGCATAATGGATAAAGTAATTTTTGTCTCTGGCCTCCAAGGTTATTTCCTTTCCATCTCTACAGCAGGAATATCTTATCAAGTAACATGTGCTTTGAAAGCAGTGCTCCTTTTGTCGGAGACAAAAGAGGCTCCCAGTTCCCAGCCCTGCCAGGAGTGTCACTGCAGTCAGCGGATTAGGGATGCACCCTGCTCTGCTGGTCACACCTCTTGCCTTTAGGGCACAGTCACTTCTCCAAATTCCAACCAAAACAAATAACAAATTCCAACCAAAACAACCTGCACTTAAAAAAAAAAAAAGAAAGAAGAAGAAAAAGAAGTGGAACTGGTTTATTTTGCATTGAGATAGCATGAAATGTATAAATGTAAAACAAATGACCCAAATGAAGTGCTGGAAAATAGGGAATAGGAGCATTGCAAGCTCACAGTGAATTTCCTTGTTCTTTTGCTGCCGTATTTGTCATGAGACAGATCTGGACTGTCAGCATCAAACTACTCCTTCAGTCAAATCTAGGAAGCTTCTGTACCCCACAAAACCTGTACCTGTCCAGAAATTCCGGTCATTTTCACGGAAGAGTTTCCATTCAGAGCTTAATGAGGAAGAGTCAGTCACCCAAACAAGAGGAAGGCAGCACGGAAAAGCCATCCCTTGAGATCTGACTCACTGCATTTACGTTTGTAATTAGGGGACTGGAAATGCTCAGCAGCAGCATTCGGTGACAGAACTAGAACAATATCACCTTTCACAGCTCTTGCGAAAAGCATCAGGTACAATCCCTCAGCCTCAGCGGTGCCAGTGGGGTGACAGGACTGGGACAGGGGATGAGAGGACAGAGACACAAGTCTTCTGAGGACAGGAGTGCTAAAACTTCAGTGGTACCACGTTTCTCCTGTTTATTTACAGTGGACAGCAGGAGAGCAACACAGGTCTGAGCACCAGCATTAAATGGAGATCCCAGCATCGGTGATGAGGCAGTCAGGGAAAAGTGGGATTTCTGAGTTTTTCAGAGCCCCAAGGCTGGGACATGGTGGGAGGAGGAGGACTAGGGAGCTATAAAAAATAAACACTCTTTAACACGGGATCTCAGTGATAATAATCCATCAAATCCTAAAGGTTTGCCCTGAGCAACTACCCAGTTTATGTACAGTGGGTTACTTCCTTTGTACAAAATCTTTCATGCATCCTCATTTCCCATATACTGTTTCACCTCTTGTTATACCTTGTAATCTTGGCTTGTAATGCAGTTTAGAGTTATTATATGTCACATAAGGGTTGAAGTTTAAAGAAACCAAACCACAGCTGAGCTCAGACACACCGTAGCACTGGGAGGAGCACTTAGAAACGCTGAAGTGAACGTGCGGAATGCTTTTCCCACCTAGAGACTTTAACACCAGCAATTTCCATATGGGTGAGCCACGACCAAGGACCCCAGCACATCAGGGGGAGTAAGAACAGAAACCATTGGAGATTTCTCATGGCAGAGTGTTGGTACAGCCAAGGCCAAGAGACAGCAGCAGTTCTGCAGGTATTGTTGATGAAGGCAATGACGCTCCTGTGAAGAAGCATATCTAATATCTCATCATGTTTTAAAACTAATGAAGATGCAACAATGTGAAACCAAAGGGTTTGGTGCTCAGGAGAGGCAGGATTGGAGCATGCAGTACCCAGGTGGTCCCTGCATCCCAGCACACACACATCCCTCATCCCCTGTCCCACTGCACCGCTGCGCTCACGGCAGCAGCTTCTCCCACTATCAGATGTGAGTCACTGCCAGAGGCAGAATGCCAGACCTGATGAACCAGAGGTCTTATCCGGTCTGGAGGATCTGAACTTCCAGTGTTTACTTAAGAATGAAGAGGAATAAACTCTGGTTTTTAAAGCTAAACATCTAAATGCACTCACTAATCTGAAGAGGTACAGTAAGCAACTGTACAAACACACCTTAAATGTTTCTTGGCAATTTTTGCAGTTCACCCAGTAAGATGTGTTGTCTTTCAAAACATTAAAATCCAGCTTCCCCAAATCTCCAGGGAAATGTTCTGCTTTTCTCTTTTGCAGGTACCAAAAAGTGAAGCAAGGAAAGCTGCAGCCAAGTATACCTTCACACAAAATATCAACCACTGTGGCAAAACAATATCAACACAGAGGCAAAAACACCTCTGCAAACAGGACATGCAGGTGGATTTTCTCTGCGGGTTGGGGGAAACAGGAGGATTAAAATACCTGACACCCTCATCTGTAGTGCTTGATTTTATGACCAGGAGCCTAAGCCTATACTTCTCCCCAATAGCCACATGTGATCCCTTTTAAAAAATATTTCACTTCAGCCAAAGCATTGAAATATCATTCAAATACATTCTGAAATATGTATTTGATTTTCTTTTTTTTTCCCTGAAAACATGGGCAGTTACTGAATTTAATGTTTTGTAGAGCAAAACCACAAGGTTTCACTCAGTCATCATCTGTAATTGTGGTAGACACTAAAAAATCCCTTGAGAGCCCCAGCACACACAGAGCCAGACCAGATCTTCCAAGTTCCTTCCACACACAAATCCTCCTGAATAACAAATATTAATATATAGTAAATAATAATTGCAATACTTAGCACTTCCCACCCATAGATCTCACAGTATTTCACTGAGCTGGATGAATGTCTTTCATTCTCTTGCTCCCAGGCAAACAAGGACTTCTCTTCTGCAAACATTTTCCATGCAGGTGTTTCATTTTAACCTTATACCTAGTTTTGCTGATTATGCTGTGGTCAGCCCAGTCACTGGGAGAGCTCCAGGTTAGTCTTCTTCTGTGAATGTTCCCCTTAGGAGAGCAGAAATACTAAGTGTGATTTTAACCTACAGACATGGATGATCCATCTGTTTTCTAAGCAGCAAATATTTGCACCCAAAGTAGATGAAAGCAGATGGGCTTTAAGGTCCCTTCCAACCCAAGCCATTCTATGATTCCATGATTCTGTGATCTTTGGCAGGGTGGTGTTCTCAGGAGCATGAGGACAGCCAGGATGGGATTGAAGGCGTAGCACCATGAGTGCACAGGAGTTATTTGAGGAAGCTCGTGAGATGCAAAGCTTTTGGGAGCAACAAGATCCAACAGGTCTTTACCTGTGCAACTACCAAATCCACCTTGAGCATCCTCACCTTGGTACCTTGTTCTGCTGTAAAATACATGAAGACATAAAAAATTATGGTTTTTCACATCAGCTCCACTGGACACTCTCAGGCTCCCTCCAGAAGTCATCTCTCTCTTCTGCTCACTGAATTTAGCAAAACTTGGTGATAGGTTTGGCAATTAAAAATCATCTAAATACAGCTACATATGGTAGGTCCATGAATAATGAGATGCACATTTAGAAATTAGTGCAGAGTTGGTTGCCTCCTCCCTGGAACCAGACAGAAAGTGCAAATTCCCTCAGACATGCTGCCTCTGGTGCAACTCCAGCCTGTGTTTAACTCCATCTGCAGACACTGGCGGTGGGATGTGCTGGTGCTGAGCACAGCCAGGACAAAAAGTGGGAACACCACGGGATCCTCCTGGCCCCTGCTCCCCAGGTGACAGCTCAAGGCTAACACACAGCAGCCTCTCCCAGAACAAGAACACACTACAGTTCAATCCATCCCTGCAATTAGGAGGCAATAACTCTTGGGGGGAAAAAATGTAACAAAATATTAAGCCATCAGTTTTCATTTGTATGAGGCCCTGTGTCTGCTGCCAGTGAGCTCTATCCCATATACAGCCCTTGCCAAATAATGTGCTTTTACTTCATTCCCACCAATAAGCCAGCGTGGTCACCTATGAAGATTAATGTTTGGGACCTGTGCAGACTGGAGATGAGTTTCAGATGGATCATCAGGCACTTAAATAGTTTTAGAACAGCCTTGGAAGTCATTAATCTTAATAGATACAGCAACAATAAAGTAAGACAGAGAAGGTCCCATGGGGCAGGGGAGGAGGTGGTCCTAGCTCTAAGAAAGTCTTGTTCCACTATTTAACTTCAGGAATTATGAGTGGCTGGGCCAAAGTCCCCTCTCCTTCCTCTCACTTTGGCCCAAAGCCAATCTCAGGGGAAGAAGGAGGAATAAAATACATACCCAGTGACAGGTATGTGTACTGCACATCTCTGCCCCCAGCATCTCTTCAGGAATGAGCACAAATGTACCTGTGAGTACAAGCTCGGTCCCTGTTACAACCAAAGCTAAATGAATCTCAACTAAAGCTAGGTTTGAGTATCTGTATTATACCTATATGGGTTTTTTCCTGACAACGTCTAAGAAGTTGGTTCGAGTAGATGCCAGGATGTAAAACAGGGCACATTCAGATCCAGTGTTGCATTCGGACAGTGCAGGAGCTGAGACACTGCTGTGCTGTCAAAGCACAGGTGAATAATACTAAGCGCAACACAGTATTTGGAGTCAGAGGTAACAACTACCTTGTGAGAGCACAGGAGGCATCTGGGTTAATTTGAAGGTATATGGACCATTTATCACTTTCCCCAAAATCTATAATGCATGGAATAAACTGCAGTAGAGATATTTGGATAGATTTCTGGACCTTAAGTAACTTTTCACTAATGCCCAAATCCCCAGGACTCTGTTCTTTGGCGGTCAGTCCTCAGACAGATCTCTGGAACATCGTTAAATGTGTTGTGATTTCACTGGCAAGTAAACAACTGACCACAAGCTGCAGAATCAAAAATCCTGCAAGTGCAAAGATGAGAAATACAACAATATTTCATAGATGAAGATCTACTCTCATTAACATCTACATTGTATAAAGAAACATCTCCAAACATCATTCCTGAAGAATAACAAGCAGTTTTATTGGAGTAAATGTGGCCTTTCCAGTTGTCACAAACAGGGATATAATTATTTTTAAAGAGAATTAAGCTAAGTATTACCACCCTCTACAAAACTTTGTTTGTTTGTTTCTGTTTGTTGTGGGTGATCCTTGGTTTGCAGCTTGTTAGCAGCGTGTCACCAGGGAATAAACACAACCACACACACAAAAGGAACTTCTTTCCCAACATCTTTCAAGGCTCTGGCTGCTGCTAATTGGTGACGCACACAATTGCTGCAGTTTTTTGTTGTTGCATAACTGTCACTATTAGTAGTTGGGGATGCATAAATATCACGTGTGTTTATTACTCAAAGATGGCAATGATGATAAATTCAGTGATTTAAAAGCAGTGAAGGGATTTCCTTGCCACAACAAGTGTTTTCTCTGTTTCCGACTAACCACAAGGCAGTGATGCACACCTAATTTTTTCCACAAAGGATTTGGGTCTAGCATTATTGATCCAGTGCAGCTACAAGAGCCTTTCACAAACATGAACAAAATGCCAATAAACTCTGCTCTTGTACAGCTTCTTCCATTTGTCCAACACCTTTTCCTGCCTTAACCTGCACATGCCCTGGCAGGGGGTTAGCATAGTTAGTTGCAGGCATATAAACCTCATACAACTTGCTGGAATCACACCAGCAGACTGGGCAGGGCTGGAAAAAGGACTTCCCCCAGTCCTCATACTTAATTTTCCTTGCATAAACTCATGGATATGTTTTTTAGGTGACAGAGCTGCTCCACTTTTCCTTCATGATGGACGCCTTTTCCATCAGCGATGTCGGGCTGTGGATGAGGTTAGGGAGAAACAGGGACAGCACTGGGTCTTATCCCACTGCTCTTCCCATAAATCTGAGATGCAGACTTCTTTCAGTGGGGAATAGGAGTGAAGCAGGGAGGGGACTGAAGTTCTGGAAATATTGCCCTGTATGGATGATCTTGCAGGCCTGACTCACACAAAGCTCCCAGCGGAGTGAATGGGAGGGCTGCTGGACTCATATATAAAGGGAAAATTTCATTATTGACTCCCTTCCCCCCATATGGTTAGGTCTGTCTTGGGAAGGACAATATTTTCCAAACAATTTGTCATTTCTTTTTCTGAGCTCTCCTTTCCATTTGGCTCCAAAACAAATGTGCGTGCACAGAAAGAAGCTTATTCCTTTACAATTTGCCTCTTCTGGGAAGTTTAGAAATGTTACAATCCAGTCATGTTCCAAACATCCCAGTTTCTCCCAGAGAAGCAGTGAGGCCTTTTAGACACTATTCCAGGGATGGGCTAACAGGGAAGGCTGCAAATAAAGGAATGGGTGAGCTTGGAGAGTCATTTCTTCACTATATTTGGAAATACGGAGAGACATTCTTTTAATGAATGTTTGTGATGATTTAAAAAAGAAATTTCGAAGGGTTCTTCTGTTTGTGTAGGAACAATCTGTGCCACCATCACGCACAACACAACCTTGGCTGTGGAAACAAACTTTTAGAAACTGGCTTGGGTTGGACATGATTTGATTCTGGTTTGGTTGGCATCAGGAGGGTCAGCTGGTGATGAGGTGCCCTTCCCTCCCAACTCCCTGCAGTGCTGGACACTCCTCGCTGTCTTTTGGGCACAAGCCCTGGTGTGTTATTGGCGCCTCAATCCATCTGATGTCTTCTCTGGGGGAGACGTTTTGCAATGACCATCTTTTATTCTGGAAGCTGAGAAAAGCAGACACTGAGACTAATTAATCCACCTCTGAATCAAGCATGAAGGAAATAACATGATTTAGGCACCTGCTTAAATTCACAGCTTCTATTTCCACCTTATCTCAGTTCACTCCTACATCTTGCCTCAAAGCTACAGTTGCTTTTCTGGTACCTGGAGCTTGCTGTGAGTGCTCAGAAACGTCTCAGACCAACTGATCTATGTTGCTGAGGAGCTCAGTCAGGCTTCCAACCTATAATACACATTCAGCCAGGACTGTCTCCCAGACTAGGAGGGGTGGAATCTGTACGTAATCTGCCCTTGCAGCCAGAGGCCACAAGCCAGCCCCACTGCCCTGCTGGGTGGTCTCTGATCAGTTGTTTGCCTCTTCACAGGTCTTTTGATCCCCTCTAAAAGGGTTCACTCTGAGCTTGTCCCTCCAGAAAGAGGCTCCTGAGCTGGGGGATATTCCAGCATCTACATCCGATCTTTATGGAGGAAGGATCTTGACAGCCACAACCCATGCTGAACATGGACAGGATGTTCTCAATATTTGTCCTGTCATCACTCAAATTACTTGAAAACCTTCATGGAATCAGAATCACAGGCTGGGTACAGTAGGAAGGGACCTCTGGAGGTCCTCTAGTCCAACCTCCCTGAAGAATTTCTTCAGCACCCAGCCAAAGACCTGGGCAAAGCCTCTCCTGGTGCTGAGTGAGCTGTGCCCCGCTGCTGGGCCATCTGCAAGACTGGTGGGACATGGGGTGTCTCCCCAGCTTCTCAGGCAGGCAGGCAGCCTGGGAAGCTCCCCTCCATTCTCAACATGTAAACATCTGCTGGAGGAAGACTTTTCTCCTAATAACACATCATTAAACATTGATTTAAAGACAATCATCTTCCCTCTCTTCAGTTTCAAGCACCTTTAAAACAGCTGTTAGGCTGCAGAGGGGATGATCAGCTGAACAGGAAACACATTGTTAGCTCCCAGCATTAAAACAGTAGAATGCATTAATTTATGAGCTCCTACTCCCTCTCCAAAAGTTTTATTATGTTAATATCACCTTGATGTGCTGGTAGGCCCCAGTGCCAAAGCCTCTTTCACACAGTATGTGCCATCCTAAATTACAGGCTGGGTGCCTCCTGGAACTGCCTTTGGAAAACTGGAGTAAACCGGCGAGCACTGAAGTTAATATTATCTTACAGACTAACAACCAGCTAATGCTCGACATGTGAATCCCATTTACTTCTTCTCTCTATAACAAATGGCAAGTGTGGGACTGGACTGTTCCTGATTTTATGCTATTTATCTTTCTGATCCATTCCATACTCTTTGCCCTTGGTTTTCAGCTAAAGCCTGTGTGTGTACAAGAGTGTGATCTGCTCTACTTAGGAAAGCGCAAGGCACATCCCTGCTGCCGTGTTTGCTTGGTCACTGCATGACTTTTGTGTTTTTCTCTTGAGAGGGAAACTTCCAGGGGGTAGGAATGAGAAGTGCAGTGTCTGAAACTCCAGAAGCATCCCTGGAAAATTAAAGTGGACCAAGGGCCTGGGAATGAGCAGTGAGCTCAGTATGCCTGTATCACCCAGGCAAGCATCTCCCGGAGTCCCGCATCCTCCAGCCCGGGCAGCCCTGGCTGCTACCCGCAGCCTTCCCCGGGGTGCTCAGCGCTGCGCACTCAGTTCCGCACTGAGGTCCTGAAACAAGAGAGTATTTCGGAGGGGGGGGGCGGAAAAAGTAAAAAAAGTGGCCATTCCTTGTCCCTGCCCCCTCGGACAAAAGCCCAAACCGGGAGGAAATGAAGAGGGCAGGGGCCGTGTAACCAGGAGCACGAAGCCGCCCTCCGAGAGNGAGGTGCGGAGCGTTCCGGGGCTGCGAGACAAAGCCGAGCCGGGGCGAGCGGCCGGCGCCGGGAGCGCCCCTCACCTCGGCCTCGCCTCGCCTCCCGCCCCGCGCTCCCCGCTCCGCTCTCCGCGCAGTCCTTGACATCTTTATACCGTGTATAAATTCTTTCGGGGCCTCTGCGCTTCGTCAGCTCTGACAAATGCGCTGGGAATGGCAATTCCAGAGGGGTTACCTCATTTTATAATTTTTTTATGTGTGTATATATATATTTAAATTTTTTTCAAAACGCACCGGAACGTTTCCAGCCCCCAGCGCTGCTGCTCGGGGCACTCCGCTGCGCGGGGCGCTCCGCGGCCCGTCCCCGGTGCGCTCGGCGGGGGAGGCCGGTGGCGGCAGCGCCGTGTGCTGCGCGGGGCTGGGGCTCCCCGGGACGAGCTGGGGGTGTGGGTGATGCGGACCGGGGCTGCGCGGTGCCTCAGCGGGGCTGCGCTGCCGCGGCGAAGAGACGGCTGCTGCCGGGGATGCGCAGGGCGGGCGGGCGGAGAGACCCTGGACCGTCCATGAATTTTCTTTTTCGGGAAAATAATATTCTACAGCCCCTCTCCTTTCCTTTTTTTGGTTTGGGGGTTTTTGGGTTTGGGTTTTTTTTCTAATTTAAAGAATAGGCACCATCTTTGGGAAGTACTTATATCGCGGGTTCCGCGCAGCTCCTGCGGCGGAGTAAAGTCCTGAAACTGGGGAAGAAATGGTTTTTCTCGGCGTGTTAACCCCGCTTAAATGGACGTGAGGAATGTCCACCGATGTTATCTTTCGGGGATATCGGTTTTGGTCTCGCCTTGAAATCTTTGGCACTAAGAGGGTTTTCTATTATTTCCACTATTTTCTATTATTTCGTCATCTTTCCCCAAATTTTGCCAATCACATTGCAGACAAACACAAAGTCCGAGTCACGAATTGAACATAAAATGATACGTAGTGCTTGAATCGAGAACCTAGATGTCGTTTGCTTTTTTTTTTAATAACAATTTAAAAATATGTATTTTCCACTTAACAAACCAAAGTCCATGTTCTCCAGGTTATTCCCTGCGCCAGCTCCAGCAGCTTATATAAAAACTGACTTCCAAATATTTCCTGAGGTCTACTTCACTGACAGAACTTCCCCAAAAATCCTTCATTTGCCTGAAATACGAACAAAGTCCTTGGAAATCCCGCGCTGGAGCCGTGGCCACATTTCCCTGGGAAAGTTTTAGACGAGTTAGAGGCGCCTGAGACCGAGGCAGATTTTTCCTACCGAAACCCACCGCCGAACAATAACCTGGTGGCTCTGCCACCTCTCCTTTACAGTGTATTTTATTGTTCATGCATGTGTTATTATGAAAATGTGTATTTCCAAATATATATATCCTTCTTATCGGGTTAAAAGAAGGGAGCGCATTTCTCCAGAAAATGACCGCAGATGGAACAATTCATTATTTCCCTCCCCTGATGAACCCCTCGGATATATATTGCTTCTAAATAACAAAAGGGGAGGAGAAAACATTCTCTAGTAAAGCCGAATTCCTTCGTTAGACCGCCTCCTTAACGTGCTAATAAAACTAATTCGTTTTATTTGCCCTGAACTTTTATATCTAACCCGGCGCGCTGATTAGCACAACCCTCTGGAAGGCGGTGTGTTCCTATCTCTCCCCGAGATGTGCCCGTTAAGATAGGGCCGTTCCCACAATGAAACTGGAAAGAAAAGTGTCCCGCGCCTTTATCTCGGCGATGTTTGCTCCTGGGGCAGTGGAGACGAGCGGAGCTGCGCCGGGAGCAGTGCGGTGCTGCCGAGCAGCGGGGCGAGATCATCCCTTTGGGGGGAAATTAGAAAAAAATTCAGAAGAAAAAATTGAAAGGAGAGAGGAAAAAAAAAAAAGATATTGGGAGGGGGGGAGCGAGGAGGAGAAGGAAAGAAAATAAGAGAAAAATTTAAAAGAAAAAGGTATAAAGGGAGGGGAAAATAAAATAATGTAGAATATAAGCTGAATGTGCTCAAAGATTAATTATTTCTCTGATTTTGCATTTTTAGGCAGGAAATGTGTAGGTCTTGCAGAGATTCGCTGCTGTTCTAAGCACATTAAAGAGTCCAGCGCATTATTAGAATGTTTCAGCCCTCCAGGAAATGTCCTGTTCAAGGGAAATGTGTTTCTCCCATCCAAATGCTGCAGCAATTAAGAGGTTGCTCGCCCGAAACAAGGTGGGGGAAACCCACAAGGAAACCTGATGTCGTTCGCTCTAAATGCAGCTTCTTTTTTCTCCTGAAGAAGAGTCTTCAACAAATACCAACGGAGTGCCCGGGCCTCTGATTATCCTGTTTCAGAGGCATCTTTTTGAGCCCACAAAAGAGCCATATTTTGGGATCTAAAGATGCACAGAGTAATATGAGCAGGCTGCCTAGCAAACTCCGGTGCCCCTTCCTCCGTCAATTAATCAGAAAAGCATGTTCACTCTGCCCAGAGAGGGAATTGTGTGGCTGTATTGTGATTTTCCCCTTTTTTCCCCCCACCTGGGGAAAAAACCCCATATTCCTGAGCTGTCCATCCTCCGACGTTTCATTGAAGTGCACTGACGCTCTCCCGCTCACATTAGGTTTATCAGAGATAAATCCAAACCGCTGCTAGCAGCAAATTCATATTTTCTTGGAGCAGAGTTCAGTGCCTGTGGTCTGACGGATGCGAGGAGGGCTGGGAGGCAGCTCCTGGCAAGGGTGAGGCTGTACCGCCAAGGGTTTGGGGGGAAAAGAAGTTGTCCC
Source organism: Aleadryas rufinucha (assembly GCA_013397815.1). NCBI lineage: Eukaryota > Metazoa > Chordata > Aves > Passeriformes > Aleadryas > Aleadryas rufinucha. The sequence goes on from VZTH01011501.1 coordinate 480,415, forward strand.
AGGTCAGACGACTACGAAATGGTTTTATTTTCGGGGTGCTGGTAGAATGACGGCCGAAGTGAACCAGCACCATCCCACCCCACCCCCGGCTGCTTCCAGCTGCAGAAACCCGAATAAGAAAACCGTTTCTCTAGCCGTCAGTCGCTGCGTTTCAAGAAAGCCTTGGGGTATCATTTGTATCTGTCAGAAAACATTAAGCCTTCAACTTTTTTATCCCGAGTTTTTTTCAAGAGCTGCCACTGGCCGCCGCGCCCGGGGGAGCCCCGGAGCGGGATGTGGATGGCGGGTTGGGGGGGCAGCCCCGGGTGTCCCAGGTGCCCCGGGAAGTGCCCCGGACCAAACACCTCCTTGTGTGTTTCCCCCATCGTGTTTCAGCGGCGGGGAGAGCCGAGCTGGTGGGGCAGGGTCGGCCCGACCGAGGGGAGCGGGATGGGGCAGGGAGGCAGTGGGAGGCCGGGGGGGCCGATGGCGGCCGCTGGAAACCCTCCCGCAGAGCATCCGCGGCGCGGAGGGGCCCCGCGCTTCCGCGGAAGGCGAAGGCTTGGCCGGCATACGAAGGGACGAAGGTTACGGGTCCAAAAGAGGCTGATTTCGTTTTGCTCTACTTCTTAGGAAAATTGCTGTCCTGGCTGCGCAGAGGAGGACAGGCCGGCCGGGAGCCAGCGTAATTTTCCACCTTCCCCTCCTGAGCGATTTAACACGCACTTCGGGCTGGGTTTCTTCCCTCTCTCTGCTTCCCTCTCCACCCGGCCCGTGGAGGACCCGGCTCTAGCTCCGCCGGAGGTCGGGGGTTTCTGGGGCTTCTTTCGCCGTTTTGGGGTTTTTTTGTTTCCTTTTCCCTTCAGGCCGGGGCCACGGTCGCGCGGGGAGAGCAGAGCTTTGCCTTGCGCGGGGCGTAAACGCGGATCTCCACCTCGTGCGTAAGGGTCATGCTTTTCATTTGGGGTGATGCTGTTTTGGGTCAGGATACCCCCGTAACACTTCCCCGACGGACACCACCCCCACGGTACAGCGCAACAACCACCCCCGCCCCCGCAGTGCGCTCCGTGCTCCGCGGGGCATCGCGCAGTCCTGTACACACTTGAGCGCGCATCCCCGGTCCCTGCTTCTTCCGACACGCGTGGGTATCCCGTGGATCAGAGACACGCATCAGCAAAGGCGGGCCCTCTGGGCACTTTTTGGATGGCTCTGTTATTAAAAGTTGTTTTCCTGCAGCAGCTCCAGTCTCCTGGGTTCAGTGAAGGGGGCGCCGAGGGAGGTTGGCTGGCTTGGTTTGGGCTTGGTTTGGCTGGGATTGCATTGTTTGGGTTTGGCTTGGCTTAGTCTGGTTGCTTTCGTTGCGGTTTGGTTTGGTTTGGTTTGGTTTGGTTTGGTTTGGTTTGGTTTGGTTTGGTTTGGTTTGGTTTGGTTTGGTTTGGTTTGGTTTGGTTTGGTTTGGTTTGGTTTGGTTTGGTTGAGCTGGGTTGGGTTTGGTTGGACTGAGTTTGTTTGAGTTGGATTTGTTTGGACGGCGTTGGGCTGGGTTTGGTTGAACTGAATTTGGTTGGGTTTGCATTGGAGGGCTTCTTCCTTCTCGCTTGCCTCACTGCAGCTCTATTTTTGAGAGGGCTTCCCTCTCTTTTCGGGTAGAGGTGTGCTTGGGAGGAGATGTCTTCGGTTTTGTAACAATTCCCAATAATTTATAGACTGAATCTGAGTCTATACAACCTTAATAAATCTGAAAAGGAAAAGCTGGCAGAGACTGAACTTCACCACCTGATATACGGCCCAGGTGGTTTGGCATTGGCTGCAACCACCGCAACCAGTCGGGGATGGGAGCCCCTCTCCGAAACTAGGGACCCCCTCCATACACCTGGGGGTGACACATCCCTGTCCCCTTGGGGCCGCGAGAATCCCACTCTCGGACAGACGTTCACTTCTTCATGGGGCTGTCACTGGCGTGGCCAGCGGTGATTTATTTCTAAGTGCCGTCCTTAGTTCTGGCGTTATTTATAGCAGGAGGAAGCGGAGCGGTTTATTTGCGGGTTTCCAGCCTTTTACAGATCCCTGACGCACTCCCCAGCCGGGGGGTGCCGGGAGCGCGGTGGCTGCGCGGGTGCGGAGCGGCGGTGTTCTCCGGCCACCCCACGCGTAGGGTCCCCACGCAAAGCTGTCCCTTCACTCCGTGTCCCCGCCGGAGCTCCGCGGGTCCCGCTCGGCCCCGGCCCCACCCTCCCTCCGCCTCTGCCCGGCCCTTCCCACGCCCACGCAGGTCGCGGCTCCCCAGGGACGTCCTGGCGGGGTCTCTGCGGCCGGGCTGCTGCGGCCCCTCCTCCTTCCCTCATCTTCCTCAGCCCCCCGCGAGGCGGTGGGAGAAAGTGGAACCCGAGGCCGGTGCCCCCGTCCTGCCCAACCCGTGGGGCCGCTGGGCCGCTTTCAAGACCCGGGCTCCGAGTGGGACATCAAGGCTTGCCTTGGGTCGTGGCCTGCCTGAAAGGTGAGGCGTGACGTCAGGGAGGCAGCGAATGACATCACGCGAACGGACCCGTGACGTAGTGCCTAGTGGAAGGAGTTGCCGGCGGAGGTGTCCTCGCCATCCCGAAGCAGAGCGCGCTTGGATGGGAGGAAAGAGGAGACAGCGCTGATTTGGGGATGACCGCCCTGGGGGCGCGCTCTGTTGTCGTGACTTAAATGTCGCGACCAGCAACGGGAATAACCGGGAGGATTTGGCTCTCTGCTGTAGGACTGTGCCCGCTCCACAGATCGCGGAGTGAGAGGATTCCCGTGAATCCATGAAAGACGTATGAGACACACAGAGAAGACAGATACACGGTATAGATTAGATAGATATAAGATATAGATTAGATAGATCTATGATATATTCTGCCGCTGCCAACCCGTGTGCAGGTGCTCACACCACAGTCTGGGCGCGGACACTCGTGGGGACGGTCAGGAGAGAATCAGGAGCTGCTCTGGCTCCCGAGGGCCAGCCCGTTGCTCTCTGTTTAGGGGCGGTATCGGGGGATGTCTGCCCCGGTGACACCCCAGGAGGAACCGAGGGCTGCGATCGCCCGGGGAGACATCCGGACCCGGCATTACCGCGGCCGCCGCCTCGGCAGAATCACGCCGGGGCCCGGGCAGAGCCTATCTTTGCGCCCAGCCTGGAGGAATTGAACCTAGAACGAATTTTTTAAAATTAGATTTTATAGAACAGAACAAAAACTGTAATTAGGCACATTATTTTTAAAAATGAAAATTAAAAGGAAGGAAAAACGCTGCCTCCGATTCGGAGGCTGCTGTGAGCAGTGGGTTTAAAATAGCCGGAGCGGAGCCGGCCTGTTGGCAGACTCGTGGAATCGTAGAACCATCAAGGTTGAAAAAGACCCTTAAGGTCAACGAGTCCCACCGGCTCCCTCCAGCACGGCCCGCCGGGCTCCGTCCCCCTTCCGCCGAGGGTGGGGGAGCCCCCACAGGCTGACCCCGGGCTGCCGCCCACGGAAATAAAGGGAAAAAAGGGGACTGTGAAGGGTCTCAGACACAGTGCACGTTTGCAATCTATTCACCTCCCTCCTCCTTGTGAAAAAGGCCGCTCCCACCTCCTGCTTCTCACAGGGGAGGAGGTCTCCATCCTTCCCGTGCCGTGGGCTCCTGTATCAGCTGAGCCCCTCGAGGCCCAGAGACCCTAGTAAATATTTGCATTTTAAATCACGTCCATCTTAAACAGCCCCGAGGTTGTCTGGTTCACCTCGGGTGCTCGAAATTCCCAGTCGTTTGCAGACTCCTGAGCGAAGTTCAGCCAGGAGCGGCGAACAGACAGAACATCAAGATGTCACTTAAAAAAAAAAAAAAAAAAAAATGCAAAAAAAAGAGAGCTCGGGAGAGCTGACTCTGACGGCACCCACATGTACATCTTCTGAACGGTGCTTGAGACCAGAGGTGAAGGGGTTGGGAGCTTTGAGCTCCCCCCGCCTGGGGTCCCTGGGCCTTGCGGGCTCCTGCCGGGGGTGCGGGGCGGGCCCGACTCCATCACCCCGGCGGGGTCGGAAAAAGCCTGCGCGGCTGGAACACTGCTTCCCTCCACTTTTCCATAAAACAGTTCAAAAGTTCTCTCCCACATCTTTACTTGATTTGAAAGCAAAATAGAGTGTCAGGATTGATCAGTTAAAGTGAGCCGAGAAAGTAGAGAGGAGAGAGGGTCCTTTCCCCAGGCAGTCACAGCCAGGGTCTTCCTCCCCTTTCCCTTCCCCCCTTCCCCTCACCCCCGGTACCCGCGGTTCCCACCTTCTTTCCCCCGTGGGTTTTTCCATTTCGCCAAAACACCGAGGTGTTATCCAGGAGGGCTGAGGCCGTATCCCGGCCTGCGTGGGCAGCACCGGGGACCGGGCCTGCTCCACACGCCCCTGCATCGGAACAGGGTGCACAGGTGACCGATGCAGGAGACGGGGTCTGCCGAGGAGGAGTGGGGGTCTCCCACCCCCTCCCCGCCGGCTGCCCCGGCCCCCAGACTGGCAGAGTCGCAGAGACCCCTCCCGAGGGTCACCGCGAATTCGGCTGCAGCAGGAAAATTATTTGTTATTAATCATGTGCTGAAAGATGATGTGATGGGAGAGATGGCACTGCCGCTGCTCCCCGGGCTGCGCTCCCCCGACCGCCAGGCAGGGCCCGGACAGCATTGTTAAAACCCCGCAGCCTGGAAAATAATGTTAAAAAACGTCAAAACCAGTTCAGACATAGCCTACAGCCCAAGCACCCCTCCAGGAACATGTTCCCCGTGGGACTGAAACTCGCGGTGGAGTCGCTCAGCCCCGCGCAGAGATGCTGAGGAGTGCGCGGGTGTGCATCCACTGCGGGGTGCGGAGGTTCTGCGGATCGTGAGGCCCAGCCTGGAAGGGTATGGGGATACCCGTGGAGATGCCGTGCTGCGCGGGGGCGCAACCTGCGCTCTGCCGGCTG
>VZTH01011503.1:8488-86636 GCA_013397815.1 Aleadryas rufinucha
GGCACAGGGCGGGGGACGGGACCCGTCCCAGCGCTGCTCCTGTCCTCTTGCAGGAGGGTCGAGCCCCGGGGAGCTGATCCTCATCCAGGCGGATGAATGGCGACGGCGGACGACCTCAAATTCCAAGGTAAAGGCGATGTCGCAGGTGCGGACGCGGGGCTGGGGCCCAGCTGGGGGAGCCGTCAGGCGCTGGAGGCTTTGGGAGCGATTCTGAGCGTTCGCAGAATAAAAACGTCCTGGGAGTTTTGCAGGTGGGGTCAGGATGGGGGGGGGGCAGGTATCCTGGATTTTCTGAGATGAAATTGTGCTGCTGGCGAGCTAAAAAATGTAACCGCTGTTGGCTGAAATCGTGGACTGAAATCCTGTGTGGTGGAAAGTGACAGCTGGAAGGGGGCAGAGCGCTCTGTAACCTGCAAAAGGCCCCGGTTTCAGACTTCCTTAGTTTTTGATAAAAAATTTCTTATCATCTTTTGGGGATTATTAAAAGTGCCTATTTCTTTAGAGAGGCAGCTTTCCCTTCCCCTTGAGAGACCTGCTGTCCTTGGTCGGGGCTGTTGGCAGGGAAGGAAGGCAGGCTCCGGTGGTGCCCGTGTAACATCCTGCAGGCAGACGGGCAGGAAAGGCGGCCTCACACTTTATTAACTGAGTAAATGTTCAGCTTGATCCGTGTCAGTTTGGGCTTTAGGAAACAGATCGTACCCAACATGCCTAAGCTAGTGGTTACATTGTCTCCGGGTCTTAATGTGTTTTTTTGAGCCATGAGAACAAATATTTTAGCGTCTTGATCATCGCCTGTCTTGTAATGTACTTATTTGCAGAATTTGACGATGCAGCTAATTTGCTTGCAGCAAATCCTGATGCCACCACCATAAGCATCGATGAGCCAGTCGAAATCCCCAAGAATCAGCACAGCCGCCTGCAGGAGCCGGGGAGGGAAGAGGATGATGAGTTACTGGGCACTGATGACTCCGATAAAACAGAGGTAATGCTCTCACACTGCTGGTGGAGGCCTGTGAGAAAGATGGAGAGGTACTTCTTACAAGAGCATGTGGAGAACAGGGTAAGGGGGAATGGATTCAAGCTTTTTAAAAGAGGTTTAGACAGCAAAAGGAGGTTCTGACAGCAAAAGGAACTTGTCATGGTGATGAGGGCGTGTGTTACAGATGATGTGGCAGCAGGTAGTGACAGGCTGCTCTTTAGAACCTCAGGCCACGATTCTGCCTACAGGGAGATAAGAGACTGGCTGCCAACAGATATTGGAGTGGGAAAAGGAAACCATTAAATAATTCATAGGAAGCAGCACCCTGTTAAGTTTGTTTTCTGTTTTGGTGCCGAAATCATGTAACTACTGTGTAAATGAGCTGGTAATGTGTAAATTGTGTGTTTGTAACACTTTCCATGTTGCCTTTTCCACCATCCAGCTGCTTGCAGGACAGAAGAAAAGTGCCCCTTTCTGGACTTTTGAGTACTACCAGACCTTCTTCGATGTGGACACATACCAGGTTAATACTCTGCTCCAGAGGAGAGCTGTTGTCTGAATTATGCCTTATCCATTGAGGTTTTTTACCTTCTTGCATTGTCAGTCAGACAAATCCTTATGTTTCATAGGTCCTGGACAGAATCAAAGGGTCGGTGTTCCCAGTCCCTGGGAAGAACTTTGTAAGGCTGTACATCCGCAGCAATCCCGACCTTTATGGTAGGTATGAGGTGTGAGAAGTTATTTTCTGTGCTAAATATTTCGAGTTTATATTTCTTTTTACTTGCTAGCATTAAAAAGAAGGAGGGCAGAGGAGGTGCTATTGAACTTGTTTCCTTTTAAGGTCCCTTTTGGATATGTGCCACACTTGTGTTCACCATTGCTGTTAGTGGCAACCTCTCAAATTTCTTCATCCATCTCGGCAAACCAACGTACCACTACGTGCCTGAGTTCAGAAAAGGTTTGTAAGGAGTCGTTTGGGGGGAGTTTTGGTTGTGTTTTTCTTTTTTTAATGTGCAAATGAAGTAAATTAAAACCAGGTCATGGCTTTGATTTAGCAGAGTCTTTTGATTGATTGCTGTCTTTAAATTTTTAGAGATGTGAAACAAGTCCTTAAGGTGGGCTGTGACTGGCAGAACCCTGTTTCTCCAGAGCATAAAGTAGTTCCAGGGTTTTAGAAGGGCAAGGAGGAGTAATTAGTTATTTTTTAGCCTTAGTGAATGTCTCCTTGTACAGAGAGTGAAAGCCCAGCACTGGCCACCGTGGTGCTTTGGTGGGCACTTTCCTGGATCCATGGCCTCCCAGGAACCTGCAGGCCTCAGGCAGAAAATGACCAGATCAGATTATCACTTGTATCACCTACCAAGGGCTGGAAGTTGTTACCTTCTGGCAAACGCAAAAATAAGCAAAAGGTGCTCAACTGATCTGTTCCCCAAAGAACTCAGAGTGAAGAGCCAGTTGTTCTATATCTGTCTTTGTGTTATGAGGGAGGCTGCTGTGCCTGCAAAGGAACACAGCTTCTCTTTGTTTCCAAAATCCTTAGTGTCTGGGAAGAACGTTGCCACTTGGGAATGCAGTCACTTGAATAATTTCAGATTTGACACTAGCTGCTAGTAGCTGAATTTCTATTTTAAACTAAGTTTTTCCTGCCTCTGTGGTTTTTCCCTTCCAACTGAAACCAACAGCATTTTGTACACAGGTACAAATTTGTACACAATAAAGAAATTGAAAATACCAAGAGAATTTTATCTGAAGTTTTTACTTTTAAACTAACTCGAGGTGCTGGCAGAGTAGTGAGTATAAACTAGATATAAATGCAAAGTTCTCCGTTTTTTAATAATTCAAACTTCATCTTTTGGAAGTATCTTCACAGGTAGCTTTCTAGTTTTCATGCTGAATGCTTCTACACCTTTGATTCTGACAGGATTCAAAGTAGAACATTAAACCTTTTGTTGTGTTTCCAGTGTCCATAGCAGCTACAACGATTTACGCGTACGCTTGGCTTGTTCCCCTTGCTCTCTGGGGATTCCTGATGTGGAGGAACAGTAAAGTCATGAACATTGTCTCCTACTCCTTCCTGGAGATAGTGTGTGTATATGGCTACTCCCTCTTCATTTACATTCCCACAGCGGTACGTATGGCTAAAGAGTGCCCCTCTCACGTGTCCTGGTTGAGGAGATTTGCTGTTTCTTATAATACTGTTGGTATTTGTTGAAATTTCGGAGACTGGGAGAATCTTTTGGTTTTTTTCTTGAAACTTGTCTAGTGTAAATGTGTCTTGTGGATGCTGGAAAAGCCCAGGACAGGTCATTTCCCCAGAGGCAGCAAACCCAAGCAAGGTGCTGCTGGCAAGCCTGGCAGGCTGATGTTTGTGTCCCCAGGGAACAGATATCTGTGCAGAATGGCAATGCTGATGGCTCCAAGGACAAATTTCCCTGGCAAGGGCCCTCCTCAGGCTTTGGAGGGTGTGGCACAACTTGGGATTCACTCTTATTGTGTCTGGGAGTAAAGCTCATGACTGCTCTTACTCTTTTCCTCCAGTAACAGAGATGTGTCGGATAAAGGCATGAATTAATTTGTGCATGAATCGGCTGGAAGCGATGACGTGTCACAGAACACACAGCCTCTTTGACAGCCCCTTTCCTGCCTTTTCCAGATTTTGTGGATCATTCCACAGAAGGTGGTGCGCTGGGTGCTGGTGGTGTTCTCACTGTGCCTCTCGGGGTCCGTGTTGGTGATGACCTTCTGGCCCGTGGTCCGAGACGACAACCGCAGGATCGCCGTGGCCACCGTGGCCACCATCCTGCTGCTTCATGCCCTGCTGGCTGTTGGCTGTTTGGTGGGACACTGCCATTCCTTTTCCCTAATCTCCTGTTTCCTAGGACAGGTGGCATGTTACGGGACAGGGAAGGAAGTGACCAGGACGGGCTGGTCACTGGAAAATTGCCGATGTAAAAATTCCAGTTACTTTAAATGTAGCAAAAATGGATGTAGCAATGTGACCCTGACAGTGCTGGTAATAAATTCAATAATGGAATCAGAGAACATCTCCCAAGTTGGAGAGGACCCATCATGATCGAGTCCAACTCCCACAGAACACTCTTGAATTTACTTGGAATTCATCATAGTATCAGCAAAGCATTAATCTTTATAGTATCCAGTTGCACTTTATTCCAATGAGTACTGTGCTTAGTCCTTCAGAAGGATTAAATGTTCAATATAAAGTGTGTGCTGATGAGTTTTGGCAGGTTTCTGTTTTCATGCACAGTGAGTGTTAGAAAACAGAAGACCCTGATGCCAGTGAAATACACAATGAACACTTAAATTATTTGTTTCCTTATTGCAGTGGGTAGAAGGGTATCAGCCAGGCCTCAGCTTCCACAGCTTCCAGAGTAGACAGATTTGGTTCCCCACAGTTCAGTGTGCAGGGAGGTGACAGCAAAACACAACTCCTTGGATCTGCAATCCAGCCCTTTCCACTACAGGTCTTTTTCAAAGGCTTTGGCTGCTAACAGTTAAATTTTAAAGTACAGTTCAGAGCACTGTTTTAATTGACCGTTTCTAATCTGATAAAAACAGGAAAGGATTCAAATTTGCCATTTCAGTGCTGTGTTTGTACCTGTGTTTGGTGGGTGTGGAAAGAAAGAGCTGGGATTAGGCAGCACTGTATGTTTCTTTCTAAATAGTTTTCTTTTCCCTCTGATAATGTAGGCATACTTTTTTGATGCCCCTGAACTTGATATTCCTGCACCTATTATCCCTTCTCACAATGGAACCACAGTAATAACAAAGAGTCACTAAATAAGGTAAGAACCCAATCTAAACTTTTTTTTTCTGCAGTCATCACAGACATCTTGGAACTTTTCCCAGTCACTATGGTTGAATAGAAAGGGGTTTAACAGACTAATTTTGCTAAATGGGGTCTATATATAAATAACATTTATTACCTTTGTTTCAGTTGTAAGTTTTAAGTACAGATGTAAAAACTGAAAAGACTTTGAGGAACAAAGATATGTTACCTTTCTTTTCTTTGAGGTTTACTCTTGGTGAAGAGACTCATAAATAAATAATATACTCAGCCACTTAACCCAAAAGCATTTATTTGAATTTAATCTGCACAAGTGAAACTTAAGCAATTAACTGTTACACTCCAGTTTTTCTTCCCTTTTAATGTAAAAAGCAGATTGGATTTTTCCCCTTGATGTTTGAGACAGCGTTTCAGAGCAGCAGCTGTGAAGGGGACATCGGTGTAGGCTCTGGGCAGGGCTGACTCAGAGCCTGAGCCATCCATCCCTCTGAACTTCATTCCTTCTGTGGGATAGCTTGAGGATTTGCTTCCTGGTATCTGGGACTGCTGCCAGCAGCAGATGACATTTGAATTCTGTTGGATAATTCTGTGGAGCAGGTCCAGGAACAGGCTAATAGATATGTAAAGGCCAGGCCACTCCAAGTACACCAGCCACAAGTGTGTTTGTGAAAATAAGGGTATTTACTGAATAGAAGCTAAATTAGATTTAAAATAAACAAGCAATATAAAAAATAGCCAAATGTGCCTAGCAAAAGGCACATAAAAAATTACACAATCCAGTCATCCAAGTCAATTTTAGTAGTGTTTCCTTCTGCAAAATCAGTTTTTTTATCCTAGATACCTAATAAAAATCAATATGACAGTAATGAATTTTAGTATTGAGACCTAAATCTGTGCCCTATTGTGTCCTCTGGTGAGGAGCTGAAGTATTCACAGGCCTTGTTTGTCTCTTTCAGATGACAGCACCAGTTTCTCCATCTATACAGTAGTTTTATTTTAGATTATTTTTTCACCGAAGACCATGGAAACTTCAAGGATGGGGGATGTGTTTTGCAGCAGGATGGACACTGATGTCCCATGGACATAAGGACATCTCCAAGCTTACTGGACACTGACTGTTTCCATGAGGAGAGTGAACCATTGATCCCAGTCCAGAACGGAAAGAGTTTTTTTGTTTGGTTGGGATTTTTTTTATGTTTTGTTTTGTTTTGTTTGGTTTGGGAGATTTGTTTTTTCTTTAATTCAGTCTACGCTCGCCACNGGTCCTCGGGCTGCGCTCCCCTCAGACTGCGCTTCCTCAGGCGCTGGGCTGGTGGGTGGCGGTGCATCCCTCCCGGTCCCGGTTCCATCACGCTGTCCCCCTGCAGGTGCTGGGCTGGCGGATGGTGTCGGCGCCCGGCCCCCTCAGGCTGCCTTCCCTCAGGTTCTGGGGTGATGAGCCCCGGTCCCCTCACCCTGTGCACCCCTCAGGCGCTGGGCTCGCGGGTCCCGGTCCGTGCTCCCGGTCCCCTCCTATTGTCACCGTGCAGGCACGGGGTTGGCGGGTCCTGGTCCCCTCACGCTGTGTCCCCGCAGGTTCTGGGCTGGCGAGTGGCCGCCGCCGTCACCTGGTCCGTGCTGCTGCTGCCCATCTGCACCGCGGCCTTCATCGTCCTCAGCGGCCTCGACCTGTTCCACCCAGTGCGCTGGATCTCGAGTAGGTGCCCGGCCGTGTTTTCCTGGTTTTGCCCTCACGTGTTTGTGTTTCTGGGGTTTTTTTCCTCCATTCTGTTGTTTTGGGCTCAGTCCCAGATAACGGGAACTGACGGTGGCATCGCGTTACACTAATGTTTTGAATGGTCTTTGGCCTTTGAAATGTTTCTGTGTTACAATCGCAGCAGCCACAGTGCACCCTAGGTAGGAGTAAGTGTTGCAAGTTCATGTGAGTATATCTCTCACAGAAAAAAAAAACCCAGGGTAAGTGTTTTAGGTGTGTGTTCTGAGTACTTGGACACTCTTCCCCTTCCACCCTGTGTAGCTGTTGTTTCCATAAACAGCTTCAGTTTTCTCTGTGATGCACTGGATCCTAAGAGAAATTCCTGAAGCAGCCACTCTGCATGGTGAGAGTAACTTTCCCCTGAGTGCCTACAAGGAAAATTGAGAGATGTTTAGCTGGAAGCTCAATGCCTGTGATCACTGAGCTGCTCGAGGCAGAGAGAATTGACTTCCTTCCTCCTTTGAAAATAGAAAAGCCCAAAAGAACCACTCTGTAAGAAATGTCTTCCCTTTTTAGTGTGGCTGGATGGCTGCAGCTTTTCTTAAATGAAGGGAAATGTGATATTTGAGCCATAGTTTAATTTACTTTGAAAGATTTTTTTTAAATAAACTTCTGAGTGTTCACTTGTAAGAAAATCAGTTATAAGGGTGTAAAANTAAAAAATTACACAATCCAGTCATCCAAGTCAATTTTAGTAGTGTTTCCTTCTGCAAAATCAGTTTTTTTATCCTAGATACCTAATAAAAATCAATATGACAGTAATGAATTTTAGTATTGAGACCTAAATATGTGCCCTATTGTGTCCTCTGGTGAGGAGCTGAAGTATTCACAGGCCTTGTTTGTCTCTTTCAGATGACAGCACCAGTTTCTCCATCTATACAGTAGTTTTATTTTAGATTATTTTTTCACCGAAGACCATGGAAACTTCAAGGATGGGGGATGTGTTTTGCAGCAGGATGGACACTGATGTCCCATGGACATAAGGACATCTCCAAGCTTACTGGACACTGACTGTTTCCATGAGGAGAGTGATTGATCCCAGTCCAGAACAGAAAGAGTTTTTTTGTTTGGTTGGGATTTTTTTTATGTTTTGTTTTGTTTTGTTTTGTTTGGGAGATTTGTTTTTTCTTTAATTCAGTCTACGCTCGCCACACTGTTTGCCTCTGAATAAAGCGTTCTGAAGGCGATGTGAGATCCCTATTTTGTGCACGAAGCATCTTAACGCTCTGAAGCTGTGGGGAGGGTTTGGTCCAAGGCATGGTGGAGTTGTGACAGGACTGAACCCCCTTGGGGTGGGCCCGTGCCGCCAGCGAGGCTTTCAAAGTGTTAATAAACGGACTTAATGTGGACTAATGTGACAATGTATTTCCTCGCCGCCGCGGGCCGCATTCTGTGCCCTCAGGCGGCCATGGCCGCGCGGGGCACGCCGGGACTTGTAGTTCCCAGTGCGCGTGACGTCACCCGCACACCCCCGGTGGGGCGGGGTTAGCGGGGTGCGCGCCCTCCCATTGGCTGCTGCCTGGGCGCGCGGCGGAAGTGTCGCGAGGCCGGCACGTGGGGCCGTTGGGCGGCGGCTTTGAACGGGCGGCCGGGCCGCGGCCATGGAGGCGGCGGCGGCGGCGGCGGGGGNGGCTCAGTCCCAGATAACGGGAACTGACGGTGGCATCGCGTTACACTAATGTTTTGAATGGTCTTTGGCCTTTGAAATGTTTCTGTGTTACAATCGCAGTAGCCACAGTGCACCCTAGGTAGGAGTAAGTGTTGCAAGTTCATGTGAGTATATCTCTCACAGAAAAAAAAAACCCAGGGTAAGTGTTTTAGGTGTGTGTTCTGAGTACTTGGACACTCTTCCCCTTCCACCCTGTGTAGCTGTTGTTTCCATAAACAGCTTCAGTTTTCTCTGTGATGCACTGGATCCTAAGAGAAATTCCTGAAGCAGCCACTCTGCATGGTGAGAGTAACTTTCCCCTGAGTGCCTACAAGGAAAATTGAGAGATGTTTAGCTGGAAGCTCAATGCCTGTGATCACTGAGCTGCTCGAGGCAGAGAGAATTGACTTCCTTCCTCCTTTGAAAATAGAAAAGCCCAAAAGAACCACTCTGTAAGAAATGTCTTCCCTTTTTAGTGTGGCTGGATGGCTGCAGCTTTTCTTAAATGAAGGGAAATGTGATATTTGAGCTATAGTTTAATTTACTTTGAAAGATTTTTTTTAAATAAACTTCTGAGTGTTCACTTGTAAGAAAATCAGTTATAAGGGTGTAAAATAGTTTCTGTGAAATTTCAATATGCTTTTGTGCAGAAATGTTGTGTAGCTGGGCAGACCTCACGTGGGATTAGAGTCCATTGACCATTACTCCCCTTTAAACACTCAGAGGATTATTGTCAATTGCTTAAGTGCTCTTTTCTGTTACTTAATGTGTCGCTGCTCTTATTGCAGTTTTCTGAACTATAATTTTATTTTTTTTAGATTCTGTCAATGATCTGTATACTTCCTATGTCATCTTTTGTATCTTCCTGATGTCTGTGGTGATAATAGTAATAAGCATCTTCAACGTTGAATTTTATGCAGGTGGGTTGTGTAAATTGTTGAACTGTCTTTGATACCTGAATTAAATAAGATGGTCATTTATAATTTAGTGACTGATCCTGACTGTGAAAAGTTCTTTGGTGACAATGATGGGTTTCTTTCTTTCTCTCTCTTTTAATGAAAGGTTTTATTAGTAATAAGTGAAAATTAATTCTCTGCTTTTATTTACAGTTGTGCCATCGATACCATGCTCTCGATTAGCACTGATAGGAAAAATTATTCACCCTCATCAAGTCATCCATTCCTTTGTTCATGCTATCATGGGAATGCTGGTTGCTTGGTGTGCTACAGTCATGACAAAAGGCAGGTTCCAGTTTCTTGCTGTGTCCTGCACGCCTTCAGAAAGGTAATTGTGTGTGTCAAAGATAAAGAACTTTTGTTGTAAAATGTATTTACTGATCGTTTCTTTCAAAAAGAATCCCTAGAATTTGGGTATTCTCAAAAACCAGCAACTATATGTCAATTTCCTTTATTAAAGGACATGAAATGATGCACAGAGAAATAACTGAAACAGAAAAACTAAATTGCCAGGATTCTTAATGGAAAGTTGGTGACAAGTTTGTTGTCACTTGAACTAAGTCTTGGTCTTGTGGTTAATGGGACATATTTCATAAATACTGGAAGCATCCTCATGCATAAATTACAAAAACAGCTGGTGGAATTTCTACTTTAGCAAAAACTTACTGAGATATTATTAGATGTACTGATCAGGAAACTAAAATCAAACTTCTGATTTGAGTTTCCTAAGGCTTGAACAGCTTTTTGTTTTGAACTCAGAACTGATCCTAAGTTTTCTATTTTAGCCTAGAAGATGCTGTTCCTCAGATGTGCCTAAATGAGTATCACCTCTTCTTTCTACTTTCTGGAGCTTTCTTGGGATACAGTTACAGCCTTTTCTATCTTATTAACAACATGAATTATTTGCCATTTCCAATCATACAGGTAAAAGGTTTAAGCAGCTTTGTAGAAAGACATGTATGAGTGAAACAGGGATCAAAAAAGCCTGGATAATTTATGAGTATGGCAGTAGGGGCTGCCTGTGGGCAGCTGCTGTCACTGATAGATGAAGTGTACACACAGCTTTAAATGCCAGCAGGGTTCATCCTTCTCCTTCCTGCTCAGCTCCTTTTAAATGAACACAGAAATTGGGATGCTGTGACTCTTAACATTTAGACTACACCCCTCTGATGCATGGTAAAAGCTGGCTGAGGTGGCAGGTGACCTACAGGAAAGAGACAATGTGCACAAACTGGGTATCAGTTCCTGGAACTGACAACAAGGGTCACCTGAAAGCTGAAAATCTTGACAGTTAAAAAAACCTCCAGCATATTATCAGTTATAACTGGGTTCCAACTGTACCAGCTCAGTTCAAGTCTAAATAGCACATTAAATCTTGCTTAGAGCTCAACATCCAAAGCCTTTTTGTGTGTGTAGTGCTATGGAAACTGAAATCCCATTAATTCCTCTGGAGGAGTCCTGCAGAAATCTGTACCAGTGTGAAACATCACCTTAAAAATACTTCTGTTGCTGCAGCCTCACAGCAGCCATTAATTTTGCCTGATTACCAGATTGACACAGTCCAACCAACTCGGCAAGAGGCGTCTTTAAACAAGGTTGATTGTATTAATGAAAAACACATGTGCTGCATTATGCTGACCATTCATTCAGTTCATCAGCAAACCAAGCAGCATTTTGTAGCTGAAATATTTTTTTAAAATCGATTTCAATATTGTTAATTCTCCTTTTTCTGTTTTGGATTTTTTTTCCTAATGCAACTTAGTCAAATCAAAAATTCGATCACTTTGGTTGCATTTGCATAGTTTCATTTTTATGGTTTAATTTGCTAGCTGGGTTGCTTTTGTCATTTGGAAACATACATAGTTTATTTATCTGGAGGAAAGCATCAGTATTATGTTGGTTTCACTGCTTGGAGGATTACTGACTCTGGAACTCAGGCTTGTCTAAATTTTCCCTGTACTTTGATTGAACATTTAGAATCTAAATGAAATCTAGTAGATTAAAGATGCCTTTTTTTCCTTTATTTTGCATTAGACAGAGTTACTCTATTTTGTTCTCTTGTGTATTGAGTCAATCTACCCCATCTTCAATTTCCACTGCTGCAAGTAGGAAAAAGGATAAGAACTAGACATGAGTAGAAAATGTCAGGAGAGATTGGGAGCATAAATAATAAATGTAACACCTGGAATTACCTTAAATTAAGTTTTTAATTGATCTAGACTACAGACTTTCAAGTATCTTGTCCTTGTTTTGTTGTATTATTTTTATTAACTGTTTCATTGATTTGTTCTGACTGTGGAATACTAAACCATTTCTTTTGCTTGGTTTTAGCAATACAAGTATTTACGTTTCAGAAGATCTTTGCCTCTCCTGATAAAACACAGTTGTGTGGAATCACTACATTTTGTTAGAAACTTCTGTGTCACATATTACTTCTTTGGTAAGGGTTCCTGAAATTTTCTCTCTCTATTTGCAATTCCTGTATTTGAAAACTTTGGTCAGTCAGGCTTTGGACTGTTGCTTGCATTGCCTGGTATTGGAAATGCAGTGTCCCAGAGCTGAACCTGACACACCAGCAGTGGGCAGGACTTTGCTGTGTGTAATGTTGCTCTATCTTCCCGATTTTTTAGGCAAAGATGAGCACTTTGGCTTTATTCTCAAGTGCCCTGTATATTATTTGGAGGGAGCTTGGGAAACAAAGGTAGGATGGCTCCCTCCCATATGAAAATGGACTTTGCTCTGTGGTTAAAAAAAAATCTGTGCTGATGAAGGTGATTGCACTGGACTTTTTAAAAATCAGGAATTCTTTGTTAGGGTTGTAATTATCCTCCTAACAGATGTCAAAATATGTAAGAATTATTATCCCTTTATTTACATCAGGGGATAAATTAGAAGTATGGTTGTTCTATATCAGAGTCCATTAAGTCTTTAAAAGCACTTTGCTGCTGCCTGGGCTGTAGTGAAAATTAATATTAAATTACTATTAACCCTCTTTTGTTAGTGAGGAAACACAATTAACTCACTGCTGAGAAGCAGCAATAAAAGAGGCGGCCTGCATCTCTCAGTGTATAGCTACAAGCTACTGTGAAGCCTTTTTTCATTCTCTTTTTTCTATTTCTTAAAACAAAATTACCTCAAAGGCAGATTGTTTTCTTGTCCATGGGAGTTACAAGACCTCTTGTCTCTGCATGAATTCCGGTTTTGTCTTCTTTTTTTGGCCTACTCTGTGTGTGTTTTTTAGTATAGTATTTGTTTCAGAGTTTCTTTGTGACCCCCTAGGTTATATCCCAAAGGTATGGATATGTACCACGATGGATCTGCATACAGACAGGTAGGTAGGACATTGTGCTGGAAACTTGGAATATTGGCTGGCAGCTGCCTTTGCTGAGGAAATCCAGCTTGGCAGCAGGACTCAGTTCTTTGCCTCCCCACACAGAACATGGGGAGCTTTGGCCACTTCTGAAATGAATCCTAAAGGAAGCAGCATCCCCTTGTAGGAACCATCTTGTCATTAAGATAGTAATTAAGAAATCACCTGGTTTTTTCATCTCTGTAAGTCTCTAGAATATTAGAAAGGGTAAACACTCCAAATTGCCTCTATGAGTTTTATTTGCTTTTCTATGGTGTTTTTGGGGGGTTAAGGGGGGAACACCTTTATTTTTATATGGCCGCTGTTTGTTTTAAAATAGGGAATCTGGAGCCTTAATATCTTAATTGACTAAAACTGTAGTCATTATTACTTATTTCATATTTATTTTCCTTAATTTCATAAATTCTTCTTTATTTCATCAATTGTTGAAAAATCAAAGAGCTGGTATCTCAAACATACTTAAGAAACTGTTTTTGCAAAAAAAAGGAACTTTACTCCTGCAATTGTTGCTACTGTAACAGTTTGCTGCACACATCTTGCATAATAAGAATACTAAAATACTTATATCCTCTTGATTATTTTATCTGCAGTAAATTACATCCTCTTGACACTCTGAGTGGCTTACTGGATCTCTCCTTGTTTTACCATACCTGGCTGAGTGGTGTGTTTCTTCTGATGACCTGGTACATTGCTTGGCTGCTCTTCAAAATCTATGCCACAGAGGTCAGTACTTGTGGCAGTGCTCAAGTTAGAACATCAGTGTGGCACAGATAGTTCTTCCATTTCAAAAGCAGTTCTACTAGGAAATAACTCATTGTGAGTTCTTGAATTTTCACAGCATGCACTACAGATAGTAGCTGATAACTGAATAGTCAAGAGAGGCCTGGCATTAACTGACTTTCCCTTTCTCCTCACAGCAAGACCTGTGCTCCTTACAAAATGAATGTTTTGTTACTGCCACCTCCTCCTCTTACTCCTCTGCTTCTGTTTCCAGATATTTCCTTTTAAAAATAGAGAGGAAAAAATTGTTCATCTAAGTTGATTTTTTTTTTTTTAATTAAAACACTATGAGACTCTCGATGAAAGAGAAGAAAAGTGAGGTTTAAATCCTGGATCAATGTATTGGTGCAAAGCACTCATGGAATTAAACGGCAAATCCAGTGCTGTTGGGGTGTTTAATTAGCTTTAATTAGAAAGGTGTAGTTGTTGTGACTACGTGGAGAAAAGATCAACAATGAGTCAAGCATGACAGCAGCTCTGAGGTGTGAGGAGCCTGTCTCAAGGGATAATAACAGGCACCAGTGAACACTGTGTCAACACCTATAATTACTATACTGCTTGTAAAACTATGGAAGACAAAAGAAACATCTATCTGTGAAAGTATTAAATGGACTTTGTCCTTTTGGCTGATGAAAAAAGATTTGTATATCCACATGATTTTGTTTTTCTCAATGAGCTAAAAAACTTCCAAAGTTGCTTTTAAATATTTGCACAGTGTTAACTGAAAAGTCAGGAAAGAAATTGTAAAATTAGCCCACATGAAGTTCATTTATTAACACCTCGAAAGCAATTGCTACCTCAAATTTCAGTGTTGCTGTTGGAAACAGAGGAGAATAAGGTTCTCATGTGTAAAATGAGTGCAGTAACATAAAACTAACAGGTAATCTGTGCCCAAACTGAACCACGTGAAATAGCATTAAAAACATGGGATGCTTGATACAATTCAAACACTGCTATTTACATTTTAAATGCTGTAGCCACAGAAATTCTATTAAAACACAGGATATGAATATCATGATGATAAAATTAAGAATCCTTCCGTTTATCAGTGGAACAGCAGAAAAGAATAATTTAAGAAATCTTTTCTTATTCAGTAGAAGAACCCTCAGTTCTTCACTAGAGTTGTTACCCAGGTGTAAAGACAGACACTGCAGTTTAGGTTTCAGTCTTGTTCTGGAATATGGTGTTACTAGTTTTTCCCAGGTATGTGGTTAGAGGAATTTCTTACACAAAGATGTGATGCCCCTAGCCACAAATTATATGAGCATATTTATTTGAAGATAAAAATATCTGGATTTTCTAAGATTTCTCAATTTTAAGTGAAAGGAGTAAACTCTTTTTGTTTTTATGTTAGAAATTCCAGGCCTGTTTACTGGTGTTTCATAAGATTTTCTTGTGCTTTCCTCTGTATAACACAACTTTTGATGTTTCTATTTAGAGTCATCATTTTCCCATTCAACCAACATTTGCTCAGGAGACAGACCAGTGCCTGCCTAAAATCTTAAACAGCAATCCCCCGCTCCTTATAAAGGTAATTGAACCCCTACCTCTTCCCTGATAGGTTTGTGCTGAAAAGGTGTTTTTCAGAGCATTCAGTCACATTTTCCAGGTTCCAGTTCTGTTCACTGAGGTGTTAGTTCCTTGAAAAGCTGCCTCAGAGCACCCACAGGCTGTTACACTTAATGATGAAAATTAGTTTAGTAGTGCCATCTGCTGGTGCTCACCACAGTTACTGTAAGCTGAAGATTCATTTAGTCAGAGGTAAGATCTGTGTGCAGCAGAAGTGTGATAGCTGTACTGATACAAGAACAGCAGCTTAGTGTCATTCAGGTTTTTGTAACTCATCTTTGAGTCTTGTCACATAAGCAGCTGTTTGTCAAACCTTTGTACTCTCAACATCTTGTCCCTGCTACATATATTTGAGCTTGTAAAATGTGTGTTCTCTCTTGAAATGAAAAATATATCCATATTTATGTTGGAAGTTGGGTTTCTTTTTTAGAAAAGGCAATAGTAAAAAGCTACTTAAAACCTGTGAGTAAAGAAGAGGAATTTTGGTCCGTGGTAATCATTAATAGGACTTGCTGATTATAATACTTAGAAATTGGAGACCTCATTTAAGAGGTATTATGTAAATAAAGATAAGAATATTCTCTTGCACATGCAAAATCTACCTTTACTGATTTTACAGATTTCTGATAAGACTGGAGATATAATAGGCTGCAATACCTTTTTAAGCTTTGCTGCATTATTTGAGGATAGGTGGGGAAGAGTTGAGCACAAACAGTTAAAGGAACAGGAAATCTAATTTATGATCTCAGATGTCACTAAAATGTCCAATTTATAATGGAGTTTTAAATACTGTGAGAAATCTGGTTATTTTTAGTTTGGCATATGAATTGCTTAGTCCCACGTAAAAGCAGTGGTAGGTTGGTCCCATAAGGCCCTGACCCCAAAGCTGTAGTTGAGCTCTAGTTTGCAAAAACAGTTCATTTCTTAGACTTTTTAGTGTCTTAAGATCTTTCTGCCTGAGCTGTTAGAATAAAAAACTAGTGTTAGATGTTCTTGAACTCCTGAGAACTGACATATCAGTAAAGCTCTTAATAGCTCAGCAGCTCCGTCCAGAGTGGTTCTAGGGATCTGCCTGCATTCTCTTTCTGTTACATGGCTGGTTTTAGCCTGTGTGGACTCATTCTCTGCTAGGGATTGATTTTGTATGGGTAACTACATATTTTTTAAGCAAATACATCGGACTTTGCATGCACTAAAACATTTTTCTTTCTTTGTAGTTTTTAGCCTTACAAGACTTGATGTTACTTTCCCAGTATTCTCCTGTTCGACGACAGGAAGTCTTTAGCCTTAGTCAGCCAGGTAATTAGAAATACTATTTTGTGTTGATTCCTATATTAAAATCATCAGTCAAATGCTCTTAGAAATTATGTAATGCTGTGAGGTGTGCTACAGAAGCCAGGAGCCTCTTCCCTGTGGTGCCTTTTCCAAAAGGGTGCTTAATTATCTATATTCACATTGTTTCACCTGCTAAACTCAACCAGTTCTGGTGTCTGTTGGATTTAAATGACAGCCACAGGGAAAAACGGGTTCAGGATTTTGAAAGCAGGGCCGACTTCACACCACCAGTCAGATAGTCCAGACTGGAAAATCTAACAGATGTATATGGAAGCTGAATGTTGAGGTGGGAGTGAGGGGAAATCAGGCACAAATACTGAGTCACCACTGCAGCTATGAGAGCAAACACCAGCTGTAACTTCAATTAGTGCACACTCGTTTTGCTGTATTCAAAGATGTGACAGAGGAGGTCAATTAAAACTACTCAGAAGCTTTCAGGAACTTTTTGTAGCACCTTATCAGAAATTCTAGTGTTTGTACTGCTTCAAAACTGTTTTTCCATCACCATTGATATTTGTTCATTTTAGCTGTTCAGTGATTTCAGGTCTGATGGGCTGAACTGCTCGTGTTTCCTACTTGCTTAGTAGGTTTCAGTGAGTTATCCATAGAATCTGTCCATGTTTTCATCTTCCTCTCAGTACAAACAAGCTGTCACACTGGAAATGCCCTGTGGCGTTTTAGAAGCTGAGTGGCCCTGTCACAGTGGAGCTCCTGCTGAGAGCACATGGGCACTGTCAGAACAGATACGGGGAGGAGCAGCTGGGTTAAACCCTGCTCTTTGTGTGCACTGCAGGTGGGCACCCACACAACTGGACTGCGATATCCCGGGAGTGTTTGAGTCTCCTGAGTGACCTGACCCAGAGGCTGATTGCACAGCAGGAAACAGCAGCAGCAAATGGGAGAGCAAAGCCGCCAGTGGGAGAGCTGAAAGTACCTCCGCAGACTCCAGGTATGCTCATGAGGAAATGCTCATAAAGGTTTGTAAAGCATGAAAGTATCAATAGATACCTTAGTCTCAATTAAATTTTATGAGGGAAATGAGGGATTTCTGCAAATAAATGCAAACAAAAAAGATCCTCCCCAATTAATCTTAGGTATTTGTGTTGAAATAATCCCAAAATAGCTAGAAAACTTGCAATGATCATGTTTACTCTGTTTGTTTACTTGCATGATATTATGTTCAATACAGTATTTTTTCCATACTTGCATGAATAAAAAAAGTCTGATTATCACAGTTTCAGTAAGTGGTTCAACATAGCAGAGGGAGAATTTAAGTCTTGCCAAGAGATGCTCTGTAATTTGCATAACTGCTCTTATGATTAGTTTAAGATGGTAAAATTAGGTTTTGTTTATGTTTGTGTGATTCACTAATATCACTGTAGAGTGGGGAAAGCCCAGTCTGACTCCTGAGCTGTGAGCAGCCTCCAGGCATTTCGAGTGTTTTACATGCCAGACTTGGGCATCGTTCCTGGCAGCACAGCCGTGTTAGCACAAGGCTGCCAGGTAATGGAATCCCTTAGCAGGCAGTGCCCTGCCAACAGCAGGGACTGTTGGTATGTCACAGGTGAATTTCTTCTAGTGCTGCTGATCCTTGGCTTTTGAGATGGATGTGCCTTTTCTTACACACCAATCAGAATGACTTTTCATTCTTCTACAGGCATCCTTTTTTCTCATACTTAATTATAAAACCCACTTTACAAATATAGCAGGGTGTAGTAATGTTGGCTAGCAGAAGGAGTAAAATAAATAAATCCACAAGGATCCTTCTCATCACTTGCTGTTTTTAAGCTGATGAACTTTGAAAACACTCCATGCTTACATTGATATGTACTTCTTTGCAAGACCTGAGTGCTAACCATGTCCTTTCATAAAAGCTCTGATACAGAAGTTGTTGAAATAGCAATCAAATAACAAACCCATCTCCTATTTCATTGTGCCAGCCTGTTGTCTTCATGCAGTGTGTTCTTTGTCACTAGGAGCTGTTGGGATAGAAGACATGTCACTCCAGTCACAGAGGTCCAACATAGTTCTCAGAGCCTCCATGTCTCCACTGGTTAAGCCATCCCTGATGCCTGTGAAGACGTCTCCTGGCTCTGATGTTGGTTCACCTTTCAGCTCCCCTGCTTTAAGTTACAAGATGGGAGCTGTGGATGTGAAGTCCCCTTGGCATGGAACGGTCCAAAGTCCCCATGTCATGAGAAGGGGACCAAAGCTGTGGACATCAGTTTCAGGTAGAGATTCTTCCACAGCACTGTCTTGAGCCTCACAGCCATAAGTGTAGTAACCATGTCAATGGAGAGTGCATTGTGAGGACTGAAGTGACAGCAACCAGTTTTTCTGAAGATACTGTATTTTTTTTCTTGCAGATCAGCAAATGAATGGTTCCCACCATGAATCCTTCCCAGTGCTCTCTGCTGCAAGAACTGGCAGTGAGGCAGTGCAGCCAAGATTTATTTACACATGGCTTCAGAACAAGCAAGAACAGGTGGAGTAAAATTGCAGTGCATAGGGGGTGCAGCTTAGGTGGTATCTCTCTGCAAGAATTTTCCAGTTTATGGAATGAATATTTCCTTCTCCACTGAACTTCTATAACACAAATCCTTCCCTCCACTCCCTATCCCTCTGCTGTGTGGAGATGGTAGGGCTGAGGAGGGCCAACAGTGCATGCCTTAAATGCAGATGATATGTTTAATCTTTTGTTTCTTTTCAGATGAAAAACTTCTTGTCCAAACGGGCACTGATAATGTATTTCTTCAGCAAGGTAAGGGTGGTCCTGTGTTTGAGACACGGGTTATGGTTCTAAAACCTGTGTTTTCATCTAAGGCTTTCCATAAGTACAACTTCTTGCTTGCTGTGAGTTTCACAGCAGGATTGTCCCATACCTGCAGAAAATAAGGATATCAATGCTTGTTTAAACTCATCTGATTAGAATCTACATTTTGCTTAAAGCATTCTTAGCCCTTGAAAACTACCTAGTGTATATCCTTTTCTTCCCCCTTTTTTCCCTCCCCAATTACAGCTGTAGCATTGTGGGCAGCTCCTGTCCAAAAAGAATTTTACCTCTTTAGATCAGATTTTTCTGGCTATTTCCCAAGATCTGTTGGCCTTGCAGGTCTGTTCTGAGGGGAGGGACGTGACCCTGTGGAATGTGTAATACCTTAATGAAACCTGCAAGCTTGGTGATAATATTTCTAAAGTGCACTCACAACACTTTGGTTTCTTCACAGCACCCAGAAGCCTCCATCCAGGCTGTCTTCTCTGATGCCCAAATGCACATCTGGGCTTTGGAAGGTAGGTGGTTTCCACGTGATCCACTCTATTGGTTCATGGAAAACTCTCTGGGCTCTGTGCTTTATAACAGTAACAACAAAAATCTTTGAAATGCTTTTGACAAACGCACAACTGCATTTCAGACACCGACATGGGTTAAGTCTAATTCACTTGTTAGTTTTGAGCTCCCATGTGAGATCTCTTCCTTTATGTTCTGTACAGATGCCTAAACTTGATTTCTGGTGGTTCTCTTTCATGTGAACCCATGTATCACTTTTACATGTTTTCTAGTGACAGATTTATGATGTCTTTGTACAACAGCTTTTCTTACTAAAGGCTCTGAGTCTTTCTCTGTTCATCAGTGAGCTGAGGGAGGTGCTCAGGTAGTAACTTAGCAAATAAACAAAAAGATGGTCTGCAGAGAATTCTAAGAACAATGACAGTATGAAGTTACATGTTGGATTTTTCTTGTTTCTTTCAAAGTCATGAGTAAATACCAGTATTGATCAAATCTTTTATTACATTTGACTGTGCAAATTTGATCAGTTTCCTTGGTGATGTGTTTTATGGGCAGATGTGCCATGCTGTGTCAGATTGAAGGTGATGGCTTGGGATGTAGAGTCTGGAGATGGGAATCACACATAATTTTTATATAATATCTCTTGCTTTACCAGCCTCAAGCTATCATACCTGTCAAACCAGTGAGTTGTTTAGTCCTTGAGCCAGAGCTGAGGTGACTGTCAGGTGGCTGCAGCAAGTCCTGAGGAATTCCACCACACTAGTGGAATCTTCAGGCAACACCATGATTTTTGTTACTGAATTCTCACCTTTTGAAGCATTCATTACAACAAATTTCTTTTTATTTTTTCTTTAAAGGTCTGTCTCACTTGGTAGCAGCCTCCTTTACTGAAGACCAGTTTGGAGTTGTCCAAACTACACTGCCAGCTATCCTGAACACTTTACTGACTCTTCAGGAGGTAAAACTGTTAACTTTTCCTTGGTGCAAGGCAAGTTTAGGAGAAGAGAAGGAGTCCTGTTGACTTCACATAATGACCTTGCTGACTAGTCATAACATTGAAGTTGTTGCCACTAGAACAGCTCTTCTGCAGTTAATCTAACCAAAACAACTAAGTACACTATGAAACAGCTGAATAAAAACCCTGTTGGTTTTTTAAAATGTAGAAGGAGAAAACATGAAATGTTTAATTTTAAAGAAATGCTACTGTGTGTTCAGTTGAAGAGTTTATTGCAGGGATGCAGCAATTCTAATACAATATCTTTTGCAGAGTTAGAACTTAGTCTTTATTTGGTTGCACACAATTCCTGGTGCAACATGGAGCACTTGGAGACATTGCAAATCTCAGGAGATAAAATCTCTGTCTCTGCTAATACTAAGACACTACTCTCAAATTACTGATGTTTGTGTAATGTGTGTTTTAAAAAATCCAGATTTATTTCCAAGGCTCTGTGTGTCCTATTAACATAACCATTTTACACTGCCCTAATGGAGATTCTTGGAGAGAATTTAGAGGTTATTAAAGTTCTTCAGCGTAAGTCATCTATTCCAAGAACAGGCACCAGGGGGGAAAAAAAGCCAATACTCTTGTTTGTGAAAGAAACAAGTCATAATACAGGACAGAATTGTGTTTCTCCTGCAGCATGTGCTGTTCTTAGCTTAAGACTCAGTAACAGAGAATCTTATTTCACAGAACCTGGTTCTGTGTTCCCATTGATGGCTGGGAAATGCTCAGTCTCCAAAACATTTTTGTGTGTCTTGGTGGAATTTCTGAACATGCACTTTGTTTTTGCTTTATTTGACACAAACATGTCACTAGTCACATTATGAAATAATTGAGCAGATGACAGGAATCTGTTTGTTTTTCTCAATCAGGTCGTAGACAGACATTTCAAACTGCCACATGTTTCTAGCAAACCTCCCCGGGTTTCAGGGAGTCTGGTGGACACCTCCTACAAAACACTACGATTTGCACTTAGAGCATCTCTGAAAACAGCCCTGTACCGGATAACTACTGTCTTTGGAGAACACTTGAAGTAAGAACTTCCTCATGATTGCTTGCTTGTTAAATTTAGTTTAATTAATGTTATTTTAGGACCTGTGAAAAGGGAAGTTTTGGGGGAAAAAAATCCCTTCTGGTCATTATTATAATGTGGTATTTTAGTATTTTTTGATTTGTGGAACCTTAAAAAGTTCCTGCATAGATATATGGTCCCCCTTAGAAATTTATTATTCATAGATTCCTGGGCAATTTTTCTTAGTGACTTTTCATGAACTTTTTAGAAGCAGTTCATGAATACCACTTGTTTAATAAATCTGGGCTGCTGAAAAGAAAATAAATCAACTAGAGACAATGGTTCTGCAGAGAGAGAATCCTGTGAGGGGTCCAAATAATGAAATTCCGTTGTTGCCTGGTTGCCCAACAGCTCTTCCTCAGCCACTCTCCCAGTGGGCAAACTTCCATACTTAGTCTCAGAATATGTGGGACTGAAACATCCTGTACTATCTGCCCATCTCTCCTTCTGGGGATGAAAAGTCTCAGTTTAGAAGAACTCAATATATAGGAGGGATCATTTTAAGAGGTTCTTTCTTACCTAAATCATCCTTGCCAGCTACTGAGTTGCTGTTTAAAGGTAAGGAAATGGGTAAGGGTTCCTGGTATAGGTATTTTTTAGAAGCTGTTGAGGGTAAGAATTGACAGTTTTAAGGGTTAATATACTTCTTGGTCTTGGAACATAGATAGTTTTTCATAAAATTTAGCTTCAGTGTAATTGATTTCAATGTACACTCAATTTTGGCATGAGACTTTAGTTTTGCGCTGTATTACTTTTAATGTAAAATGTTCTGCATTTGTTTCTAGTGCTGTACAAGTGGCTACAGAACATAAGAAAAGACTTCAGCAGTTCCTGGAGTACAAAGAATAAATTTTGATGCAGCTACGGTTGGTTTTTTCAAGACTCTTGCTAAGAAGAAAGTGGGAAAAATGAGGCTTTTTACCTTGGCTTTTTGGAAAAGCATATGGAAGTACAAGTTGCAGAACAAAACTTTTAGAACTGTAGAAGAGTTCTTATGGGTTTGGATTATCTTTTGTATAATAAAACTTGTAAAATTCATCTTGCCTTCTTTTAATGTCACTTACAAATGAGAAAGTGCCAGTTCTTCTTCTAGGTAAGACTATGACATTTAAGATTGTCAGAGTTACTTTGACACTCAGATCTTTCATTATTTTTCACACTGTGTTCTTTCCCTCCTCTCTTCTATTAAGGGGCTGAGAAGAGATTCACGTAGATACTTAGTGCTTAAGTGCTTCATAAATTTAGTTGATAACACTTCTAGATCGAGAGTGTAGTTTAAGTGTAGGAAACAGATGTGCCCAAGAATAAAACATGCTGCTCCTCTGTAAGCTGGAAATACTCCTTCAGAGTAAAATGGGTGTGCAGAAAGGCATTATTAGCACACAAATACTGCCTGGAAAGTGAGCAGCTCAGATTTTATCTTTAAGGTGACTTAGCAAACCAAGTTCTGATCTATACAGGAAACATTACTGCATTTAGTAAAACTCCCAAGTAATGATACTGGGAATTAAAGTTTAGATCAACAGCTTTCTGTTCGGGGGGTAAGAAGGATGTTTGCAGCACATCCAAATTTTTCAAAATGGTATATACATTATTGGTAGATTCTGGTGAAAAATACTACTTTTTAAAGCTTTTTATCTGAAAACCTGTATAAATAATTTAAAAATTAACTACTTGATTTTTAAACAGACTCCAGTTGTGATACCTATAGTGGAAAACGTGGAGTATGAAGATGAGAACAGTAAGCTAAATGGTCTTGCAAGTGATTTTAGTTTGATAAAGGGAAACAAAACTATAATTTTCCTTCAGTGCTGTTAATCCTATGGTTTTTGTTGTGTTGGTTTTTTTTAACAGACGAGCCAAGATTTGAGGATGGCCATAGTGTTAGTTATGTTGGTGTGATGTGGCTGTGTAGTAATAGGGTGAAAGAGAAAACCCTGATTTCCCAGTAAGACCTGCATATTGCTTTCTTCAGTACAGAGAGAGGTAATTGTTTTGTAATGCAGACACTGCAGATGTTAGATTTGGTAGTGGAAATGAGAATTATATTGTTCTTTTTGCATTGAGATGGCCCATAGCAAACACAGTAAGGTGATAGATAGCTTTTCACAATGTTTAAAGGTTAAGCTAAAGCTTCCCCTAGCTTGACTTCTAACACAGGTAGAAGTCTCTTGCCTGCCTGACTTATTAAATAATTTAATTTGCATAATTTTTGGCGTTGCAATGTGTACCTGGAGTTAAACGGTACTTTAGCTGGTACTTCAGGTGTAACTGGTGACCCAAATACTGCAGATGAAAGTTTCAAATAATTTTTTTCACTGTTTTAAACAGGTGCAGTATTTTTTTTATTGCTGTGGTATTTTCTGCAACACTCCCACAGCTATAAACTGCAATTTGTAAGGAAGTGTTACAGTTGTGAACAACAGGCTTAAAATATAGATGACTTTTTGATGGCAAAGTGGCTGAGGTCTGTCCTTGTGTTGCAGCAGAGATTTGCACATATCTGCTAATGAGTGTGTGATTCATGGCATTCTCCCTATGACAGAAGAGCTTTCAAAAGCTGATTGCTTTGTGGTTTCTTTAACAGCTCCAATATTTAAAGAGCTGAAGACTTTTTTTTTTAAGCCTTTATTTAAAAGCGCATCTTTAACAGTATCTCATGCTTGTGAATCTTAGTGTACAAGAACAAAAAGTGTGTGTTGGGTGCCCTCTGAAGTTGCAATAACTGTCACACAACACAAACAGGAATAACATCTTACTCTGGTTTTGGCTTTGGGAATAATTCTATTCTCCTGGCAAACTGTGGTGGTGTTTCAAGTCCTTTTGTATACTTTTGTCTTAACATAAAAAGAATCAGTCTGTGAAGCCTCTGTGAGGAAGGGGAAGAGTCTCTTGAGTTCAATTCTGCATTCTGGGTAATGAGGAAAAGAATAAAGCCTTTTTATAGTTGGTTTCTATGTAGCTGCAGCTAAACTGGATCCCTCAAGCCTGATAATGCTTCTCATCTGTTTAATCATCTCAAAGTTGAGCTGCATCTTGTTGCTGGATTGCCTGCTGCATGCACAAGTGAAACAGCACTCTGGAAACCTTGTGAACAACCTGCCTCCCACAGGTGAGCTGCAGTCAAGAGTACCTGAAATAATATCCACTACAGCTGTGGAGAGGTATGTGGTGGATGGTTCAGATCTGTGTTCCTGTTACAGTGGAGTAATGAAATAGAGGCTTAAGTTCTTAAGCAGTCAGTTATAAATCTGAAAAAAACCTATCCTGCTTCATTTTCTGAGACACAGCTTTGAAAATTCAGACTGTGGGTGGACAAATGCAGAGGCCCTGGTCCTTGAAGCTCTTGCACACTGCTGTATCCACGGGAGCCAGGCAGGACTCACTCCCTCAACAGGAGCACTGCCACTTTGGAGAATTGTCCCGGTGCCAGTCACGGCTCCGGGCCTGAATGCCCCTTGAAATGAAGTGGTTTTGATTCTGTTGCTGCGTGCTTTGAACAGAGGCTGCATTGTGTGTGCTGTGCTCGGTGTCCTGAGGCCTGCAGCAGCCATCTTCCCACCTCCCACCACACTCCTCTGGCTCCCAGGGCAGCCAGGGAAGTGCCAGGCTCTCGCTGATGAATGTTCTGGTACCTGTTCAGTCACAGGCAAGTGGTGCAGTCTGCAGGATGGGTGCTCTGCCTGGGGAGGGCCTGATGCACTGCGGGGGTGGGTGTGTGTATGGAATCCATAGGAGGTGGCCCCAGGAGCACCCTTGGCTGTGGAGGTGCCTGCCTTACACAGTGCTGTCCCCCTTCCCCATGGGATGAATGGTGGCAGCTTGTAGTCCTTTCCCTGTTCAAGCAGGTGTGTTGTAGCTGCAGGGCTTCACATGCTGATGGCAGCCACGCTCCCACCGCTCCCATCAGCACCTCTCCACAAAGATGCAATGAAACAGTGACAGTCTGTGTGGAATCATCACAGACACTGCAAGTTGAGAATCCTCCTCACTACCCGCCCACCCTCCTCCCTCTGTGGTGTTTGATAGTTTCCATCACCAGTACTGTGTTTAATGTAATTGCTGTGTGGATTAAATGCATTGGGGTGCTGTGGACATGCCTGGAGTGTGGTTTGCCAAGCTCTTGTGTTGTAAGGGGATGGAGGATGTTGCTTTCCCTTGCTGCAGACTCATGGTAGAGATTTGCAGCTGGCAGATTGGCTTTGGACAAACCTGTAAACAAATGGTGCAGCTCCTTTGTGTCTGAGAAAACAGCTTGAGAGAGCAAAACCTGCACCATGCTCTGATTTCAGAAGACAAAAAAATAACCTAGAGAAGGCCTCATCTTTCTGTCCTTGGGGTCTCTGGAGCCTGCCATGAGAACAAAACACAAGTTCAAGTGGAAATAGTTCCCTGTTGGATATGCAAGCTGATTCTTTGAATAACTAGTGATGGCACAGGAATTTCCTCTTTTTAAATTTTCTATCTCCCTAAAGAGTCAGTTCCTACAGTAAGAAGAATTTCAGAGAAAACTGTGGCCTAAGCACATGTATGTACTCATGCAATCATCAAAGGAACCAGTGCTGGGTGTACCATGAGTTCCTCTCCTGCCCCTGCCCAAAACACACAAAAAATTACAGGCTTTGCCTTTCGCTTCTTGAATAACTCCACTTTTAAATTTGCCTCCTAAAACACAGGGCTGGGGTGGGCTGTTGTATATAACTGCACCTTGTCTGAAAAGGTATGACAAGAGCTCTGGAGGGAATTTTGCAGGAATTAGGAATAGGAATATATAGCTGCTTGTGAGTCGAAGATTGTTGAGGGTTACGTGTAAGCATCATTCTCTGCTCTTGCTCAGCAAGTTCTGCTTGGGCTTACTAGTGTTTGAAGTTCCAGCTCAAGAGACAGGCTGTGTGCCTACCTCCAGGGCAAGCTTTGAACACCAGGGAGATGGGGCAGCAGCTCTGTAAAGCAGTGA
Organism: Aleadryas rufinucha; assembly: GCA_013397815.1. Taxonomy (NCBI): domain Eukaryota; kingdom Metazoa; phylum Chordata; class Aves; order Passeriformes; genus Aleadryas; species Aleadryas rufinucha. The sequence goes on from VZTH01011503.1 coordinate 35,005, forward strand.
GGTCCCTGTCTGTTCACTGGCAGAGGTCACTTGGAGCAGGTCCAGGCTGCAGACCTTTTCAGGGGTGGTACAAAGTTTTGGGTTGAGCACGGCTGCATCTCAAAGTTGGGTTTTGAGGGGCTTTTGTCTTTGCAGACACTGCCAATCAGTTCTGGGAAAGCTTTATCAGCAACCACAGTGTGTTTTAGGAAGAGAAAGTCCACTCTTGTAATTAGTGCAAGCTGAAAACTGCCAGGGAAAAGTGGGTTTGTCCTTTTTGTGCTTTGCACAGAGATCGTGTGCGGCACTTCAGCTCTTCACAGGTGGCCACTTTGCAAGTCTCCCAGATTCTGCATGCTCTGTTTGGGACACCAAGGGTTGAATTTAACTGATGGAACTGGAAATGAGCTTTACCACAGACAATGATGGGAAATGCTAAATAACCTGGAGCAAAGGGTGAGGGAAGCAGTCCATCTTTGTCACAAATTTAGCACTCAAACTGAAGATTTTGGCTTCCGGGCCCCTGTTGTAAAATGGGGTTTAGCCTAACCCCACCCTCCCTCACCTCCAGTGATGATAACGAAATGTTTGTGTCCAAATCAATAGGCTGCTGCAGTGATGGACACCAAAGAAATGCCCTGGAGTAAATGAATAATTCTGTATTCTGCACAGGGCTTGGCTGGTGTTCGGTAAATACATTCACTGTGTGGCCCAGACACTGTGCCAACGAAGAGGAAACAGAAAGAAGAGTGAGTAGCTGCTCTTTCAGCAATCACTGTCTTCAGTGCATTGAATATATGGAACCGCAGGCAAAATCACTGGGGGTCATGTTCTAACTCCAGTTCTGTAAATCATTTAGAGTAGGCATGAGTCGAGTTTGTACCAGCAATTCTAGTCCTGGCACATCCCAGTGCCAAGGACTGGATTTTACAAGCTGAACATTCTTAAGTTGTGCTGTTCTGTGGGGTGTTTGTTTGCTTATGACTGAAGTTTATTTTACCACCTGTGTTGTGTATGCATGGTGTGAGAGATGGATCTATTTAAGGACTGATGCAGAGAAATAGTACAGATGAATGCTTGAGGAAACTAACTGCAGGTGTAAACAACCACCTCCTGAATGGAGGCTGGTTGAACCCTTCTTTAGAGGTGTTTTCCTCAAAGTTCACAGGAATGATCTGCCAATTAACTGGGGAGGCTGGAGGGATCTGTAGTATTACAATGGCTTTTGGAGATGATGGTTGTTTCTTGCAGTCTCTGCAAGACAAAGGTGAATTCAAGATTACCATGTGGTTTTCCCAAAATAATCTATTTTAAAGAGGTTTGTTTTTAAAAGATAAGTCAGAGTGATCTGAGGAATTTCTTTTTTCTAACTACAAGAACTATAAACAAATCTGTAAGTTATGAGGCAATAGTTGAGTACATCACTAGATAATGTGTGGTCAGTTTGACCCTGCTGCCTTAATTTAGGAGGTCATTTTCAAACCACTATAAAGAAGGGCTTTGTGCTGCCTTAAAGGGATATGGGCAATCTCTAAGACACAGGCATACTCACAGAGACAATCCCTTTGGCTCAGTTTTTGTTTAGTTGTTTCTCTTTTGCTATCTGTGGTGCAGTAAATTAGAACAAAAGCAAGTCTGGACTTGGCATGCCTTTGTAAATAAACTGCTGTGTGTGAATTGACAGCTCCTTTGCAACCAGGTTATTTTTAATCAAGTTTGTTATTCTCCCACCAGAGTGCTTGTTTTGCCCAGTATTAACAGAATGCTTATGGTAACACCTCCCACCTCTGTCTGCACTGCAGCAGTTACACAAAGTTCTCACAATTTCAATTGTGTCCTTTTAAAATCTCGTTTTGTTGCCTGCTGGAATAGATTATATCAATATGTGAACTAGAGATTAATACTTCACCTCTGCTTGTTTGCTCTGTGCAGCTCACCTTACCTGTATGTTCTGCTTCATTCCTCTCCTCCCACAGAACTGCTTGGGGAACGGGAGGCTTCAGCTGCTCCGAGTTTCTCGAAGATCCGGTTTGTGACGGTGGCTGGTTACAGCCGTCGCTTCCTGACAAAGGTAAAGAGCTTTGAAGGCTGCATTTGGTGAACTGGAGTCTCCTTCATGCAGTGTCCTTTCCCCCCTCCTGTTACAGATGATCTCTCACTGTCCTCCTGTGTATCTCACTCTCGAGGCAGGAAACTGTGCCTCTGCCTGTGCAGCTGTGAGCACAGGGGCTGTTCAGAGCAAAGAGGTTTTTGAGTGTCTGCAAAAGCACCTGTTGGCCCTGAAAACACTGTCGTGGCAATGATCTGATCGTGGCTAGTGTCAGCAGGAAAATACTAATGCATCAAACTTTTTTAAACTTGTTTTCTTTACTGGTACAATTTCACTCTGACCCAAGCTAGCCTTAGACTACCACCTGTTTTCTCTCTCTTTGGTCACCAGCTAGGAGTGAACGGGCAGATGGGCAAGTCTCTGGTTACTTAGCACGTGCCCTACCCACTTCACCTAGTGAGAGGATATTCAGGCAAGCAGTTTCATTCCTCTGGATGTTTTTTTATACCAAATTGCAACCCCGCCTTTCATATGTGACTCAAAATGAAGCAGGGGCTAACTTCAGGGGCTGAAGATGGCCTGTCTGCCTCAACTGAAAGGTTTGCTTTGGTGATGGTGGCATCATTAACAGAGAGAAGAGCAAACTGGCCTAGCTGTGGGCCATGCCCTGACCTACGACCACAGCCCCTGGCAACCAGGAATGTTGAACAAGAAGGCTAATACAGAGAAATCTTCCCCCCATTCTCCTAAGGGTAGACTTATTGCTGTCATGGGGGAGAGAGGCCAATGACTGGTTTTCACAAGGACACAAGGAGGGAGACACCCATCTAGCTCATGGATGTAGTGACAACATTGGGTGAATCAGTGTGTGCTGTACAGCTCGTGCATGCAGCAAAGTCATGGTGACCCAGGGCATGGAATAGTCTTAGCAGCCATGACTGCACTTGCTTGGCCTTTGTTCCAGAACCAAAACATATTAAGTGTCCTCTGATTGAGTAGGGAGAAAAAAGGAACTACTTAACTCTTGCATTAGTACAGTTATTCAAGGAGCACTTGTTTCTCCCAGCACTTGTTCCTTCCGTGTCTGTGGACTTGCCAGAGGAGCCAAGTCATTGCTTTGGAACAGCTCTAGGAGTCAAGCCTCTATCAGACACATCCAGGTCTGGAGAAGAATGTCCATCCACCACCTGTTTCTCTTGCCCAGGGTCAGGGCTGGGCATCCCCAGCTGCATAGTCCCAGCAGAGACAGGCCAGCTGCCAAATGCTTCCCTTGAACCTGAGGAAACAGCGCTGTGAGCGCAAGTTTGAGTCCATAGGGCCTCATTTCCTATGGGAGGAATATGGGGACCTGCAGCTTGAGCTATGAGGTCTGTATTTCTGTGAGACGATCTGCCCCAGAGAAATTCATCTCGGTGTGAAGGGCCTTTGCCCTCTGTGCTGTTGGAGTTGGGAGCTGTGATGTGCTTCAGTCCAAGCCTTTCCTGGCTTGTAGAGCGTGCCCAACACATGGAGGAGGTTCTGTGCCCGCTCCTGCCCATGGAACAGTGCAGCCCTGGGCGATTGCTGAGCCAGTGGCGGCACCTGCTGGTATTTTGCAGAAAAGTTCTGGATATTGGTGATAAAAAGAAAGAAGCAGCTGTTCAGAGCAGGACACAGGTACAGAGTGCAGTGATGAGAGTTAACGAGCTTCTCCCTCCTTGCTGTGGGAAAATCCCTAACCACAAAAGAAAATCCCTCCAGGAAGGTACACAATATATCTAAACCTACCTGTTTTCTAGGAAACTCCCTCTAGATACTTGGGCAGTATGTATCAATATAGCTGTAATAATTTGCACAAGATGAGCCCATGTTCAGGATTCACCTAAATGCTATTTATTTCCTGCACTGGAAGCAGTGGGATTTCTCTGGTTACACTGCGTTCTGGAATAATATTTCCCTCAGTAAATTTTACTGCCTCTTCATGTCAGCTGAGGTTTAGACCATCGCCACAAGGTATTTGTGTCTTAAATAATTACTGCTTGTAGTGGTACTGCCAGGTGCCTTTAGCATTTCCAAATCAAAGAGAAAGAACAGCTTGGTCCTGAGGGCCTCACGGATGGACGCGACTGGGGGATGGGGTGTAGGTTAGAAGAGCACTGAGAGGTGGTATGATAATGTACACTGAATATTTTTACTTTAATAAATCCCTATGATATCACCATTCCACTTCAGTATTTGTGCCAGCCAGTTGATATTTAGGTTTTTTTCCCAGAGAGGTAAGGTGGGGATTTTCTCCCTTTTTGTGGCTTTGTGCTCCCACTAACATATTCTGAGGACATTTACCAGTTTTCAACCACATTTGACAGAAAGCTATTAACTTCTGACAATTTAAGACATAGTCTTACAGAAGAAAAAGACCCCATTACTGCCATTATTGAGGGGAAAGGCTGTCAAGCTCCTTCCTTGGTAGACCTCAGGTCATCCATGCTAGGCAGGAATGAGGAGAGGCATGGCAAATGAGAGTCATTAGTACTGCTTCTCCCAGAACTACTTGTTCTATCTCAAGATCTTGTATCTTTTATTGAGAGTTGCTTCCCTCCCACTAAATCCACAACATTCATAGCATTTGCCAAGAAAAAGTCATGCCCTCCTGTCCTGACCATTCCTGTACTCTGTACGCTGCAGTGTGGCAGATATTATTAAGGGCTGGATAAAACTGTGAGTGAGGCACTCTGTGCAGCATCTGTGGTAGAAGAAGATGAAGATCTCTTGTCTCGCTGTGGGACGCTCCTCAGGAGGGGTGTAGCAAGATGCCAGTTCAGTAGCTGTCCCTCCTCCTTGTGCTAAATCTCCCAAGCCTCTCCTTTAGGTTTGCTGTGAACAAGCAGGATTTCCAGCCAGATGTCTGTCTGATTTACACCCATGTAAATCAGGGCTGACTCCAAGTCTCTCCTATCTCTGAGCTGCCCTGGTATGTTACAGACCTGCTGTGCTGCACCTGTGCTGACAGCAGCATGCAGGGCAGCAAGGTGCAGACATCCCTGAGCCAGAAAAGTGTGGGCTGGTACAGCTCGCTGGTGCAAAGCTGCACATCATGGCTCAGCCTGCATTTGCTTGGAACCAGTCCCAAGCTAATAAACCCAACTAGATTGCTTCCAGACCCGAGCTGGCCCAGGAGGAGCAAGCGCAAATGTCACTGTGCTGTGGTGCTTGCTCTGAGCTAGCTTAATTGTCTCTGCGGGCACAAGCCAGCTCCTGCACCTGTAGGGCAGGCAGGGAACGATGCATGTCCATAGACTGACGCACTGAATGCAGCTGGAACTGTGTCACCACAGAGATGTCTTGGCCAGGTTGTACCCACCTCCAACACATCTCCTGCTTCCCAGCCCCTGTCCTTGGCAAGGCTTTGCTCTCTCCTGCTGCTCCTCACTGACATGCTGCAGTGGCTGTGGCTTTTGCACAAAAGTTGTTTATAGGGCACTGCCAGCTGTTCAGTGGCGGGTTAGTTTGTGGATGTGCGGTGCCGGGGGCAGCCGCAAGCCTGAGCAGATTGCCCGGGGACAGGCACAAGGATCCTCGACGACCGCGAGCCAAGGGAAAGGGTCCAGGCCTATAACAGCGGGGCCACGGGAGGGAAAATCATGGACCTCTCGGGAGGCAAGAGGGCAACTGCAGGGACTCTCTCCGCCGGGGCGGGCACCGGGAAGGTGCGGGTCCCGGGCGCACCTATTTCCCAGGCTCACCCTAGCCCACTGGCTCCCGTAAGCACGGAGTACCCGCCAGCCGCCTGCCGTGCTCCGTGAGGGGCGGCCGGACCGGGCCCGCAGGCGGACCCCGCTGTCAAACCCCGAGGGGCGGCTCCGGCGGCACAGCNACCGCGCCCGGCCGGGCTCTCCCCCTTCCCTCCCTCTGGGACCGGTGACTCGGGGGCCGCGGTGAGTCCGGCGGTGGCGAACCCGCTCTGCCACCGCGTCCGTGGTTGCCGGGGCGGCCGCTATTCGGATGCCTCAGCTGAAAGGCACCGGCCTCCAAACAACCCGCCTGTGTGCCGGGCCCTCTCCCCGCCCCTCCCGGCCGCTCTCGCCTTGCCGGGAGCGGCTACGAGCAGCCCGGCGGTGTTGCCTAGAGAGGGAGCGAAGCCGACGCGCGGCACCGGCCGCCCCGTCCCTTACGGACGAGCCACCGCCGGGGTCCGAGCGCCCCGGGTCTTCCCCCGTCCGGCCGGTGTGTGTGAGACAGCGGGCGGGTGCTGAGGGCTGAGGGGCTGAGGTTTGCGGGCTGCGCCGCCTCACGCGCGGCGGTTATCGGCCGTTGGCGGCGCGGGGCTGAGGCGGGAGGCGGCGGGACGGAGGGCAGAGGGCTGAGGCGGCGGGTCCGAGGCGGCCGCCCGCGCTGACAGCCCGTGTGCCGCTCCGTGCAGGAGAGCGGCGAGGGCCCTGGCAGCAGCCGCGAGCGGACATGCACTGTGAGCTCGCCGCGGGTCAGAAAGGCAGCGCCCGCGTCGAGGTGACCGACAAATGCCAGGGAGCGCTTCAGAAGGATCTGCCGCGGGTGACTCGTCCCAGCGCTGGTAAATCTCACTTGAATCCTCAGATGTCCTTTAAAGTATCTGTCAGCAACGGCAGTGACCACACGGAGCCTCAGCAGAGCCCCCCTGAAATGTCAGCACCTCTGCTAGATTTCATCCCCAAAAGACCCAGCATATTCGAGAGGATTCCGATTCTGCCGAGAGCGCAGGAGCTGCGATGCGCTAGAGGCTCGAAAGATTATTTCCAGCAGCAGAAACATCAAAGCGTGAAGGGTGAGTTTAAAAATGCATGAACTGAACACTATCACCACCAAAAAGCTATTCACCAAACAAATAAACACATAACAAGCCTTTTTCCCCCCCCCTCCCTTTTGGTCTTCATTGTGTTTTCTAACTTGTTTATTTAACGTCAAGCTTTAAAACTTTTTTCCTGTGCACCTTGGGGGCACAGGGTAAACCAGACTGTGCTTTACCAGTGTGAAGCTGAGTGTGTCTCAACAGTATTTAAAAAAATCTTGAGATCAGCATCATCTTTAGTTGTCCTGAGCCGGTGCTGCTCATGCGGTCACGTCTCAGAGCTGGTTATTTTGGGGTTGGTGCTGAAGACTGGGCTGGTCTGTCCTGCGCCACAGAGTGCGTGTGGGGTGTTTGTTTGTGAGCATGCCCAGCTGACAATAAATGCCTGGTTCTTATTCAGCAGTTTCACCACGGTTGCTTGGATTTTATAGTTTGTATTTCAAGGAGGTGTTACAAATGCTGGGTTCAGGCGGTGAATCCTCAGACTTGGGAACTCCTGGTGCCCGAAAGGTCAAATTCTGCTAGTTTACAAATGCCTGATTTTCATCTGTCCATTGTTAAAGAAGTGGCACTGAAGTAAGGTCAGAAATTGCCTACTAAAAATCTGTTAATTATGCTTTTAAGCTAGAACTTGTTAACTGAGCTGAAATTCAGTTTTAACATAATTCCTCTAAGGTGTCACTGGATGGGCTTAGAGGGAATTGAAGCATTCCTTTATGCTACAAAATCGCTTGCAGAGACATATGTGCACCTAAGGTTATTACAGTAAGACAATGTTTTCTTTAATGTTAAAAGGATAATTCTCTTTCTTCTCTTCTTATCAAGTCCATTCCCATTCTCTATTTTAGGTATGTACATACAATTATCTTGTCGGTGTAAGACTGTTCTCGCTGGGATTTTTTCCAGTTCTGTCCATTCTTCTGAAAACTAAAAGTAGGCTGTCTGCCCTTGGACTAGTGACATTTTCTTTTGTGAGCTTGTTACCTAGGGTGATGGCACCTTTCATTGCCATGAAGTTATGTTAATGAACACCTCAATCTGTGCTAGGTCTGTCCTGCAGACTTTAGGATGTGTTTGTTCATCACCACTGAATACAGACTGAGTGGAGCAGCAGGTTATAAATTACCTTTTTTATTTTTCTGTTTGTTAATGCTGCAATTCTTCTCTCCTGATTAAAAAAAAAAGGTTGTTAATGTTTGGCAGGAATGAAATGAAGGTCTGTTACACAGACTCATGTTTGGAGGGGGGAGAAGGAGGATTCACAGAGTATGAAGGGATAGTTACAAGCTCTAGTACTGCTGTGCTGCTGCAACTGGTGCCTGTGGAAGGGACTCGGGGTGTTCGAGTCCCTTGTGGTGCCACGGGTGAGGCTGGTGCCACTTGGCACGGTTCATGCCAACATAAAATCCTGCCCATGCATTGCCCTGTCCAGGCAGACTGTTGAAACACTTTTTTTTTCTTTTTTCCTTTGAGCTATTTAGCTCTCTTTTGATGCATATCCGTCTGGCTGTTGCAGAGGACAGGGGTGTAGGGAGGGAAAGAGGAAAAGTGTAATCTTGTGTTCACTTTGGTCTTTTACAGTAGATGTAGGTGGGCATGGGAGAAGGTTGCTAATTCATCTTTCCTGACAGATCAATTTCCTATTTTCACCACTGGGGGGGAAAAAAAAGTGTTTTAAGTTTTGTTGCTGTTTTTATTTAATGTGTTTTCTGTCCAGGGTGTTACCTTGTGGTTGCCTCAGTGTATGGGTGACTTGAGTCATGGGAGTAAGTAGGAGGTATCCATGGGCAGGATAGGGTTCATTTAACTGAGCAGGATGATTTGATGGATAATGTTGGATTTTTCCAAGGATGTCAACACTTGAGTTTTTTGGGTGGCTTTCTGTTGTTTGTTTGTTGGGCTTTTTGTTTGGTTTGGTTTTGCCTTTTTCTTTTTCCCCTCTGAGAAGACATTTTCAGGAGTTAGGGAAAGTAAAATTCGAAGTAAAATTTTGAGTCTGATATAAAATGTATGGGATGTGCTGCTCCTTCTTGAGTTGGACAGTGTCAGCAAGTGCTTTGATGTCCCCTGGGGCATTTTGGAGTGCTCACTGTTCTCTAAGTCACAAATCAGAATGTACCTAAAGCAGGCTGTGCTGCAGACAGGAGAGCTGCTGCTCTTTCAAGGGGCAGTGCAAACCATCTCCCACCAACCCTGGTTCTCTCAGGAAGATAAAGGACTAGGATAGCTGCATGTGGATGTGATATACCAAGATAAAGCTAAGAAATGGGAATGAGGGAAACACTCAGATTTACCCAGTGAAAGGTTTTGGGAAAGAAACTGATGACAGCTTGATTTCAGACCATCGTGCCGTGCGTCTCCTGTTCTCCAGCCCCAGAGTGCCATGTACCCAGTAATTCCTTCTGCAGTCTGGGTTAGATTACAGAATGTGCCTCCTGGTTTTGGTTTATCCGCAGTTGAAAGCTGCAAGTAGGGAGTGAAAAAGACGCTCTCTAACAAGAGCAAAACTGATTTTTATAGTTGCCTGTAAGGTTTTTCCTTCCTAAACAAGCCTTACTTTTAAATTTTCTTTTTTCAAAAAAAGAATTAATCAAAATGATACACTGCTCTACTAATAAAAAGGGCAGCTTTGAAGTAATCACAATGGGGAAGAAGTATCCTGCTGTTGTAATGTCTCTGTGGTGTTACTCTGCAGCTTCACAGTGTTTAAGTTATGATCCTGCAAAATGCTTCCATGCCTGAGCAAGTCTTTTGGACTTTATGAACAGCCAAACAAAAACTTGAGGGGTGGTGGTGAGGATTATTTCTGGGAATTGGATCATTTGGGTCTAAACTTTGCAGGATGGGGCTGTTGGTTGCTTGCCGGAAATATCGGTATTTTGGAACTGTGCTTCATGTTTTGTTCTGTTTGGGAGCTGTTTGAAATAAATGCCCAGTTTTCACCCAGCCAACCCCTTCTGGTGTGGCTGGCTGTGACAGGCACCGCACTTTTCTTGGTCATTGATTTCTTCATGTTTCACAAGGCAGAATATTTGCATACTTTTAGACACTGCTTTTTAGAGGCATTTGGCATAGGATAACTGTGCCATAAGGTATCAAGTCCATTTTACAGCATTTTTCTGGGATTCTCTGGATTTGGTTCTGTGTTGTTGAATTTCATGCCACGGTATTACAGTTTTGAAAGTAACACAGGGCAAAATACTTACTGTCTACAGGGAAGAAGCTTTTGGGAAGGCTTTAGTGGTGACAAAAGAGTAATCTATAAAGATGCCAAATATCTCAGTTTCTAAATGACATTGATTATGGCTGTTACCAGGAAACACTTCTCCTTTTCATTCTTTTCCAGTTTTGTTCAGTGTACCTAATTCATGACTCAGTAGAAATGACGAGATTTATCCTGTTAGCTGTGCCACTGGGAAATCATCCAAATGGCCCAGACCTTTGCAGCAACCACTTCAGATATTAACTTACAGTGGGCAAAACAATAAGCTGGTCAAGTTGCAGTAGTTGGATGTTTCCTTGTTGAGAGTATGTTTTGTTCAGACAAGGAGAAAATGGGTTGGATTTTTTTTTTTGTTTGTTGTTAACTGTAGCTGCTTTCAGCAAACATACAACCAATGTATTGAAATGTATTAATTTCCTTCTACTGTTGAGAAGGAGGGGTAAATCTTGCCATTTAATCCCCCTGTGACTATTTCCTTGGGTATTAGGACTGTCCTTGTGAAAGTAACAGCTTATACTGTTGTGATCTTAAGCAAAAGCATATACTTTGGTTATATGACTTGTTAGGTGAATTGACTGGTCTTGGGCCTGATCCTGCCATTTTTCTTTCTTACGTCTTATCTGTGTTCACCTGAATTATCCCACTGGAGCAAGTGTGACTGCCTAGAGCTGATAAATATGATACGAGCTGGTAAGGAGACAGGGACAGGTTCACTGGTGTGGTGATCTCTAAACTTTCAGTTTTATGTAGAGCTGTAGAAATAGTTATTTCTTATTTTCAGTCTAGTTCCCTTGCTTGCTGCAGTTGAACTCTCTGCTACAAAAAGGAATTTAAAGGTTTATTTGAACAGAGTGTGCAGTTACAGAACTATATTTTTTTTGCCTCATTTTATTTTGTGAGGGGAGAAAGGAGAAGAAACTGCAAATGGGAGAATGTGTTCATAAATTCATTTGGAATAAATTGTGACTGTCCTCTCCTCCCTTAAGCTGGCTATAATGCTTACTTGTCTTGAATAGGCAAATAACTTTCAGTTACTTGCTGCTGAAGGAAGTTCTTCTAATGATTTGTGTTGCAAAATCAGTCACTGAATTGAAGATGGGACTTTCATGGATTTAATTTAAAAGAGGTTTAATTGTATCTAATCATTAAATCCACTGTAATTTAGGAATTGTTAGTGGAGAATATTCAGCAAATACAAACCAGGAGATCTAATGATCAATCTGTCATCTAAAGACATTCAGTACTTGTAAAGTAAAAGCAAAAAACCCCTTTCTGCTTCATGAAAAAACTACAGCTATTGGAAAAGCTGAAGAGAATAAATGTTGTACCTGTTTTAATATTGTGTAGAATTATATGGAATAACAGATAATGTAAGATTAGAGAAAATAAGTCTAATCATTGAAAGACATTTTTTATTTGATTTGACTTTTGTTTGAAGGAATAGAAGTTAAAAATAAGAAATTACTTGTTCTGTCTAAAATGTTGCAGTAATGGAGGCTATATACTGGGCTAAGCGGAGTGAGAAGTAAAAATAGCCTTTTTTCTTTTATAATAAGAAAAAAATTAAAGTCTACATCTTGCAAGTGGTTTAGTATGTACATTACTGTTCCCGTGAGCAGTCTCATCAACTACAAAATTTTGGACATAGAGCATTCTAAATGATCATTTAGATATAACTGAATACATTATTTGTATCTTAGGGTTCAACCCTGTATACACATAAACTGTTAAGTGCATGCTGACGATTTTTAGTATTTTTGAGATTATATTCTGGGAGTGCTTCAAGATTCTTTTAAGTGAAACTGCTAAATTTAAAGTGAGTGTCTTCTAGGAGACTGTACAGCTTCATTGCAATAAAGTGGTTTGGTTTTTTGTTGAATAAGAAGGACAAAATTTTACCCTAAATTATTAATATCAGTAGGAGTCTTGCCACTAACTTTAGCTGGGTCAGTATGTCAATCCTAATACTACAGAAGTTCTTTTTCCTGTGTACAGGGAAAAGCTTGTAGCACAAATAACAAGAGTCTATTAAATCCATCTGTAAGCTAGGAAGTGGAATAACGTATGGACTATGAAGAGAAATCTGTAGGGCTGAGAATATAATTTCCATGCTCAGTACCATAATTACCATTATTCTAGAAATTCTGCTGTTTAGTGATTTTAGAATTGTTGAAGATGTTGATGGCAAGGTAATTGGAGAGGGAAAATAGATGTAAACCACTCCATTTGCAGATTTCTGTCATTGTATGTCAACAAGCTTGAACCAGTCGTGCAATCTAGTAATCATTTCACAGTGCCTGAAACGGCTTTTAATAGACTGGGGTTTGTTTGCTCTTTTTTTTCCTCAGCCACCCAACGTTGTTTCCCAGCACACTGCTGTAACTCGGAGTACAGGGTTCCAAAGCAAGGGCAGTGCTCACTGACTGTGGTACAGCGTAATCTTGCCCTACAAATGTGCAAACAATAGCAAAAGTATGTGTTTGGGAATATGGCACAGCTGTTATCTTCTGCCGGGAGCAGGGAGCGTTACAGTGACATAGAACGACCAGTTAAAACCACTCCGGCCGTTTTATTGCCTGTCAATGGGGCGTGTAAAGAAAAGCAAGGGCCGGTCCCTGCGTTCAGATAACCATCAGTGCAGACTACCGCGGCACTACCTTTCTGCACAGGCTTTGAAGAATAGAGGCAAAGAGTTCCCCTTTTTCTTTCCCCTCCTGTTACATTTCTGGCACCCTGTATGTGAAATCTCAGTTGGAACCTGAACTTTCTGTTCTGAGAATCTGTGCTTCACTGGTTACCTGGAACAAGGACTTCTTTTTTTTTTATTACAGTCATTAGCTTGACTATATGAAGTGATTGTTAATGATTATTTGTAGACAGAGGACTGCTTGTAAAACAGATGAGACATTGCCAGAGCTGCAGTAGGAAATAGATCCAAATTCTGTATTTTAGGTTATTTTAAGGTTTTGAGCATTACAAGGTTGGTCTCAGTCAACTCAAAGTGCTTAAGATCTTTTTATTTAAAGCAACTGTTTTGCTTTAACTCTAATAATTATGTCTGACTTTTCCATCATTACGTTCGAATGTATATGGGATTATTCTGTCAAATGGATTGGTAAGGAGCACTTTGATTGAATCTACAGCATCAAATTTATTCTAAGGGTTAAATGAATGCAAAACATCATAAACTACACTCTTAATTCTGGCATTTACGTGTGTGATAAGAAGGCTTTGTGAGAGCTGTAGAGTTGTTAGTTTTACAATGAGGAATAAGCAAATACATTCTTACATGTTGTTTGCATGTTAGCCAGAGGGAAAAATGACACTAAGGCGACATCATCAAATACAGTAAAACTAACTTTTTAATACAGATGTCCATTGTTGTTTTAAGTGCTTAGGGGGTTGGTGGTTTGGTTTATTTTGGAACTTGCTGAACTATATGAAGTGTGTCTCCAGGGGCCTGGTATTTTAATACCTTGTAGAAGGTTGTATAACAGTAGATGATGTATTTCGCCTGCCTTCCAGTGCTGTAAATAAATTACACGTGCTGGCTTGGGAGAACGTATGTGAGGTGTAAATCAAAGGCTAATGTAAGAGGAAAAATACCAATTAGTGATGTCTTGTAACAAGTTAGAGTTTCTTTATGCATTTATCTATAATCAAGAGATATAAGAGCAGTAATATGTATAAAAATGTTAACATGAGGCTCTTCCCAAGAAGGGGTAGAGGGTTTAGGATTATTAAAAATAAGTGCTGTGATTCACTGCTTTTTCACAATTTGCTATGGTTAAGTCACTTAAATACTGAAGTCAACAATCCCCTAGGCAAAGAAAGATAATATAATTTTAAGCATATTGTTAAAATTGAAATTTGATAGCTTCCACTCTCTAATCCTATCTAAGTCTTGGTTGTATTAAAAGGAAAATAGATACATGTGTCAGTTTTGGAGCATAATCTTTCTTTTGAGTTTAAAGAATGATAAATGTGCTTCAGACAAGCAACACAGCAGTTTATTGGTATGAATGTTTTGCTAAATACTACATGCTTAACGCAATCCCCATTCCTTTATAATAAGTTTAAATATTAATTCTTTGGAATGCTAGATGCCTAAAGCTAGATAGAAATGCTGTGCAGTTTCAGATATCTAGGAGTGGGCTTGTGAAACAGGATATTTAACTGGGAGAGATGAGTAGCACATTTCAGAGTTATTAGGGCAGAACAACAATGCAAGAGGATGACTTAAAAAAAAAAGTTACAAAATTGTTTTCTGTGCGTGAGGCTTCAATACCTTAGAGTTATTTATTTGAAACACAGGACTAAATTTCCTATCTATGTAGGCTCTAGATTGCATTTTTTATTATTATTTTGTTTAACTTCTTTTTAGCTGCCTGCCCCTCTCTAAAGCAGCTGGCTTTGATTTAACCTGAATCCTTCACCGAGAGGGAGTGATCAGTCACGATGACTACATGTTGTGCTCTTTGATGGAACATCTCTGTAGTGGCTGAAGAGAGAAGACTGAATGGGACAGGAAGGGTGCTCAAGGAAAGGAGCAGTTTGTATTCAGAAGGACTCACTTCACTCTAAAGCAGCACTTATTGTTCCTTACGTAAGTCCTGCTTGCCTCCCAAGCCCCATCTGTGCTGGACAGAGAAGAGAGAGTTAAAGTGAGAACAGATAAAAGAGGAAATTTCTGTTTTATTACCCAGTATTTTCTGGGAAAATCCCAGAAAGGGTTTAATGTGAAGTTTCATAACTCTTGCTTTGCCCTGCTGCTCCTGCTGAAATTGCAGGGAGTTGACTTCAGGAGGAGGTCAGTGTTGAATGTTTTTGAAAATTCCATCCACGCTCCTTTGAGACACAGAAGAGAAGATCCAAGTGTTAAACTCGCGCCTGGAGAGAAGTGTGCAAGCACTTGTAGCCCAGTAGCTGGGATGCCAAGGTCAGTTAGCACAGCACTTTCACCGTCATTTTTTCTTCTGTTTGAGACCATGCATGAGTGTGAAGCTGGTGTGATCAGCCATTGTGTGTGAAACAGGCAAAAGTGGTGAAGGATTGTGCCAGCAGCCAACATGGCCGAGTATGGAAATATTTTGGATGAACAGAACAAGGGTGCTTGAACTTTGTTGTAGACTGTACTAGTATTGTTTTGGGGCAAATCTTTGTACTGGTCACGATATTCCTACAGCCAGAGCCTAGCAGAGTATGGTGTAGAGAAGGACAAGCCAGTTTTGGAGCCAGAAACAGGGCAGTTTTTTGGGCAAACCATCAGGGCCAGCTTAATTTTCTGTGCTGAGAGACAGTTTGTTAGTTCAGGTGCAGCGTTGGGATGATGTGGCTATGCTCTGAGGTCTGATCTGGTGGTGGTGTTGCAACTTGTGGCTGTGTCAGCCCAGGGTGGCACTTGCTCGAGTGGCTGCAGCCCCTCTGCAGTGTGTGCATGGACTGGGTTTCTCTCCAGGCTACACGAAGGTTGTGGTGTTTGCCCTTGTTGGTGAGTCTCCGTGAGTGCGAGTGGTGAAGAGTGCAAATTACATCTTTGTTATCTTTGGGAGAGTAAGGTTTTTAACAGAACATTTTAGTTGGGCTTCTTGCTGCTTGGCATCTGGATTACGCTGCCAGCTGCAGAATTGTTGCAGAGGATCAAAATCTCCCATTTATTTTAGTGCTTGATATGCTGAGGTGAGGGAAAGGAGGCTAAATTAAGGGAGCTGTGTTGGAAATATTTGAAATAGCCAACACTAAGTACCTGTTGAGAGGAAAATTTCTCTCCCTCCCCGGTTTTCTGGGTTGCTCTTGCCTCCCAGCAGATGGCAAATTCTCCTAGGGTGTGTTGTTCTTGAGGCAGAACTCACCCAGGGACTGTGTGTCCCTGGGCTTGAGGTGCAGGTGGCTACTACAAGGTTCCCAAGATCCTCATCACTCTGGCAAAACAGATTTTGCACGCAGCTGAGACTGTCACCAGGACTTGAACGAGAAAAAGCAACACTGAATTCCTCCTTTCTGGATATCTGATTGTTGTAATGTTCAGTTTCCTTGAAGTTATCAGAGCTGGTTTATGTTCAACTGAAACTGAACTGGCCTGATCCCATTGTCCCTAACTCTGGTGCAGATCTGAAGTGACGCCATTTTAAATCCAAGAGTGGATGAAAAGGAGGCAGACTTGAGCTCTGGAGGGCTAATGCATAAAAAATTGTCCTCTAAGTATGGACTCAGTTCACTGGCAAAAGAAAAAGACATCTCACGTTTTTAATCTGAACAGTTTGCTTCTTATTTTTCCTCCTGCCAACTCGCCTCAAGTTGGCTTTTATTCCTTTTCTTTGAGTTCTTAAGCTTTTCAAAGTTTGCTGACTTTGTGGGGATAAGCTACAGACAGTGTGTGGATGATTCTCGTTTCAGAACAAAGATCCCCATGCATTTCAGCATCTCTCTGATTTGGATGGATATACAGGAAATTTAAGGGGATACCTACCCCTAGAGCGCACTTGCTCTTTCCCTGCCCTTGAGTCTCAGTGACCTTTTCTTTCTACTCTCTTGGCCTCCTTGCTGTGCCACTGTGCTGTTAGTTTATTTTTAAATATATGTATAAAGGGTTGTAACTTATGTGAATTGTGGGCTAAATGAGTGGAAGCATGGCAACTGGTGTAAATAGCTTTTGGTCTGCTGAGTATGTAAATACTCAAAATCTGTCAGGGTGATTTGGCTGGCTTTATTGGAATCATTATTCATATGAGAGCTCCCTTTTCTTACTGCATCCTGTCAGAAGCTGTTAGGCAGAGATTGCTGGCTTGAGTACTCAAACCGCTTTGTCAAAATGCACTTTTATACCCGTTGCTTTTACATTTGCCAGTTCCACAGATACTTTTACAAGTGGATATGTTCTATGAGGTTAGTCATAGAAAGCTAGTATAAAGGGACCAAAATCTAGAAGGTGAGAGCAAACCACTGGGATGATTAATCATCAGTGGTGTTTTGAGCCTAAACGTATAATAGCATTGGCTACAAGTGCATCTTATTTGACAAGTTAGAGTGAAAATACTGGGGTGTTGCAGAGACTTGCAGCCTCCGTGGTACTCAAGTTGAGTTTTTCAAAATGAGACTAACCTGCTTGGGAAACTTTCCTTGCTAAGGCCTAGTGTTAATGCCAACAATAGATTTTTTTATTAGCTGCTGGAGAAGATGCTGGAAGACTTGAAAATTAAGAACAGTAAACTTCAGAGGTGATAAAGAAGTTTTATGCATGGGAGAGATGTTTTGGCAGCTAGCAGTCACTCTGAAGAGACAGGGAGGTAGTTTTGGAGCCTAGATAATAAGAGACTTGAGAGAAAACTTGGTGAAAACCAGCCTCATAGCCAGCTAGCATTTAGATAAAAATGAATTATGACACTAACTACCACTAGAGAAAACAGTCTGGGAGATTGGATACAGGTTCCAGTGTCAAGGCTGCTGACTGCAGCATTTGCTAGTTTGATGAGCAACCCTGATTCAGAATATGTTATATATGGGAAGGAGCTTCTAAACATGGAATTGAGTGATTTGTAGATCAGACTTACAGTTTGTATGCGTGGTGCCCACACATCTGTCAGAGGTACTGGTCTTGTTCTGCTGGGACAGAAGGAAATCTCCTGTTGCATCCTTTCTGAAGCTGAGTGTGGCTGTAGGTTTTCCCTGTTGGTGACTAATTACTTTGTGAAACGCACCTGATCTTCAGGACCTTCTGTCTCTTCCAGATTGGTTTATTCTTCTACAGGGATGATGTGGGCTTGACACTAGGAAAGACACTTTCTAGGACTATACTAAGCTTTTGACATATGGTGCCCAAGGACGCTGTGAGTTGTTTATCACTGGAGTTTTTAGAGACAGGCTGGATGGATATCCTAGTGTGGAATGTAATTTTTCGGGCCCAACTGTCTTTCCTGAGACATTTTTAATTTCCACACTCAACTGCTTAGGCACTAGAGAGTTAGAAGAGGACTCTCAAACTGTAATAGCCCAGGCTTCTATCCTCTTTGACTTGCTGAACAAAGTTTAAATCCCTCCTTGTCTAACTTTGGTGTTTCTGGCCACTCATTTGTTTGTCAAGAAAACACTGAGAAGGCGTACAATAAAAACCAGACTGAGTGAAGGGCTCGAAGAACACCAGTTGAGAGAGCCAGTGGTGGGACAACTGGGCATGGAAAATGATTGATTTTATGTGCAGAGCAGTTGTGAAATGTTCTGTGGCATTCTGAGGACATGCCATTGCTAACAAATGATTGCCTATTGGGGATAGAAAATGCCAGCCATTGTTCTGAAGAAGGAAATAGCCTTATTGATACTGAATTAGGCTCACATTGAATTATTATTCATTTTCAGCGCATCCTGTTTTCCAAATACAAAAATTAACTGAAGGCCTGCAGCACTATCGTCCTTCAGTTGTTGGTCGTGTCTACATCCTTATAGTACAGGTGGAGTTTAGGCTGTTTATATCTGGGGATGGATTGTGGAGGAAATTGACATTAACAGAGCAGCTGAGGGAAGCTGTTCTTCTTTTTAAGAGTTCATTAAACTAGTTCTTGTTTTGTAACAAGCCAGAGAGTGAGGCTGGCAGAGGTAAATGCGTTGGTAGATAAGACTTAACTTCTGGGATGCATTTTGAATTGTCACATTCATTGTTGATGGCAGAAAAATAGTAGTATAGAAAACAATATTGTTGCTTTTTTCAAGAAATAGAAACGGACTTGTCTACAGAAGTTGAAATGCATACCAGATAGAAATATTTTGTACAGTGACAGTGTTTTGTATACAGCTTCGAAAGTTTGAGTTCTGTTCCCAATGTTATTCAATAGCTTCTGCTGAAATCCTAACAGAATATAGAAGACCCTTACCAGTAAAGTTTGTTCCTTCAGTTTAAGGGAATATTTTTATTTAATAAAAATCAAGAAGGGGCTGGCATTTGACATGGATTTCTTGAGTATTCATCAGGAACTGGACAATCGGTATTTTCTTGTGTCATACATACGAGGCAGTACCTTGGCATGAAGGATATAAACTCTTTTTATATTTGAGAGACTGTATGTCCTGGAAAGCAGCGACACTGAAAAGGATTGGGATGCCAACAATTGGTATGAGATCGAATTGGGATCCAATTGGTATGAGAAAATAAATTTCCAATAGGGTATTAGGTGATACAATACATTATTGAAAAGCTTAGGGAAGTGATGGTATGCTTCTGTAAATTACCACTCTGGTTGCAGGAAGATAGATTAATGCTCAGACTTTCTTAAATGGCTTTGAAAAATCAAAGGATTTGGAGAAGAACTGGAAGATACTGACCCATGTGTGGTCCCCATGGACTAAAGGAAGATTACAGGGAGTCTGGTCTGTTCCAGAGATGCAGTGGAGGAGAAAATAAGTGATACTTGAGGGTTCTTTTGAGTCCAGAATGGTATCTCATGGCTGGAAACTGAGAAGGATAAAACAAGAAGAAAGACTGATGTTTTTGACTGCAAGGATAATTAAACCTGGCATAGTTTAGCAAAGGATGTGATAAACCTTCTGGTATTTGGAGAGACTGAGCCAGGTTTGAACGTTGCTGTGGAAGAAATGATTAATTTCAACCACAGACAATTGCCTTCAGTGGCAGAATCACTAGATGGACAAGCTGGACCATCCCAAGGACTTCCGCTTGCAATCAGTGAAAGACTGGATTCCAGGCCATCTCCTTCTTCCAGACTTGGTGCTGCTGTTCCTTCATGTGCCCTGTGCATTGCAGTCCGTGTGCCTGGCATCCAGATGAGGCCAAATTTATGCCCTCATTCTGGGTTTCGTGACAAAGAGTAGGAGGCACAGGGAAGGAGGAGCATTGCCACACCACAGTCACACAGTCTGGACAGTAGTTATGGCAAGGCAGTCACTAGCAACTAACGTTTCTTCCAAACCCGCCCTTTCTTTCCTCTTGTTATGTCTCTCCCTTCAGCAAACAGCACCACTCCTCCTGGACTAGACAAGTCTGTTCAGAGATGTGTGATGGAACCTGCTGTTTCCCAGGGCCTGGGCTGAGACCAACTAAAACCAAGTGCTGAGTTTAAAACCTAGACGCTGGGGGGAAAGGATAACGGTTGTGATAGTCTCTTACCAGGCACTGATGATTTTCAGCATTAATGTCTTCCCTTTCTTTGTTTTCTGAAATGAAAACAAAGGCTCAGCCTCCTTCCTAGCCCAGCAATAGTGACATACTAACACAGTTATTACTGCAAATGTTTTGGCCCTCTCTGGTCATGATGTTTTCTTTCTGTGGGGAGACTGAAATGCTAACTCACAAATAATGTCTTTAGAAGTCATATTAGTCACACATTTTTAAGACATTCCAAAATCATACCAACCTCCTTCTGAGCTTGTCTGTTGCTACCAATGATTCAAAGTTTTGAAAACTCTCCTTTAGTTTTGATTTACATTTTGGTCTTAGGCACTTGTTATTTCTGGCAAATGCCAGCTCAGTTTCATTAAAGAAAAATCTGTTTTACAGCCACGCGGCTCAGATCTGCTGCGCTTCTAATAATTGATGGCTGGTTTCCTTATTTCCTGCATTGTAGAAAAATAAGGACCTTGTTAGATCCAAACAAGCCTGCATAAAGTCACAGTGTGAAACATCGGGTTGGGGGTGAGCAGAGCAGCTGTGGGCATGTTTTACAACTTTGGGCTACAGTTGATCGAGGCAGCCAAGGGAAACTGAGAGATACCCATGTGACTAAAATTCGGTTGAGTTCTTTGGCTCTCTGGCCTGAGATTTATATTTGTGACACCTTCCCTTCTGTCAGTCTCTGGGCCAGACACAAGTCTGTCTGTCTGTGTACCTATGGCTCCGCACACCCCATGGAGTGGCCGCTGTGCCTGTTCCTTGCTATGCCACTGCAGGACGTGATTATTCCCAGTGTTGGCTGTCTTGCTCCCACAGCCCACAACAGTGCAAGTGTGTGCCCTGGGAGAAAGCAGCTGCCATGTGGTGGAGATGAAAAATCAAGAGCAAACACTTTCTGAATTTCTGCAAGTGGGCAAATTAATTTCAATCTGAACTGTCATCACAAGGGCCTTTTTTTCCTTCCCCTTTGCTTTGGGTGGTATCTTTGATTTATATTTCTGAATGAGGCAAGTGATCGCCCTTTGGTGCTAAGTTCAGTTTCTTTATAGATCTTCAGCTGCAGAGCCCTGTCAGATTTTTGGTTAATGTGAATAGCTTTTTTGGGTTTGCTTGGGTTTTTTGTTTTATGTTGTTTTAAGACCCAGTGAAATTCAGTGGTGCCTATGTTAATTGAAAACAATCTATTAGTTTGAAGGAGCAGCTAATGTCTCTCAAGTATTCTTCTACAATGCAATACCTGTCAGATGCCTCCTTGCCACTCTGTAAGCTGTAAGTAGAGACAGGATCCTGCTTCAGAGATTCATGGAGTTAAATGGCTCTAGGAAGCCAAGTAGTGATACCTGAAAAAGGTGTTTTGTTTTTTATTTTCAGGCGTTTATCAGGTCCAGCCTGTTCCCTTTGAAAACTGGATGGTTACTTTGAGGCAAGACAAATGTGTGATGGCTCTCCTAGACATTCCTCTGAAGGACTTGCCCCTCAAAGGAGGTGAAGAAGAGTTTGTAGGAATTGTAGAACTACTGGAGAATCAGGCCTTAAAGTTTGCTTTACTAAAGGCATGATGCTGAGAGGTATTCAGGCACCTAACTCTCATTGACAGCTGTGGAAATTCAGTGTCTAAACAGTTCTCTGGATCTGGTTCTTCGTCTTCTGGCATTGAATATTACACAATTCTTGCTTTCTGTGGGTCTCCTTTTAAGGCATGTTCTGTGAGTGGTGTAATAGTTTTAATTTTGAGTTTTTCCCGTCGTGAGTTCCAGCACGTGATGCAGACAGCTGCCTAGAAAGCTGTGCCATGTGATAATCTATTGTTCCACCAAGGGGTTGAGGCCTAGTATACAAGCAGTGGGGTGGGAGAGTGAGTCAGAGAAAATACACTGCACTTTCATTAATTGTTGCTGAGGGAGAATGGGGCCAACCTTCAGGCACTGAGACTTTGTTGAGTGGGGAACTAGAGTGACATACTCGTTTGAGTGAAAATCCAGGGAAACGTTGGAGATTTTTGTTGGCATTTCCTCCACTCAGCACTGATCTTATCATGCCGGTTTAGTAGCAGAGCTCCTTTGGCTCCTTGCCAGGTGATACCATTGGAGTCCATCTGAGATGTGCAAGATAAAAGGTCTCAGGGAATTACAAGTATTATGACTTTCCTATCAAACTGTTCTAATGTATAGACTCTTAGAGTCTTCTGACCCAGAAAACTATCTTTCTTTTAAAAGTCCTGTTACTGAAGGAAAAGGAAACACAAGAGCTGGGAAGTGGGACTTGATGTTTATAAGGGCCCTGAGAGCAGCTGTAATTAGAGTAGGTTTTTGGAAGAGACTTGTTCCTTTGCCAGCAAAGGGCCTTGGTGTTCAGCCAGGTTAGATGTAGCCTCAGAGTAAGCACTTGGGAACTGCCTACCATACACTGGTTCTGTGTCTGGCACTGAGAACTCGAAGCGTCCTCTCACTTAAAATACTTTGTGTACTCCCAGAGTGCCCCATGAAACGCTGCCGAGGGCTGAGTCACTGCCCAGCTATTTGGGCTGGTTCTCTAAACCCTGACTTGTGAAGGGCTGCACCAGGATGCTGTGATGGTGATCCCTCTTTGGAGTGCTGTCTTACTCTTGTGGTACTGTGCAATTGGCAGTTTCAATATGGGCCCACAGTTCTGGTAGTACGGCCAACTGAGTGATGTGAGAGCAAGGAAATTCCTGGAATCCCCATTGTCAGCCTCTTCCTTGCATTCACAGATTCACAACTGCTTTGGACATGAGTGTATGACCATCTGCACAAAGAGGTAAATGGTACTGGCAGGAAGTAAGTGTGTGATCACAGTAATTAAGGAAAAAACCTAGATATTCTTTATTTTCTTTTTAAAGCTTTAAAATTGAACTCTTGAGTTGTGAACTTGTTTCTCAGATTTTACAGTGCTTGAGAGGAAAACGTGACTTCCTATCCCAAGGCCTCTAGAGCTGTTCTCAATCCAATTTCCCTGGTTTTAGACAGGAATCAGAACTGTCCACCACGTTCCAGATCCTACAGAAGTCAGTGGGACCTCAGGAAAAGAAGATTGCTTCTGGCAGAGCTAAATTTGAGTGAGTCACCTAGGAAGTCACCTGGGACACAATGGGAGCTGTACAGAAAGGTGCTGGGGCATGGATAAGGGACCCCAGTGAAGTCTCTGGCCCTTGTTTATGCTGCTGTAGAGCAGAAGGCCGGGCAGGGAGGGTGTCCGATGCAAGGCCCACTGGTTGTTAGGAGCAGGAGACTGGAAAAGGACCACATGGAGGATCACATGTAGTTTGTGGCTGTTGCAGGCGATCAGTGCTCAGTGCAGGGAGCATCTGTCCCATGCCACCCACAAAGCCTGTAACAAACTGAGATCAAACTGGAAAACACCAAAAGCCACAAACTGCTGTGTGCCGTAAAGAGCAGGAGAGATTGAAAGCACTGACCATGGCCTGCAACCCTGGAAAGGCTGGGAATTTCCTTAAATAAAAATTCCCAGATGACCCAAGCATCAAGTTTGATCATTGCTGTAAGTACCAAAACTTTGTACCTCATGTTACTTGTGTGCTTGGACAATTGGAGAACTGGTGACAAACTGGTGCCCACCAGCGCTGGAGTGGAGGGGCTGGGGAGAGCTCCCAGGAATCCTTAGGACTCGCTGGTGCTTACAGCAGCCACATTTCCGTGCAGTGCACAGGAGAAGGTGCTGCTTTTTTTTCTTTTCTCCCCCCCCTTTTTTCTCCTTTCTTCCCCTCTCTCTATTAATAACTGAAGCCAATGGCTGCTCTGAGTTACGAGGGGGTTTTATTGCACAGTTGCATGGTGGAGGGACCTGGTTTTCATTGTGCAGTGTGGGATATCAGTTTTAACCCAGAGGCAGTGATGTTATTTAACAGGTGCCTTAAAGGCATAGTGCTTATTTAATCACCGTCTCCAGATCAACATTATGTAAATTGAAATTGCTTAGGTACGCAATTAATTGTGAATGCTTTAGACATTTTTAAAGGCATAAGACAATACCTGAAGTTCCATTTTAAGAATATCCAGGTCAAAGGACACACATGTTTTTATTTTCTTATTTGAGGTATAATGTGTTCAAGGCAGATTTATGGCACAACCTTTGTTTATTGACTTGTACTTTTCCACATGAAACTAATGGAACATGACAGATGATATTTATGAGGCATGTGTTCTTGATTAAATCATGTTAGACATTAAAACCTGATAAAAGAACGTATTTTAAAGGGTGGATTAATAGAAAAGGAGGCAGCATTGATTTGGGAGTTTACACGGAACAAGACACGTTGGTCTTAGACTGAGTATTTATAGGTGAGATATGTGGTTATAAAACTTTAGAAGCTGAACAGAAAAAGATTAATAAGCTTTGGCTCTTTGGAAAGTTTGAGGTTTTTGTTTTTCTCCTTTTGTAAGCCACTGGCCACCTTGTATTCCTGGTGAATATGTATTCACTGTATATCAAGTGAATTTATTCAGTTCTGCATAAGAACTTGTGACCCTTTGTGGCCTACTGCTTGCAGTGTTGGCCCTATGTGCGTTCTGTATTCTTCAGGATTCCCAGTCAGCAGATCTGTGTAAGCAGCCTGAGCCACTGCTAAAAACTGCTCTGTAAACATGCTCTAAATTCTGCTTGGATGGGTGCAACTGGGGTAAATCAGCAAGAGTCACATGGAGGTGCTTGTCTCCACCCTGCTACCTGAGGCTTTGCACAGAGTTCTGAGTAACAGGTTAGTAGGGAATCACCCTGAGTAGTATTTTGCATGTCAGCATAAAAGTATCCTCTAAGTATTTCCTGTGCAGATCAATCAGAGGATTTTGGTAAATGTAACAAGTGGGAACAGATTGAATTTGTTTCCGTGGCTTAACTGAATATTAAGACTAAAGGGAAAGCAGATACCTGCATTCTGCTTTCAGTTACACAGGTGCAAATGTGGAATATTTCCTGATTTCAGCTACACAGATGTGTCTGAGGACATATTCTGTCTTGGTGCAGAATTTTCACTGCTGAGTTTTAACCTTCTGTGGCTGAATTTGTGCTAACCTCGGTCCTCAAAGCTGCATTTTGTCTGGAGCAGGAAAACTGCTGCATGAGAAGACAGCTTCTGGTTCTTAAAGCTCCTATCAGCTTAGATTTGAAGAAATAATGTTTACTGCAAACACAAGAAAAAATTAAGTTCTGTAAGTTTTTATTACAGCAAAGTAATTTCATGCTACGGTGCAGTATTTACCTCCTGCTTGTAACCTCTTCATCATAACTGAAACACTTGTGCCAAATTAATAGCTCTTTACTTCTCATCTGGAAGCATTATCTTTGCTGGATGAGATATGGTAAAATGTGTTAAAGTGATAGGATTCAATTATTTAAATAAGTAAACTGCTTCAATATCTTCCACGGGGAAGGAATGCAAATTATAGACACATTTATGGTTTGCTTTTGTTTGGACTTGTCAGGGTAGAAACTAAAAATACTTGCAAAATGAGAAAACTGTATAAGAAACACAGTTTTCTGTGAATGGAGATGCTTTTATGAAATGTTGTGTGACTTAATTTGAGTTAAAGCATGACCTTGCATCTCATCAGAGCGAGTTGTGTTTGAAAAGCTGTTAGCTAAAGTACACTTCTGCTTTCCACAAATCCAGTGGTAATTCTTTTTCGTTTTTCTTTCTTTTTGTTTTCCCCAGCTTGCTCACTAAAATATCCCTACCTACCTGAGATTTTAGAATAAGCATTCTCTCCCATTAGGAAGTGAAAAATCTTCATAATGCAGATGTTTCCCTATAGAGATTTCAGCCCTCCTTCCCCATCCATATGGTGTAAGCCAAAACAACAGATGTTAGAGAATAAAAAGAAGAGAATAGAAAATAGCCCTGGAAGTAATATTATGTTGTTACATTAGTATTTTGCCTCCTAAAGGATTTAGCAGAATTTAAAAGGCTTCAAAGATGGATTGAATAATAGATCAGAGACTTAAAAAAAAAGAAGCGTATTGAGGCTGAAAAGAAGGGGAATGATTTTGTTAGAGAATTGATATAGATCAAAGATGCAGTGTGTTTGTGCAAATAAGAGAAAGAGATAGAGGGAAAAAAGTGTGATTTTGGAAAAAAACAGCTCTCAATCCTACAGAAAATGAAAAATTTGATCACTTTTAGAAAGATGGAATCTTTAAGTGGCAAAATGGATACTGAATGTAAAGGGCAGGTAGAAGAGTATTTATTGTGTTTTGTGTTGTGTGGGTAATGGTATCCCTAAGCTTTGTGAGGGCATCGCAGCTCTGCCCTCAAAGCTGGGTTCAGGTTCTCCTGGAAAAACAGCACTTTTAGTCACCAGTGAAAATGGCTGGGGATGAGGGCCATCACTCAAGAGATGATGGAGATCAGGAAGAAATCCTTTCCTGTGAGGGTGGTGAGGCCTGGCCCAGGCTGCCCAGAGCAGCTGTGGCTACCCCATCCCTGGCAGTGTCCAAGGCCAGGCTGGGCAGGGCTTGGAGCAACCTGGGATAGTGGAAGGTGTCCATGCCCGTGGCAGGGGGTGGGACTGGGTGAATTTCAAGGTCCTTTCCAGCCCAAGACATTGTATGTTTATATGATTCTTTTCCCACAAGGATCAGTGCTTACCACACAATTTTTGGTAGTTCTTCGAAAAGTCTGTTCTTACACACCATGAAGAACAGAGATTCTGTGTCCCTTCTGTCCTCGTGCTCAGCTGTCTTTCACAGCCCTTGCCTTGATGTTTAAACTCTGTCTCGTTTGCTAAGCTTCGCTTGTCTCAGCAAAATCCACTTTCATGTTGTCGTGCTAGTGATAGGATTGGATCCAGAAATCCACCTCTTGACTTCAGTTTTTCTAAATCTGTGTAAGTTGAAGGAGAACTGAATTTCTTCAGCTCCAACAGATAACTGCTTCACTAGGAAAATTAGTTGTGCTATTAATGATTTTCTTTCTCCTAAAGGAATTGTCCTTGGAGTCAGTGTTGGTACCAGGCTGCCAGGGAGGAAGCCCTGAAATTAAAACTTCCCTCTCAACATGCTTCCTACTGAAAAGGTTGTTGCCGAGTTCTCCCAGCTTGTCTCCTTCTGTTCTGTCCTGCCATGCTTTGCCAGTGGTTGTTCCTCTTTGATTTGTTGCTTTTTCTTTGCCTTTTTTTTTTTGCTTACTGCTAGTTTGTGTTTCTGCATCTCCTTGCTGTGGAGGATGCAGACTGGTGGTGCTGGGGCATTGCTGAAGGAAGCTAAACAGGCCAGGCAGGAGGCCTTTAGGAGATGCCTGTAATGGCCAAATCATACCCCAGGATCTCCCTGCTCAGTGCTTGGGAAGCGAGGATGATCTATTGGCTGTGGTGTTGCTTTGTAAAGACAGCTCTGGTGCTGCTGGGAGGCAGCAGATTCCCATTTCCCACCATTAGAGCTCACTGGGAGAATGTCATATCCAAAGATTGTAAGAAGTTTGTGTTTAATCTGCATTTCTAATATAAATGGGAAGAAAAACACGTATCAGCTAATACTGATTAATTATATCCCTGTGCTGGTGGCCAAGAATGGGGGTGTCGTGCCATATAGATTATATACAACATGTTCTTTTTATGAATCAGCCAGGGAAGGCATCCAAGCTCTTTCAGTAGGTAGGTAGAGGGTTTGGCTAGTTTTCAGGGTTTGAAGCCATCTGGAAAAATTTAACCAAAATTATCTGCTTCACAGTCCCAAGATAAATCATTTTCCCACTTACACAATTGTTCCTCATTAAGCTAGTGGGGTTAGGGCTGATTGAACCCTGATACTATAACTCAGGCTTTTACAGAGCATTTTGTAGATAGAGTTTTTGTGGTGACAATGATATCACTCTCAGCCCCAGCTGAGAACAAGAGAAATAATAGTTTCATGGAATGGAATAAATACTCCATGAAACAGAAACAATCCTATTTAGCTTTGTGTGGTTTAAGACATTATCCTTTCTGACAAATGTTTTATCTAAACAGTTCAGTACTGTAGTACTTATGTTTATATACTTACATATTAATATGTGCTAAATATATATTATGTATAGTATGAATAACCTCTTTTTGTGAATCAAAGATACAGACATGACCTACATGTGAATGCAACAACAGCAACTTTGAAAAGCAGCAGCAAATAATTCTTTCTTAAAAAGCAGCTTCATTATATTCTTCATGTCTTCTCTGCATTCCTAAGCAAACTCTTGTAACTGAGAAGCAGAGGGAGGGAAGACAGAAAATTAATATTGTTCTTTTATAAATGAAATTAAGTTGGTGAACCTGATGCTGTGTAAATGGAGACATAATTTAGTGATATGAAATGTCCTTACATTTAATAATTTCTAGTGCTACTCTGTATTTTAAAAAACACTATGGAAATCAGCTATTTCAGTTTTTGAAAGATCAGTCTCTACTCCAGTACATTGTTCTTGTGCACTGGAGTAATCTTGTTGACTTAGAAGTCTGCTTACATCAGTGTTTTATTAGCTTGGACATACAGAACAGCCTGTGAAGTGCTTGAGATTTGGTTAGGATTTGAGGTTGGATAAGGGTTAAATCATTTGCATTTTGTGGCTTGACTGAGTGTATAAGACCTGCAGCCAGTTGACAGCATCACCGCCTCTCTCAGCTGGGGATCAGGGACACCCCTGGGAGTGTCTCACAGGCAGTGTTTACAAGATTCAATCCTTAATTCAGCATTTTCATTTTGCCAACAAAGGTGATAGGCTTTGCCTCCTAGTCCAGTAAGGTTTGTTTTGGGTGTGTGGTGCATAACCCAGCTGAGTGACACCTGTCTCTGGTTGCAGTGCTGAAGTCTGGTGATGCGGCCGTGGGTCAGATCTGAGTTTGGGGCCTGACTCTGCCTTGGCTCACTGTTAGGATCTCCAATGAGCCAGAAACCCCCTCGGTGCCTTGGGCTTGCTGCTTGCAGAATCAGGCTGGTGATACCTAACCTGCTTTTCTACAGCTGGGAGAAAACATCTACATTTCTCTTGACTGGGGGGAGAATACGTGTTCCGAGAGCACTGCATATAAGTAATTATTGTAACCCAGAGGTCGTTAGAGCTTCGCTTTCTGGAAGAGTGGTCAGAAGTAGAATTTCACTTACTGTGGAACTGGTGAAGCTTTTGAATGCAGCAGCCTGTACATGCAACTAAAACTATGTGCAGGGAGAAAGAAAGAAACTTCTGGTGCCCAGTTGTGTTTGTGCCAACTGCTACCCATCCTTCCTTTTTTTTCTTTTTAAACTTTGTTACTCTTCTCCTTTGGACTGAGGTTTTTGAATGCTAAGAATTACTCAAAGCTCATAAAATGCAGGGCTTAGAGCTACAATAACTAGTATTTCCAGGGCACACATCATTATTACTGAAGATGGTAGTGGTGTGTGTGGGTTTTGGGGCACGTGTGTCATTGTGAAATGCCAGGGAGTCTTACCAGGCAGAGGAGGTCTGCAGCAAAGCTAAACTGGTTAACACACACTCGCTTCAGGCATGTACTTTAAACATCTGCCAACACTGAAAAACTTCATTTTTTCATTAAGTTGGTGCCTTAGGATCTCTACCCCAATGCAGTTTCTCTGAAATGAGAAGGCAGACTTTCTCCTCAGTGCTGCTTATGCTTTCACAAGTGTGTGGTTTTCACATGCTCCAGCAAAGGTATTGTGTCAGCTTAAAAAAAGAAACTGAACCAAACCCTTTTATTCCTATCCCATTTTGATCTGGGATAATGGTCTTTTTACAGTATTGAAGAGTTAATATTTTCTTATAACTGCTTTGCCATGTTTCTGGAAGAGCAGTGATACATTCAGCAGTTTCTGTGAATCTTCATGATGCAGGTTCTGTAACGTCAGAGTTACATTACGCAGGAGATCTGCAGCCCAGGTGGCATGAGAGGGCCTTTTCTCATTGACATGCGTGTCCCTGGTGGGGACAGTAAATGAGATCAGGTGCCTCCTGCCCAGGACAAACACGGCTCAGGAGGGGCAGGCAGTAGTGGCTGGTAGAAAAGCTCTGAAGGATGGTGTGGTGAAAGCAGAACCCCCAGCCTGCACTTGCATTGGGTTCAACGTGGGGTTATAGTTT
Source organism: Aleadryas rufinucha (assembly GCA_013397815.1). Taxonomy (NCBI): domain Eukaryota; kingdom Metazoa; phylum Chordata; class Aves; order Passeriformes; genus Aleadryas; species Aleadryas rufinucha. The sequence continues at coordinate 65,256 of VZTH01011503.1, forward strand.
CTAAGCTAATTCTCACAGCTCTTAAAAAACAGAAAAGAACACTTGGTTGAATTGGAAGGTTTCTTATCTCCTTTTAGCCCAGCAGATACTTTGAAGCTTTTCCTGTCTTACCTTCTTAAGTCCCTTTGTGATTTCACCTCAAGGTACAGATTCTTTCTCTTGCCTCTCAAGGTACAGCCTGAGGTCCCTGTGCAAAGCCTCTTGATGTGATGGTTGCATGTTCTGAGGTTTCCCTTTTGTTCTCTGTACATTATTCTTTCACATAAGTGCAATCTTGCAGATGCTTATACATTACTTTGTAGACTTGAGAAGCTGTTTTGCCCATAGAGCCTTCTCATACCCGTATGTAATTCCCATCCCATTATGTGCATAAAAATGTGTAGAAGAGGGCTCCATCTGTTGATACAGCACCCAGCACTGAAGGACTGATCTTGCCTAGATCCTCTATAGCTTCCGTAGTAGTAGACTAAGTGGAGTTCCAGATTATGTTGAAGTTGCAGGTTTGGGGTTGTTTCTTTCATTCCATGTAGGTTATTCAGTGTCTGATTTAGAAATCAGACTATAATACTGTAATACTTATGTCTAAATGCTTATTGAACCCTCCCTTCTAACATAATCCCTTTCTTGTCTGCTGCTAGTACTTCTTTGTTAAAGTGAGCTGGGAAGTTACTTGCATTTGGAAGGGAGTATATAAAAACAAACTAACATCAGCGCGCGGTTGCAAAATGTTGCAAGCTCTTTAAATGTTGGGTGCCTGCTTATTTTGGAGTGTTTGCTGGGCTAAACGTAACATGGATTTGTCTGTGGTGTGTCATAGAGTTATCAAAGCCAAATTNTTCACATGCTCCAGCAAAGGTATTGTGTCAGCTTAAAAAAAGAAACTGAACCAAACCCTTTTATTCCTATCCCATTTTGATCTGGGATAATGGTCTTTTTACAGTATTGAAGAGTTAATATTTTCTTATAACTGCTTTGCCATGTTTCTGGAAGAGCAGTGATACATTCAGCAGTTTCTGTGAATCTTCATGATGCAGGTTCTGTAACGTCAGAGTTACATTACGCAGGAGATCTGCAGCCCAGGTGGCATGAGAGGGCCTTTTCTCATTGACATGCGTGTCCCTGGTGGGGACAGTAAATGAGATCAGGTGCCTCCTGCCCAGGACAAACACGGCTCAGGAGGGGCAGGCAGTAGTGGCTGGTAGAAAAGCTCTGAAGGATGGTGTGGTGAAAGCAGAACCCCCAGCCTGCACTTGCATTGGGTTCAACGTGGGGTTATAGTTTCTAAGCTAATTCTCACAGCTCTTAAAAAACAGAAAAGAACACTTGGTTGAATTGGAAGGTTTCTTATCTCCTTTTAGCCCAGCAGATACTTTGAAGCTTTTCCTGTCTTACCTTCTTAAGTCCCTTTGTGATTTCACCTCAAGGTACAGATTCTTTCTCTTGCCTCTCAAGGTACAGCCTGAGGTCCCTGTGCAAAGCCTCTTGATGTGATGGTTGCATGTTCTGAGGTTTCCCTTTTGTTCTCTGTACATTATTCTTTCACATAAGTGCAATCTTGCAGATGCTTATACATTACTTTGTAGACTTGAGAAGCTGTTTTGCCCATAGAGCCTTCTCATACCCGTATGTAATTCCCATCCCATTATGTGCATAAAAATGTGTAGAAGAGGGCTCCATCTGTTGATACAGCACCCAGCACTGAAGGACTGATCTTGCCTAGATCCTCTATAGCTTCCGTAGTAGTAGACTAAGTGGAGTTCCAGATTATGTTGAAGTTGCAGGTTTGGGGTTGTTTCTTTCATTCCATGTAGGTTATTCAGTGTCTGATTTAGAAATCAGACTATAATACTGTAATACTTATGTCTAAATGCTTATTGAACCCTCCCTTCTAACATAATCCCTTTCTTGTCTGCTGCTAGTACTTCTTTGTTAAAGTGAGCTGGGAAGTTACTTGCATTTGGAAGGGAGTATATAAAAACAAACTAACATCAGCGCGCGGTTGCAAAATGTTGCAAGCTCTTTAAATGTTGGGTGCCTGCTTATTTTGGAGTGTTTGCTGGGCTAAACGTAACATGGATTTGTCTGTGGTGTGTCATAGAGTTATCAAAGCCAAATTACTCATTAAAATAATGCTGAATTGGAAATATAAAGCAGTAAACCAGCGGATAAATAAAAGGTTAGCAGAAAGGTAACTTGATATATGAAACCATAAAAGAGATTTCAGAATTAATGAGGGAGACAATATTTCTCCTGTAGAGACTTTAAGACTTGGTTGAAGTAGTGTAACAGCAACACGTTATTTATTTCTTGTGTTGCCTTATTCTTAGGCCCATGGGACCAGACAGGAAGGAATTAGAGAGCCCTATATTACAATTTAATTGCTTGAAGAAAAAATATTATTTTTTATTGTTAACCATTAGCTGCTTCTAGTTTTATTAAAGTCATAATGTCCATGCTGTAGCACCAATGTTTGCAGCATGCAGTTGGGGCTAGGAAAATTGTTCAATTGCTGTTAAATCAGCTTAGTGTGGAAAAAGAAAAAGAAAAGATGGAGAGCTCAAACCAGACCAGTGGCTGTTCAGCTGTTACAGATGTCTAAGAGCTGTGTTTTCTTCCATTTAGAGCTGTGAAGAAGTGTCCTGATCTTTCACTGAAGAAGTGTTCACATACACACCCACAGTTTTCATTGAGTGGAGCCACTGGGAGCAGCTTGTGCTCACAGTTCGTTGTTTTCTCATCTTCATGTTGGCTTGGAATTTCTGTATAATGACCTGGGCTTGGTCATTAAAAGTGTTGGGATGGGGGTTTTTTTGTTTGTTTGTTAGGTTTTTTTGTTGGTTTTTTGTTTGTTTGGTTTTTTTCCTGGTTTTTTGGTTTTTGGTTTTTTTTTTTAACCACACGTTAAAATTGTGACTTTATTTGGCATCCCTGCTTAATGTATAAGTTTGGTTTTTAGACATGTTTGGGGTTTATTTTCTTTTTTTGCAGAGACTGGATAATGTCTTCTGCTTTTCTAACTGTTGTTCATTTTTCAAAATCAAAATTCTCATGTGCCAGCTACACTGTGATGACTGTCCCCTACTGTGTTCTTGGCCTTTGGGAAAGGAAAGACAATATAACTTAGTTTGGCTCACCATGGCAAAAATATTTGGAGGAATGATCTCACACCTGCTTCAGGCTAAAAATGCTTCTTCCATGAGCAGCCAGAATGGCTCAGCTGTTGAGCTGTGGTGATCTGACCACATGGACAGATGAGCAACGCTGAGACACGTCTGTAATGCACAGAGCACGTTGGTAATGGCAGTGCAGTTCAGCCTTGCATGGATCCACATGGAAGGGTTCACAGATCTGTGCAGTAATTTTTGCATTGCATTTTTGCACAGACTCAGAACATTTGCTTTCCCTCCGAAGCAGGCCAGCAGATTTTTTTCCCTAGAATTTCTCAATCCATGATCCTTTGCTTCAGTTCCCAAGAGCAACTTTGTATGACGCAGGGAATGGGGTCCTTTCACAGAGACCTCCAGCTAGGAAGGGACCATAGTATTTCACTATCTGATTCCTCTTCAGAGTCAGCTCTGTATGAGGAGGACTTAGCTCTTCTCAGGACTGGTAAGTGAATGACTTTCCTACCCACAGGTAACACACTTGAAGCAGTACCTGCTCTGCCTTCCTGTAAATTCAGAAAATGTTGGTTGTCCTTCTTCCTTTTAATTGTTAAATTCATCCCCATTGAGTAGTATTTTTAGCATCTGTGGTCAAACCACAGTGTGAAAGGAGCTGCCTGGATTACTGAGGTGGTGGAGCTGTTGCAGCTCGGTGCTGGGGACTGCTGATCTACCTACAGCTGGCTTGGATTTCGTTTTGAACCAAGTGCATCTTCCAGTCAAGAGATTCTTGTGTGTACTGAAATCCAAATCATTCCCTTGTTATTACAAAGATGGCAACAAGATAAAAGACCCTCTCAAGAGGTTTCAGGGCCCTGTAGATCCCCAAGGCAGTTGTGATAAGCTGCTGTCTACTGCTCCAGCAGTGGCACAGGGCTGTAGTATGCACTCCTTCCTAGAGCTGGGGTTTGTGGGCTCTGAACTAGGGATGCCTGTGTGTGTTTACATGGATGTATGTGAAACTCTCAGGCGCTCGCTTCTGAAAGAGCTGCCTCGGAAGCCTGTGAACTGACTCTGAGTTGTTCAGGAAACATGATCTGCCTGATTTTGTGAAGGAGGGCTGAAATTTGAAATGCATTGTGGCCACCGTGACTGACTCTGGACTGTAGTTTTTTCTAAGACAGAGTTAGCCTGTTGATACCAGGGCCAGCTCTGCTTTTCTATGTTCTTGCAGACATTCAACGGGGAAGGTGCACTACTTCTGATGAATGCTTCCATTGTTTGCCATGGACCCTGGGCAGTAACTTTGGCCTTACTGGGAAAGATTCCCATTCTTTGATGCTCTGATTCTTCAGCCAACTCCATTCTGTTTGATATAATTTTTAATCAAGTTTTCCTTTTAACTTGTAATGTAACAAGTCCCTAAATGTGTTACTATCCACCAAAGAGGGTTTCTTGGCAGGATTTCCAAACAAAAACAAAACAAAAAACCTCTATTCAGCCAAAATACTCTTTAACGGATGAAGCAACAATTACTTGTGGCTTTGTGAAAATAGAGTATATATTGTATATACTGCGGAGCAAGAGACCACGATGTGTGTAGTGATGATTTGAGGTATTGGGAAATTAAGTGATCCATCAGTATTGATGCTTGATGCCAAGTATTAGTTCAATGCTCCAATTTCCTATGCAATTGAAAGTGGGAGTAGGCTTTCACGAAATAGGGTCTAGTGGTTAATGCACTGAGCTGGGCCCTAGGAGGTCTGGCTTTAATTCCCAACTCTCTCCAGGCTTGCTGTTCAACTGTGAACATGTTACTTGAACTCTCAGTGCCTCAGTTCTCCTCTTTCCCTCCCTCACCCACTTCTTTTTGAAATTCCTTTGGGAGGAACTGTCTTTAAGCCTGTGTGTGCTATCTAAACAAAGGGTACTGCGTCTCAGTAGGGGCCTGGAGATACTTGACTATAGAAAGATTTGTAAGTGTTCTGGCAAATACGAAACTGTCATGTACACACGCATGTCAGGCAGGCTGAGTTATGAATGCAGTAACAGGGGAAAAATTAGCAGGCAGAAATGGCAACTGTTACAACCGCATGTTTTCATTTGGATATCTTGATTATGTGAATATATGGAGCAGCTGCTCCCATCCTGGTCCGTAGCAGTACTGTTCCACTTTTGCACGAGTTGGGATGAAGACATACTTGCTTAAGAACAAAGTTGTCCTTTCTCCTGTACATTCTGAGGCATAACACAGGGAGAGGTAGCTAGAGAGAACTGTGAACTTGAGGGAGAACAGTACTCTGAACTCAGTCCTACATCTTGTCCTGAATGGATTTCCTAAGCCTCTTGGCTTTCATTCCATCACCTGTAAAAGGCAGGAAGTCATAGCTACCATGATACTTCCCTAGACTGTGCAGATTCATTGGTGTCTCTGGAGAACTCTGGAGATGTTTGTCTTGAAGTCTGACTTAATATTAGCAGTTGTGTTCAGTGGAAGTTGGGAGCTTGAATAATAAAGGCCTCTGGGTGGGTCAGTACTGAAGTACATTTGCAGAAGTTACTGCAGCTGAGTTAATCCAGCCCAGGGCTTGGGCTCCTCAGCTAAGCCTGGAGTCTGGCAAGGAGCTCCCAGAGGCTCTGCCTCCCCTGTGTCCTGAAAGGTTTTGGTTTGAGGACAGTAGGGAACAACTGTGTTGGCCTGACAGAAAGAGGATAAATGTCCTCCTGCCACCTTACGTGCATTTAAAAGCAGAAAGTGTTCTGTAATCCTGTAATAGCTGTTTCTGAAGATCAGCCCTATAACATTACCCAGTATGAGAGCACCAGTTCTGTGTCTATGCTAATTTTGGCTGTTGGAATAGATAAGGAAGCTTTTCCAATGTGTGTCTGATTTAACACTGCAGCCTAATAAAGACAAACCTCCTCACTGAACGTGAGTGACACAACAGATTAATTTCATTCAAACCAAGGGATTAGCTTTTGGAATCAAACTCCCATTTCGTCATGACTAAAATGGTGGCAATAGCGACTTCTTTGCAAAGCAGTGTTTACACTCTCAGCCTGTGGGAAGGCAGGATTGAGTGTCATATTTTGTTTTCATTAGCAGAAGGTTTTGTCATTGGACCTAGGCCTAAACAAGGCAGTGACAGGAGAGCTGTTTATGTGCAAGTAGGTTGGGCACGCGTTGCTGGCTGTGTGCATTCTGCAGGCTGGTTTTTAGAGAGAGGTTTGGCTGCTGGGGTCTGGCCCAAGTGGCATGTCCTTGGATGACAGCTATTTAAGATCACACCAGCAGGCACCTGTGGGGCTAAGGAGATTAGACTGCCTGTGTATGGTTCCTTCTACTACAGAAGAGAGAGCATTTTGCTTTGTTTTGTTTGCAACAATGGGTAATAAGATCTCTTGTTGCAACTCCTGTTTCTGGTGATCTGAGTAGCAAACAGTGACTATTCATGAAGATCATATGAAATGATTTAAAAAATAACCTGACAGTCTTAAACCAGACCTTCTGTGTAAACAAACGATACTGTGCTGGAGTGAGCTTTACTGATTTACCACAAGGAGAACCCTTCTGCCCTACCGATGGACCTTTACCATAGATTACCAGCTCAGTCCTTGTCTCTGGACTATAATGAAACGTCCTGGTTAGACCCTCTGATTGTTCTCCTTCCTACCACTTATGGTAGAATTAAATGGAGTTTTGCCACAGAAGGCATGAAATAGCACAAAGAAGGAAAGGTATGGAAAGCAGTTTTTTTTTTTTGACTTCTACTTCGTGATAATTACAGGCATTCCTAATTCTCATCTTTGTATTCCATTCAGATGTGTAAGCAAGTAAATATATAAGCCCAATTAAGAAGGAATGTGACTCCAAGGTATCCTAGGACTCTAAAGGTAGAGCCTGTGGTGATTATAGAAGCTCTCCTTTTCTAGAAGACTGTTGTATTAGCCTCCACAGTAATGCATGCAACCTCCTACCTGTATTTAAAAATAATAACTTGCACATAAATACTTTAAATTATTGATGTCATACAGATTTAAAAGTGGGAATAGAAGAAATGGCTATTTTGCAAAGTAAACATTTGCAAGATCTTTGTTTCAGATGCACTCAGTATGTATACTTTTTTTGCCAACAAATGTCTTTAAGATTTTAGAATAGAGTCAATTTACTTTTTTTTTTTTAATCTCTATGGGAGTTCTCTTGATTTCCAGCCAATAGGATCTGTCTGGTCCACAGACTCTTCCTGATGGACAAGAGTGCTACTGTTTGCTTATAGCTGTTGAAAGAAACGTAGAATTGGAAAAAATACTTCGTGATAGAACTTTCATCTGCTCTTGTTTGACACTGCAGTTAATGAATGTCTCATGTCTAGCCATCCAGAGGAGTGATATTTGAAAATCTAACCCAAATGCTGTGTAAACTTTTTCACAATTAAGGCAAAAGCATTATCTCATTGAGGACTGAATTTTCCCACTTTGATGGCCAAATATGATGGAGGAGTTTGCTCATGTAAACACCCAAGTAGACTGCTCCCTCCCCAGGTATTCAGTCTTCATCCTCATCTGACACATGGACAGGTGTATGAATACAGTGACGTGTTTTGTGCCTGGCCCTCAGTTTTGTCGTTGGAAAGCCCAGCTTTAAATCTGACTCTGTATGAGAGAGACTCAAATTAAAGCTTTTTGAACTGAAGATGCCTTTTAGTAGGCATCCTCCAAAAAGGTCCACCTCCAGAAAGCCCAGATGGGTCACGTGTCACAAACCAGATGATGTGAAATTTCTCCATCGTACTTGTGTAGTTGTGTAAAGCCAGCAGTATCCACATGGTTACACTCAGTGCACACTTTTTGGGTGGTTGGAAGCACCTGATCTGTACTTTGGGTAATGCCTGATTGAAACACGTTCCAAACTGCAGGTTACGGCACCAACTCAGTCTGCAGCTAGGGATGTATAGACTGGGTTTTTGGCAGGAACTGTCTCACTTTTGTCTGCAATATATAATAAGTCTTTATAGTGTTTAAGACACATAAATCTGATCTCCCTCCAAGCTGTCTGTAGTTCATTTCCTCCAGGCTTGGGGGAAGGGAGAAATCCAGGTAAATGGAAGGACAATTTGAAGAAGAGAGAGATCCTGTGAAATCATTTGAGCATGAAATGTTGGATTTAAACAATGAAGTAGCTTCCTTTCCTATTCTATTTATCATTTTAATTGCTTAAAGCATATTTCTTAGAAATAGTCAAAATACAGACTCAGACATATTTATATTTTATGCATCCCTGCTGTTACGTTTTTTTGGATGTAAAATGGATCGACAAAACCCATGGAGATGTTTATACAGAAAACATAGTATAATGAAAGTCTTACTGTGAGTTTTGTGTTGATAGGATTTGTAATAAATCAGGAGAGTCAATTACTTTACTCTGCTATACATGCAGTAACTGCTGTCACATTGCATGAAAACATTACTTATCTACTCACTGTAAAGATGCCAACTATCTCTGGATCAAACTGTGCTGAACTATGAAGTCAGACTTCTTACAAGGAAGGAACGCTTGCAAATCATACAAATATATGTTCTGGTGATAAAGCCAAAGGTTTCTGACAAACTACTTTATGAGGATTTTTTTCTTATTTGTTGTTTTCTGTATCGAGAGGGAGGAGGGAACGCAAATCAGTTCCTTAGGTTGTTAATGCTGAAGTAGTTCCTTGGGAACACAGAGGGATCAAGCATTGTGTATCTTAAGCATTTACAGTTTGGCAAAGAGAGTCAAGGCATCAGTCTAGGGGGATGTCCTACGGGGACAGAAGTACTGGGTAGGTAATGGACACTCTTATTTCTAAAAGACTGGCTCTTTCTCAGGGTTTCCTTTGGTGTCAGGCTGAGCAGGGAATGAGGGACTCCAGACCAGTATTTTTAAACAAAAATACTTAGAAAGATGTTCTCATTTTAGCTTCGAGTAGTCATTGTGGCTCTAAAAGCAGTAATACATGGCCTGTAGAACAAGCTGAGCATTTCAGTGCAAAATTTGGACTGTTGATAACTGCAGGTTTTGTAAGAATTGAAGCAATGTCCCTTTCATGGTATGTGTGAACTTTAAAGGCTTCAGCTCTAGAACCACCAGAGGCACAAATAACTTGAGGTTCTGGTGCCTTTAATCCTTTTGAAAAAGGGATTATGATTATAATTATAACCTAAGGAAATGCTGAGTTTGGGAGGGAAAATGGTCTCTCTCTGTGAGGGAGGGACTAGCTGCTTATGACTCAAGATAGTAGTTTGAGAGTCTGTTAATTCAGTGAGGACACTTTCCCTGTCCCATTTATCCAGGGAATAAATAGGGTAAGGTGAAGAAATACTTGAAGCTGTTGTTGGAAGAAGGGAAGGCTTGAGAAATCCAGGCCCTTTTCCTGTAAGGCTCTGGGATGAGGCAAGGCTGTTACTGTGCCCCTGAGAGGTGATCAGAGGAACGGCAGCTTTTTCAAAAACAAGAAGCTGCTTGGGCCTGGTGATTGTTTTGAGGAAGAAGAGGAGCCTTGTTTTACAGATACATTTGTGGAATAGGTTATTCCTGAAAGGTGGAGGATCCGATGAAACAGCTGCTCATAGCGCCACCTGAGCCTATGAGGAGGCACATCAACACTGCTTCGTGAGAACAAAAGGCTGTTCATAAAATGCGAGTAAGAGAGATGATGTGCAGGCCCCCCAAAGTTCTAGTCAAACATACTTGCCCCAATTTCTTGATATGAGTTCTTCCAAAATATCTGTAAGCTCTAAGTCATCAGTTTTATTCTCATTTTCAAAATCACACAATCCTGGAGAAATAAGTGTCTCAACCTGGATTGAAGCTCAATTTTCAATATGATAGTGTTAAAATTGCTCTTGCTTACAGCACTGACAGCTGGTAACACCAAAATTAGCAGTTGTGCTGTTCTGGACTCCAGTCTTGGCAGAGCCAGCTTAGGTACTGCTGAACAGACTACAAGGACCTTCCTGTGAGCTTACAGTTGGCTTGCAATAGAAGACTCTGAGTAATCAGGCAATTACAGCTGAAATCAGAATCGGCCACTTGAAGGCTTTTTTGTTTTTGCATTTCTGTTTTGTTTGGAGTTGTTATGTGAGTTTAAAGATCTTGAATCATTTTCTAAGCCTCTGCATTCAAATTGATTGAATACTGGGTGCTATAAAAACATTACTTCAGCACAGATACACTTAGACAACTCCCTTCTAATTTTCTGTAACTGCATCCGGGCACTCCAGCAATCTTTGGTGAAAAGCCACTGGATACAAACAAGTTGTAACTTTTTTTCCCAATTGGATGGCTGAAGGCATTTCATGTCTTTGTGTAAGAAAGTGGCCTTCTCTAATAATATATCCAGGCCGTGCAGGGCTGTGAAAAGGTTGCCTGTTTACCATAGCCAGGACTCTCTTAATTCAGTGCCAGATGGGGTATTAGGCTTTCCCATTTGAGCTGCTGTGCTGTTAATGCGGGACCTTTCACTGCACCTTTTACATCTTCCCAAGTTTCATGTGTGCCAAGTTCTCAGAATGTGATTCCTCTTGCTAGATAGAGGACACAGAGGCAAGGTGATGTCTGCAACAAATCCTTGTTAATATGCTGCACCCCTTTTGGGAATTTCTGAAGAAGATAAATGTTTCAAGAAATGTGTGTTCAGATAAAAGAAAATCCTAAGCAGTAAGTATTAATGACTTATAGTTCTTCCTTCTGTAGTCAGGCTCTTGCAAAGATTGCCATGTTAACAGCACTCTTTGCAGCATTATCCATACCATTGGATGTCCCTTAGATCCACACACAACATTCTAATTATTGTTGAGATTTCATCACAAGTATGGCAGGATCTGGCGAACTCTGTATGAATGCTCATGTTGTCATCCACATACTGCAGACATAAAACCACTAGCTGTCTTTTGGAGAAATCCATTGTTTCATCATGCATAATTGTACAGCACTTTCCAGAAATTTTCTCAGAAGCATCCCTTATGAGTTATAGAGCCATAATTTCCATTATCTCATGTTGAGTAACTGGATTTGTGAATTTGTCTTGAGTCATTTTCAGCTACTTTGAAATATGAGGATCAGATTCCGTTTGCAAACAAGACAGTTAAGATTGATTTCAACTTTATTCTTTGCTAAAGGGTATCTTTTCAGTTTCTTTAGTTTAGTGGTCTTGCAGTGCAAGCCTTTGTCAGGCAAGATAATATCTCCCACTTAGTGTTTTCATAAGGATCTTCCTGGTTTTTTTTTAGAGAGCATTGAAAATTTAGCTTTTCACTCACATGTTTGTGGTCTTCTGAACGGTATCAGCTGCTTTGCAGTGATCTCAGATAGGTTTTAAGATTGCTTTTTCTCCCAGCTGGAAAACATGGATGGCATAACAGCTTCATCTGTGCAGTTAGTCAAAAGTGCAGTTCTTTGGGGCAGGGTACAACAGTAGAAGCTCTGTGTGCTGTGACCACCTTGCAAACCAGAGAACTGTTAAAAATCCTCAAATTAGGGATGTGAGCACACAGTCAAATAAAGGAATTACATTTTTCTTGATGAGCTGTAATTAGAGTCTGCTGCAGACAACATTGGATAGAACTTCAACCAGCAAAAGTTGAATCACATATTGCTGAAAGTTTGGTGGGCTTTTTTCTCTCCTTTTTCCCTCAGCAACCAGAAAGGTTAAATGATTTTCATTTTGGCATCTGGAACTTACACTGTGTAATTTTGTACTTGTTCAGTCACTACTAGCACAGTGATACAGCACAATAGTGGTTTGTTTATCCATTAGGTAATCCTGTCTGGAAAAATGAAAGTTTTATAAAACTACTGCAGCATTTGTAGAAGAAGAGCAATACCTTCCAACAGAAAACCAAAACATTTAGAAGGGAAGCATGAAACTCTTTAACTTCGTGGGTGTGGGGTTTCAAGCTGCAGAAGGTCACTGAAAAGATCATGGTCTCACCATTGGCTGGCTGGTCACTCCTCATGCAAAGGTAATTCTTGAAACTTGGCGACAGAAGGGAAGAAATGGGCAGAGCAGAGGAAGTTGGCCAGACGTACAGCACACAGTGGGTATCCTTGGGAACACAGAGAACACACAGAAAGCCATTTTTGAGACAAGGAGGACAATAGTGTAGAAGAAATGAGAGACATGGACAGGTAAATTTCAGCCAGGCTTAAGTGGAAAGGTCATGTTGGATTGTTCTTCCAATCAGGAAGAAAAGAGGCATCTTAGACATGTTTGCAGAAAAGGCCCATCCCCTCACAAGGATTTTTCAAGAGTCTCTTGGCTCCATGGGAGAAGAAGCAGCAGAGACCATTGAAAACTTACTTCTTTGAACTAAAGAAAACAGCAAACTGCGCATCCAAGGGACTGATCTTGCTGACTATAATTCATAGAGAAAATGGTTTATCAGCTCGTCTACTCAAGCTGTCTCTTCCCACTGCCCTCCTTCACCATTTCACACAGAAAGTGTCTGCACCCGTGGCAAATCACATGCATCAAAAGAAACACAGGAGGACCTCTGCAGCACCGCTCACTCAGCCAGATCCTGAGTCCATCTGTAAGAAAAATGCTTAGGCACCCAACATGCCTTTTGTAGAATTTAGGAGCTGATGCTAGAAGGCTTTGTTGGCTGACTGCTTAAGTGTTCAGAGCTTGGAATTAGAGAAAAGCCAGGAAGAAATGTGCTTTTGGAGTGCTTTCAGTGCACTTTGACTCTCTTGAGGTGCATAGTATCAATAGTGCAAGCTGCAGAATTCTTGCTCAGAACTGACTGTTCTATTGTAGGAACTTTTTCATGCCTTGAAATGGCACATGCTGATCCCAGATGTTAGAAATAATCAAAGCAACGTGACAACCAGAAAACTTAGTATCAAAAGGCACAATCTGATCTGCATTTTAAGTACCTTTTGAAAATGCAGAATCAGAGAAAAAAGTTCTAAAAAAATTGAGGTATCTTTTCAAAGGTGTAGTTTAAAAAGTAAAACTATAAAATTACAAATAGTTAAAAGATTAATGAGAGATGGATTTGTTTTATGTAGTTAATGCAAAAAGTAGAATATTTTAAATCTTACTAACTGTGTATTGGCTAAAACTGTTACCTTGATGACTGTGGAAAAATGCAGATTTTCTGAGAACCAAAGGAAAAGAGCACATCCTTTGAGCAAAGGGCTTGTTCTCTGCTGACATAACTCTGTCATGACTTCATAACACCCATGGTCCTACGGTGATTGACCGTATGGACACATTGCTGAAGTTGAAAATAGACCCTGTTGATTGCAAAAAGTAATAGATTTTTCCCATCTGTACTTAACAGAATTATTTTCCAGCAGAAAATTTAACTCAGCTGTTTATTTTTGCATTCCATCATTCCATGATAAAGAGGCTTCAAATCTGTTATTTGTGGGATATCTAGATAATACAGTGGTTTAGGCCTTTGTTTAAAAGGAGACTGTAAAGATGTTTGTATGGAAATCTTGTTCTTTTCTTCTTTGAGATGCATGTCTCAGGAATATGTTTTAAGAAAAACTGTGGAATCTGGGCTCAGAACTTTGGTTTTTTTGCTGTAGTAAAGGCAAAGATAAGCCTTACCTAAAATTGTTCAGATGCTTTCAGGCTTCTGGAGAGTTGATGTTGTATCCTAGATTGATTGGAGCTTGATGCAGACCGAATCCTCCTGTTAGTCTTCCACAACACCAAGTGATGGGTAATGCTTTACTTCAAGATGAAGGCTTGGGATCATGGAAATGTGGTTTAGAACTTGATGTGTCCTTGGTGTGAGTGGGTCATGAGATGGCTGTGCCTGTTCTGTGTATTTTACAGTACAGAATGAGGTGGGGGTCTGATTTACAGCCAGCACAGCCATTTAGTGCCACTGAGCTACAGTATTGCCTCCTGATCTGAAAGGTGAGTTCAGGACTGTCTCTGGCAGTAAACATGACTTCCACTCACAATTACTTGGAATAATAATTTTAAACAAAATTGGTGAGGGGATTTTTCCTCATTTTTGTGTACCAAGGCACAAGATTTGACTGCAGCTTTACTTGTTAGGAGGCAATGCTGAGCTAACTAAGAGATGGTAGATTTGGATTTATTTGGGAAGGAAAGAGAGTAGAAAGCCTGGCTCTTAGCACCATGAGATGACATGGTTGGGACTGTCTCACACATACAGCTAGATCAGCCCTTGTAGATCAGTGTGAGAGCTTGATGTATTGAAGGGCAGAGAGGTTGTGAAATCATCACCTTTCCTACTGTTGAGAACAGCTTGGGAAGACTTCTGGTGGGGAAGAATTGGATACAATTTATTCTGATTTGAGGCAGAGTTGTAAAGGTAACATCTTAGAGATCCTTCTCTCTTCCACAAGACAGATAAATTTGCTTGATGCTCCCTGATGTATAAATACCCATATTGGATTAAAGTTCAATATTCTCTGTCTTAAAGGAGCTGGCAGCAAACGCTGAAGGAAGAGCAGAAAGACTCAAGCATGTGGTCAAACTTCCTGCCACTAACAGTGTGCAGCCTGGAGACTTCTTGAATTAGTGCTCATGTTTTATAGACCTTCACCTGTCTTGCTACCACAGTTTTTTCTAGTCACTTTTTTGAACATATGCATTCACAATATTCAGTGTCTCCTCGGATGGTGTTTCATAGCTTAATTGTATTTTAGTTAAGCTCCCCAATAGGGGCTGACCCATTGTGATTATACAGAAACTGCCACATGATGTCTGCATTTGGTGCCTCCTCTCCTTTGCAATTTACAGGATCGTGAGTGGAGTGGTCCATAATCTGTGTGCTGCTTAGTAGGATTTTACTGCTTGGATTGCACAATATTTACTGACATGTTAGGGAAGGAAATTTGTCATTTCTTGTCCTGAAGGAAACTTGTCACAGGGTTGAACTCGGTTTGCTGGTATAAAACTCAAACTTGAGTTTTAGAATGAGATAATTTTAAGAGGCCATCATGCTCCAGGGAAGCTGAAATGGAATGAGAAGTGGGGGGGAATCATTAAAAACATGAGTCCTAAATTGTTTTTGCACTGTGTTGGGTTCAGATATTTGTCCTAACATCTGGTTTCTCTACCACTTTCATCTTAAATCTAAGCTGGATTTTCTTAGTAAACAAGCAGCAAATTCATCACTGTGAGCTTTCCAAAAAGCTTTACAAGTTATTTTAAAGATCTTTTTGGATCTTTTATTTTTATTGCACAATAAGCTTCCATTCATGACTAAAGATGCCTGCTTGAGGTGTCAACAACCATTTTTCTTTCTTGCATTTCAGCCATATTCTGTGAAACTGGACCAAAAAATCTATTAAATTAGATACGCCAATAGAAATTGATTTTGAAATGGAGGAAAAAAAGTTATTATTCCTTCTGATATTCATACAGCTGTGAATACATCTTGATTCAATTTGTACCAAGCGGTGGGAAAACACTTTTTGAACAGTTTGAAAGCATTTAATAGTCCTGTGATGCACAGTTGATTTACAGTTGAGCTGTACTGGATTTCAGTGCCATGTGTCTGGAAGTTTGAAGGTATGATATGGAAAATTATTACCTTCCCTGTTATTCTGAGTAATTGCTCTCTAATGGACTCTTCCAGCTTTGAGACTGTTTTATTGCTTAAGGTAACTGCTAGCTGATGCCAGTTAATACAGCTGTGATTATTGACCAGCTCCTGGGAGGATATTGTCTGTTCCCTGGGTGACAGGAGCCCTGTGTGCTCTATGCCCCTTAGCTTCTAAACAACTCAGAAAATGAAAAAAAAAAAAAAAGCCCTTTTCCTTTAGGAATTATAACTTAGGATAGCAGAAATAAAGACCTTGACAAAGTGATTTGGACCATTGATCCATCTAATTGAGAGTTCCATCTCAGCCTGCAGTGATCCTGGGTGTCTCAGAAAAGGTGAGTCTGCACTGTGGTTATGAGGTGGTTTCTTTCTGCTGAAGTCTGGTTGACCATCACCTTGTGGTACAGGGAGGTGAGAATTAATTATTCCCTGGTTACCTTTATACCATTCATCATGTAGCTTGGTCACCTCCTGTTACCTCTGGGTTTGAGATAAAGCTGCAGATCTCCTCATCTGAGGTACATTCTCTGCCTTTGCTTATGTCTGATGTCCCCTTGTTTGTAGTGCCCCTTTTCGCTGGAGTTTAACTGCAATCCTGGAAAAGGGTAGCCATGGATACATTGGACAGAGTGGTTTTGCTGTTTCCGTTTGTTTGCAGCCCCTGAGTGCTCTTCCATTGAGTTTGTTGCATGGGGATGTGCCATCTGAGGTTCCATGGACTGAAATAGTCCATAGTCCATAACCAAAAGGAGTAATTTTAGGTACTTGACAAAGGAATGGTTTGGGGGGCAAATCACAGTTTTTTCCTGACTGGAAGTAGAGCCTGTTCACCAGCCACAGATGTTGGAAAATCATGGGTGCAACTCATGGCACTGGCAGAGTACATGGGAAAAATGGGCCTTGGATGAACAAGTACTCATCTGAATAGGTACTTCATTCAGTCAGGCATGCTTTTGTGTATTTATTCCATTCATACCTCATCCACCCTGATCCTTGTATTTTGTTTTCGTCTGAGTGAGGAACCAGATTGTTTCAGGTTGAAACTTCATGGGAAGAGAAAGGAAATATTTTAAATAATTGAGAAATAAGGTAGCTGCAGCTAAGGTATGAATTACTGAATATTGTATCAAGTGCTGAAAGAAAGTAGAATAAACTGAGACTTCCAAAATCACACAAAAGCATCTGGAAGAGGAGCTT
Source organism: Aleadryas rufinucha (assembly GCA_013397815.1). Lineage (NCBI taxonomy): Eukaryota > Metazoa > Chordata > Aves > Passeriformes > Aleadryas > Aleadryas rufinucha. Next base: position 82,133 of record VZTH01011503.1, read on the forward strand.
GATTTCTTCATAAGGTGCTGAGCAACATTGGAGGGCAGGTGGTAGTGAAAATTTGTGGAATCAGTTGCAAGGTGAGCTCTAAAAATACTGTCATTATCTGTATTTCTTTGAATTTAAACAGTTTTGATCTTGGCAAAAAATAATTCAAAGTGTCTCCAGCTGAGGCTTTTAGCTCCACTTGTTCCCTGTTCCTTTCCAGGACATTCTGTCCAGGTAGAAAGAGGGGGGACATCTCTGAGGCTTCCTGAAGTGCTGTTGGCTGTTTAGGTGTGCAGAGATGCTCAGGGAGGTATTACAGGGCTCATGTGAACTTGTCTCACTCTGGGCACACCAGACTTCTGTAAGTGAGTCTATGTTCAAGTACTGGTGTGCAGGCACACTGGGGGCCACACAGGTGGCCTTTTGCTGAATAAATGAAAAAGGAGCCAGTAGTTCTTCTGTAGAGGTACATAACTGCCTAGGGGGCTTTGTTGTGGGTTGTGTTCCATGCATAAGACTTTGTCTCCTGGATAACTTAATCTGCACCAAGGGAATTCATTGGCCATCCTGAGGGGAGATATGAGTGATGTTCAGGTTGGGAGGCAAAGAAATGGGACTGCAGGGAGGGAGCTGCATCATACCAAAGGGCGAAAAGACAGAAAATGATGTTTTGAAACACATCTATAGACTGGTGCTGAGAACAGAGAGGAGTTTAGGGGGAGGGCGGGGCTGTCACTGTATGATCCAAGCCATAGGAGACCTGTCTAGTTAACAGAGCAGTAAATCTGAGCTTTCCTGTGTATATTTATTTTCACATCACAATCTGTTTAAGCAAGAAAAGCACATTCTAATTGCACTCTAAACAAGGATTTCTCCTTCAGCATTTTACAGCTGTTTCTTGTATGCAGTGCCAAGCTGATCTTGGTGAGATGTTCTAGCACAGCGTGGACATGAGCCCAGTGGGCAGATGTTTCTTCTGCTGCGTTTTCATTCACTGCTTCAAGGGGCAGTTGAGAGACTGTTTTACTCCTTCATAAAGGTTTATAATTCATGAAGCCCATTACTGTGTACAGAGCTGCACATCTGGCATAAAGCACTCTGGTGGCCCAAAGAATGTGCTCGCAAGAAATAAGATGCTTTTGTAGTAAATGCTGCAGTCTGACTGGAATTAACTTCATTTAAGCATAAAGAGCAAAGATAATAGATAAGATAATGGCTGCTGGAAAGGTGATACCGGGAGCTGAGTTGAGTTACAGTACCTGTGACATCTCAGAGCAGCGTGAAACGCTTTGGGCTGTAAAGCTCCTGCATGCAGTTATCAGATCATGTACACAGCGACCTAATGATTTGGTCCCGAGAGTTTGGGTAATGAGGACAGCGTGAGCAGCAGAGCAGGGGCCGTTCTGTCCCTGTGGTAGAACGTGGGCAGAAAACAAGCCTTTTATTCCTTTCTCTGTCGGTGGCTCCGCGGCCCGGCCACCACGGCACGGCGCTGCGCTCGGGCTGCTGCGCTTCCCCGGCACAGCCTCCGCCCGAGAAACATCACTGCCGGCAGCACCGCCGCACCGAAACGCACCCGGCTTCCACTCCTCGTCTTCATTCATGCACTTAGCAGCAAAAGCCAGCTTCGCAGAAAGCAAAATTCTTCCCATTTAGATGCCTGCTGCAAAACGTGCGTTTGAAAACTGTAGCCTGTGTTTATTAATTGAAAACAAACAAAACAAACCAGTGATTTTGGAGATAAAAATATTCCAGTTGAATAATCAAATGTACCATAAAGTCCCTCTGGACTAAGACATCTTACTAGTGGCATCCCAGCTAAATTTAGACTTTCAAATTAAAACCATTTCTGCTGAGAGGCCAGATCTGTAGTCATGTTCTGCAGTTAGTGAAAAGACAAAGATACTTTCCAAAGGTTGATTCAGCCACCTAAGATCTGAAGTTGTGGGTGTCTCTCTTGACTCTTGTAAAAGACTCTGATGCTCCCAAATGAAACAGAATGAATGCAGGACTGAATTTAAGTGTAAAGGTTAGGGTAGGCTGTAGTGAATTGAGGCACAGATTTTGGTTAGCTTTCAAAGGAGGTGAAGCCAGGCTGGTACTTTTTGGCACAAAAGGCTGGATAAAGAGTTTTTGTGGACATGGAGAATCTCTATAAAGGCTGACTGTAAGTACACATTAATCAAAACTGCTTCAAAAATTATTTTTCCTAAATGGAACAGTATGAATCCTGCTGACTTTTAATGGACCTTATATTCCAATTCCTTCTGTGATCCACTGCCCACAGTACACCACAGTCCCCATATTTGTGAAATGTCCTCTTGATCAGTCGACTACTGCGGAGTGTCTGGGAGAGCCTTGCTGACTTTGTAAGAATCTTTTCCAAGCAGGTGAATGACAGCTCAGGGGAGGGAGGAGTTAGATGTTAAATTTTTCTTGGGAAACGGCAGCATTTGGAGATTCAAAGTCTAGCTGCAGCGCTGAGTATGTTTAAGCTTTCAGCTCATAACAGACATACAAGTCTGAAGTAAGAACTGCATGCTTCTCCTCACTTCTCTAGGAAGAATGGGGATTCTTGTCAGATCATGACAGGAGATCCTCTGTGGAAGCTTTCAAGTATTCATTAATAGAGAACAAAAATGACACAGTTATTATAACAGGTTTTCATCAAAATCATGTCAGGGACATCATCTCTCTGCCAGTTCCATTGGAGGAGTTGTAAGAATCAAGCCCAGAGAAGACCAGAGGGGAGAGAAAACACACTCAAGTGCAGTCAGTCATAACTCCAATTTATGAATGCGAAAAAGCATCCCATTTGCTAAACAAAATATTTTCCTCCTTTACTTATTTTCAAGTTCCCATACCACTTATCTTCTGATCTATTTCTTATATAAAACTGTAGGTGTAAAAATCTCTCTTTATTCACTCTCATAGCATGAACTGTATTTATTCTGTTTATTCAGTTAGAGTGATAACAGAATGTGGCTGTTCCATTCTGTAACAATCAGTGTTCTCTGTTTCAGCCTAGTGAGTACTTATTTAGCTTTATTTAAATACTATCATTTTCTTCTCTTTCTCTGAAAAAACAGAGAAAAAAAAGTTCTTTTGTAATTTTGACTCACACCCAAGGGCTTTGTAAAACTGGAATGTGCAATTAACACAAAACCATTTCTTCGGTATCTAAAATTGTGGGGGAAAAGGCAGCACTGATTCTTGATGCCTCTCTTGTGCAACCCAGCATTCCTTCAGAGTAGAAAGATTCCAGTATTAGTGGAAAGCGTTTTTGTAAGACATCTCAGCCCGTGCCAGCACGGCATGTAATGCACACCAAGCAGCCAGCTCATGAAGAAAAACATGTTTACAGAAACTGAAATGGCTTCTTTGTTGTTTACTCATGCAGAGGAGAATGGCGTCAGGAGTACTTCGAGAGAGAATCTTGCTTTTGAATTGCCACTGAACCAGCACCACGGTGTGACCAGGCAGAATTTCCCTGACCTTGAGACCATTCCAGGGGCTGCTGAGCAAATGCCCCATCAAACAGTTGATGTGTGGCACAGAGAGGGGCATTGTCATCAAAGACACGGCTGTAGGCTGGACTTAACCCTGCCCTGTCACCCCAGGGAAAGTGACTCAGTGCTCAGTCACGGCAAACCCTGCTCGTAACATCAGCCACCTCCACAGCACTTCCAGACTCTGCCGTCTTTTTATGCTGATGGATCCAGCTCACCTGACCAGTTCAGTGCTCCAGCGTGTGATTATGATAATCAGTAATGCGTGGAGGTTTAAATACAACTGTGCTGCTTCGTGCTGACCTTTGTACAGCACACTGTAGATACCTTCCTCCCGGTTACGGGATTTTGGAATTCCTCTGGTTATTTCCTGTTCGCTTTTATCTGCTCCCCTCTAGGGATCTGTAATTGCCTCTGAATTTTTTTACCTCTGAATTTTTTTACCTCGGATAGATATGCATCATCAGTACTTGTTAAAGGTGGAGTTTCTTTTGTTTAGTTTTGTTTTCCCTAAAGAGCAATTTGTAATTCATGCAGTGGATGTGTCTTTTGGCTCCAGGCTTGAGATCCTGGAGATCCCACCCACTGTGGGCACAGGCACTGTTGCATCTCTGCTCACCCGGGTGTGGAATGTGTTTTGAGTATTGCCTATGCAGTCAATCAAATTAGATATTTGTATCCTTCTTTTTCCAGTAATAGCTGAGTGTTTACCAGGGTTACCAGGATCCATGGGTGTGCTGACAGTATGTGGGCAGGGGGCAGCTCAAGGCAGGAGAAGGAAAAAACCTGGCTAAGTCAAAACCACTGACTGTAGAGGGTGATTTTACCTTCACCTTTCCTGGTAGAATAGCTGCCCAACAGGGCTTCCAGCTAGATGCTGAAGGAGTTGTCATCATGAGCAACATTAGTGAAAAGTATTTGTGTTGTGAATGTCCAGCCAGCACAGCTCTGAGTAACTTGTGTGAAGAGCACTACAGAAGAATGCACCTTTTTCTTTTTTTCCTTTTTTTTTTTTT
>VZTH01011503.1:86678-207027 GCA_013397815.1 Aleadryas rufinucha
GCTACAAAGAGCAGGGGATGGGGAGAGGGGTGATTCACCCATGAGTTAGACATCACTTACTGTAAGTGTGTTGCCCTTGAAGAGCTTACTCAGGCAATTCTGCAAACACAGCAGAGCTCTTGTAGGGCTTGTCATGTGATTTTTAGGTCCTTATCCTTTCGTTTTCTTTCTGCTCCTGGGTGGTACTCCTTGTCTTTGCTCCCCTAGATTTTCTCTCATTTTAGCAATAGCATTCTCTGCTTTTTACAGCATCTTGTATTGCAGGCTCTACTGATTCATTTTAAACTTTACATTACCCTTGTGCCTTGAAGTTACCACTGTTTGCAAGTGGGGAAACAGAGGCACTGAGTCCCCAGACCCTTTGCCCATTCTTGTTGATGTTTATATACAGAAATGTTGTATGATGTGCTCTGCCCTAAATTCTGCCAGAGAAGAGCTGTTTGACTGAATGCTCCTTCTCCTGCCACTGTACTGCAGATTGACTGGTGATTTCTCCATATGACCAAGGACTGTATTTTCTGAATAAACTTCTGTGTAACTGAATAGATCTCCCTAATCAGGCTGTATTTTCCTGCTTTCTGTCCTTAATTTCATCCTGTGCACTTAAACTTGTGCTTCCCTTTTTAAACAACAAATAACAGTGTGTTCTATAGGATCATTACTATCCACTTGCCTTCCTCCCTCCAATCACCTTCCTAGAATCCATCTCCCATTCTTTCTCCTCAGATTAATGAAACTTTGCTTTTCCAGACCAAAGGTCAGTTTTTCACTTTCCAGGCCTTTCCTCTTCATACTTACTGTTTCTCTGACTAGCTGGAGTGATCTCGTCCTTCTCCTGATGTCTGATCTGAGGGCAGGAGCTGTTCTGGTGCTTTCTCTGCTTCAGCAGTGGGAGGTGAGTGACTGGACAAGCATTGCCACATAGCTGTCTTGTGCTGCCCTCAGCATGGCCAGGAGACAGCCTGGGACAAAGAAATTGCAGGGGTAAGATAACTGGGTGCACGGGGAACATGGGGCTGAGTCACATGGGATCAGAAGTGTGACACAAATCACTGTTGCAGCAGTAGCAACTGCTTCATCCTCAAAAGCTGATGGCTCTGTGGGAAGCAGATTGCGTATGACTCAGTTGGCTTTGCTGACTCCTGCACAAGTTTGAATGAAGCCCAGGCTGACCCCAGAGGTCTGCAGTGAGTTCATCCTCTTGATGCACACAGCTGGGAGATGTCTGATCCTGTCTCCAGCTGCGGTGCTGGCAGGAGTTAAGATTGCTACCCTATGCTCAGAGCTGAGCACGGGAGAAGGAGTCTTCCAAAGCTCACTGTGAAAGAGTGCTTCAGAGGAATAAACTAAAGGGTAGTGGGGATCTCAGAGATCTTCTTAGCTCTTAAAATGAATTATACTAATAATACCAAAGGATAGCTTTCCTGAGGTGTTTAATAGCCCTGAGAGGTTCTGACAGCCCCAGCTGCTGCTGCAGTGTGTTCCTTGGATATAGAGCAGCTACTGAGACTGACTGTGAGCAAGGCTCACACTCCACTCCTTTTCCTTTCCTCCACCTCTCCCCATTTCTCCTGTCTTTCTGCTTGATCATTGTGTACAAAATCAGTGGATGTCTGTCCTGTTTCTGGCAGTAAGGAACCGTGACTTCTGTGACTGCTGTTGGACACTGCTGCTAATGTGTCACATCGCTAGCATGGCTCTTTGCCTTATGCCACAGACTTTTACTGATGGCATCGCTGTGAAAAGTAGCATGAAATGGATGTTGGACCAAAACATATAACAAATGAACACATGGGGTGGTGTTGAGCCAGTTAATGGGGCTTAATATTTGGCAATATCATGGTTTGATGAAGTATTGAAGATACTTCAATACTTGCCTGTATTGAAGGCATGCAGTTAGTTTAGCGTGGTTGTAAGGAAAGTGCGTCTTGTCCAAGAAATCTGACGTCAGATTTCCTTGAGGTTATGAGGTTAATGGATTGAGGTTTTCTTAAAAAAACCCTCAAACAATCAAAAACCATAAAACCCCCAACACACATTATGTGATTTTGCTGAAACATTTGCTAAACAGATAAAAGTGCTGGCTTGGAGTAGTTGACAGTAGCAAGTCCAGAGTAGGTGGATCCAGTGGGTTTGCGTATGGAGTGGTCAGGCCTTTTAACACTTGAGGCTGGAGCTTTTAAACCACTGCTGATAGAACTGTCTACAGGATATGAAGGTGGATCCAGTGCTGAACAATAACAAGAGCAGAGTAGCGTGACAGGTGCATTGTCAGTCATTTGACACATTGAAACCCACTGAGAAAAAATTATTTTAGCACAGCTTGGTGTTGGATACTGCTGGGGCAGGAGGAGGGACACCTTGTCCTGAGATGGCGAACTCTTGAGGTGGTTCTGAGTTCTGGACAGCAGTGGCAGTACATGTGGAGGTGTCAAGAGAGTTTTATGCTGCTCCCAGGAGAAAATTACAAGTTGGAGAAAGTGCATCAAAGAGGAGGAAACTTTCCTGGACCCGAGTGCTTTACCTTCTAGCTTCTATCAGAAAAGTTGAGTGACTTGATGACAAAAAAACTCTGTACATTAAAGGATTCTTAATGCAGCAGAAAAAAAGCATAGCAAAAACTGGAGGCTGGAAACGGAGTTCAAACAAATAACATGTAAAAAAGTAATAAATTTTTAATAAGAGATGTAAAGAATCCCTGGAATATGTGAAGATTCTTGGCCTCCTGAAATCAAGACTGGATGCTTTTTTGGCAGTTGTGTTCAGCTAGAGTGTGAGTTTACAGGATGAGAGTAACTGAGAGAAATTCAGGGTCAGACAATGGGATGCAGTAGGTTCAGCAGTCTTTTAAAAAACAAAAGTCTTGAAAAATTGTATCACCTAAAACACAGGGTCAGGCACAGAGCCAGTTTTCTCTCATGGATGCTAAAGGCAGATGTTAATCATATCACATTCCTGCTAACCTTCACCAGATTTTCTTTGTCATCCTTAAAAGGGTCTGATTTAGCCCAGTGGGAGGGTTTTCATTGGCTTCAGTGAAGATGAGTGAGTCAAAGTAGCATTACTTTTATTCCCAGATCAGTGCTCTGGTTCAGTAGTGTTCACTTCAGGTATCAAATGTGAGGGATTCAATAACACCTTCTTATACAGGCATCCCTTTTGATGCACTTTGACAGCATTGGAATGTAGTTATTTGACAGATTATCTTTCCAAGAGCTTACACAGAAATTAGAATTTGGATATTGCATTTTCCGGTGTCATTTGGTAACAATTGCAATAAATTTGATGTATTTCTACCCATATAAGTTTACTAAAAGATCAGAATCAGACTTGTTTATATTTTCATGATTGAGTCATAATTGCTTTCATGTCTTCACTGTTCTTTCCATGGATATCTCCTTGGACTTTTGAGTTTGAAGAATTATTTTGAGAAAGGAAATGCAGGGAGAAGGGGGAGGATAAAGGCAGAGAGAGAAAGCTTGTCTGCAGGGCAGATTGTTTTCCAGGCTCTCACAGCTATATTTAAAAAGTACCTGGAGACAAGTTAAAGAAGAGGTATTCTTACTCATAAAATCAGCATAGCTGGTAGTGCCTGACAACATCCTTGGGCAGCTCTTGCTTGAGCATTTCACCAGGTTATTGTAGAACAGATTATCCACACTGGCTATGTCCTTCTGCCCAGAGGAGAGGCTGCCAAGTCCTCATCAGGGCCCAAATACTATCTGTGCCTTTACTATCTGTTTCCCAGTGACTGGGAGAGGAGATGGTATTTAATTTGAAAATAAGTTATGGGTATTTTGTGTGCTATTAGACAAGTATCCTTTGCAGGCCTCAGCAAGGATCTCTGCTTCCCGATGGATGTGTGTGCAGAATTCCCATGAAAGCTGATGGCTGTGCAGTGGAAGAGGCCAGGGAGGGCTTTGGGGTCGGTGCAGAGAGCGAAGGGGCTGCCAGGTTGTTGTCTGTTGCTGTGTGCACAGCACTCTCTGTGGCCAGGACACAGCCTCTGCCTGCCATGAGGGCCAGCAGGAAGGCTCTGCTGCCTGTCTTGTCCTAGCAGGAGCTGTGTTTGGGAATGGTGGGGAAGGAGCTGAGTTCCTCTGGGTGGTGGGAAGAAAGCAGGGCTAGGGGCAGTGAGAGAAGTGGTACCTAATGGGGTACCCATTCATAGCCTCAAGCCTCATCCCTGCTCTCCTCAGCAAGGTCTTCCCATATTTCCTGGTGTTGCTAAGCTGCTTGATAACATTTCTGTCTCTTGTTGGCTAACCAGAGTGCCCACAGCTGGAGGGCAAGTAATTCATTTGTGTATTGTCACAAACCATAATAATCCTGAAAATTTGCTAGAACTAAACAAAACCAAGTGGTAGCAGAAATGCAATGTGTGAATGCTGCCCTTCAGCATTATTCAGAATTCCCTGGTCACCTGGATTTGAGGCAAAGCGAAAGGAAAGAAGATGGCTATTTGTTTCTTGTGATGCAGGTTGGTGGGATTTGTCTGATACCAGACCCAGCCTTTCTGTCCTCACGTTGCCACTTGAGTTTTACAGCAGACACAGAGAGAAGTACACATTCCTGATGTTCCAGTGATTTCCAGATTTAGTCCAGTCACCAACATATAGTTGGTCCCTTTGGCATGGAAACTGCTTCATCTTCCTCCTCATCTGAGTTTGAAGCATCACTGTAGTTTGTCCAGCCTCCATCTGCAGGTTGCCATGTGTGTAGCACCTTTTTTTTTTTACACAAAAGGATTAAGTTAGCTGTTCAATCACAAAAAAGACCGACAACTTCTGTCGCTGAAAAAATTAAATGATGATTGTACAAATACTATTTCTCAAGTCTAGTTTTTTGATACAGTGACAAAAATTTTGAGTAAATCCTTTTAATTACACTGAACAAATCAGTGCAGAGTGGGATTTAGTACAAAATTAAACAAGCTACAGTCTTACGGACAACCTAGAAATGCATTCCTCAGTGTCAGAGCCATCCACTGGTTCCTCCAACCTATTTTTCAACCACATAAGATTTAATTGTTGCAAATGGAATACTTGTTCTACAGAAGTCCAATAAATCTGCAGTCTGTCTTCCCAGTAATCAATCACAGATTGTGAATTGCATGAGGAAAAATCTATAAGATATGTTCTTCATGTCTAGTACGTTGGGTTATTTTCATGTCTTGTGGTTTGAATTTGGCCACTGTCATTTTAGAGGAATTTCCTGCCATCTGCGTTCAATTGAATTTTCTCACAGATTTGGGCTTGCTTGTAAATACTGGGATCTGGCAGAAGGAGTATCTTTGTTCTTCAGGGGCATATTCAAAAACCGTTAACATGGTGTTGGCAATGTGCTGGGTTAGGGAAGATCCAGGAGATAAAAAAGGTATAAATTCCCCCCTGCCCCTAACAGCTGATGATTTATCTGTGAAGGGAAAAGAGCGACGAGTGCATGAGTGTGTGGTAGAGTTTTATCTCAAGCTGTTATGGTATTTCATATTTTGCTTATTATTAGGGTGTTGGTCTTAACTGTCTGCTTGTGACCACGTACACGAGCAGCGAGCTGAGTAGCCAAAATATTACAGCAAATTCCTGGGGGATCTCAGTGCACGGTCCCAAACAGATCGGGAGTTGGTTTACCACCAGCTCTAATTTGTGTTTTGGCTGCTGATTTTGCATTGACTTAATATCCAGACTGTGATATTGGCATATGTAGATTCTTAGAAATCACACATACCTTGGGGCAAAGGGGCTACTCTATCTTCAGTTTAACATATCAGCTGCAGTGTTACAAAATTCAAGGTAATCTCATCATCCTAATTGAAAGCTGGAGAGAGCCCTCTGCATTCCTTCCTGAGAGAGTGTGTATAATCAAATAAAAAAAAAATCCAAGCATTGAGGATCAAGTTTAAACCAACAAAATCAAAACAATTCAGAATGGAGTTTATTGCCATCTTGAGCTTAACCTCACAATGAGAAATAGCAGATAAAATGGATTTACATGTGTACTCAACTGTGTTACTCTCTAGAGATGGAAGAGATGTCCCAACTCAGAAGGAACCTGCTTCAATTTATCTCATTTTGAGTATTTTAATTTGTCAGACTTTGTGTTGTTTGGGCATAAATCAAGGGCAGTTCCAGCCTTGCTGTGAAATGTAGGCCTGTGAAAATGATGGCAAGGGCTTCTAGATTTATCATGTCTCTGGTTGCTTAACAGCTTATTCTGTTTGTAGATGGAAAGATGTGTTTTCTGACTGCCAGTTTCTCAAACTAACTTTGGTCTTTAGGAACGGGTTACTTCACCCTGTATGTCCCTGGGCCAAGATTAGATCTTCCCCAGCTCTTTTAAACTTGAATTGTGCATTTAAATATATGCAACTGCCTGGAGTTCAGCACAGTGATCTGTTGATAATGCAGCAGAGGGATTCCTGCTTCTGCTCCTGTAGTTCTGCAGGAAGGGGAGAAACAAGTGTTTTGGCCAGCAATGTCCTTGGAGTCTCTCAGTGTTGTTTAGCCTTTGCTTTCTGAAGCAAGCATTTTCCAAATTCTGTCAGTACCTGACAGCAGTTCCGTCTAAAATGTTAAACAACAGTTTAGCCCAGGCAGCCAGAGGGTGTCATTTTTGCATAATTTATTTTTAGAAGAACTGCAGCATGAGAATCAACGAGTTGTTTTCAGTATTGCATTTTCCATGGTCTGGAAATAGTCCGTGCCTGCAAGGCACCGACTTGCTCCTTGCAATAGCCTCGGACACACTCGAAACTCGAAGGCTTTGTCACTGCAGCCTCTGCTCTGCCCGGGGATGCTGAGAGCTGCGGGGAGCAAAGCAATTTACTCTTACTGGCACGAGCAGCTGCACTTGCATTTATGTCTCCGGCTGCTTTCAGGACAGGCAGCTTTACCAGCGAGGAGCGGCATTTGCCCCGGTTACATGGGATGATTGCTGCTTCACATGAATCCCTGATATTTGCAGTCCTGCTCCAGGCAGGCTGGCAGTGAGTAAATGGGCATAGTTCATCTGGAGCAGGGTGATGCTGTGTGGTTCTGCCTTTTGGGGTGCCAGTGTGTCACCCTGGCTGGCATGGACCCGCTCACTGCCTGGGAGGAACCTCTCACGTGGAATATTCCCTCATGGTTCACATATGTCTTAGGTTATCTTTCCAAAGTTTTCAAATCTTAATGATATTCTGGAGGGATTATCCAGTTCTTGCTGGGCATACATTTCTTTCCTCTTCCTCTGTTTCCTTATTTTTTTATATTAGTCTTCCTATTATAACATTGGTATAGATATTTATCATTTTTGAGGGTATTTCCAGTGATGTAACTGTATTTTACTTAACTTATAATACATCGGGCAGCACTGTTCTGGCTTCACTGAGGACCTCAGGCTGTTTCTTTATGAATAAATAGATGTTTATTCACTACTTCTATTTTTAATATGTCATGACTATATTAGCAAAGATTACCTATTTGATCTTGACAGCAAAGCCCATGATAAACATCTGGAAACACACCTTCCAACTGCAAGCCGTGATTCTGAGAGAGAGAGGCTCCTTTATTTAAGGAAAGTTTCCAAGATTCTCTGGATCACCAGTTTAATTTGCTTGTTTACCAAACAAAGGGTTGCATTTTACACAAGCCAAATGAGCCTGGCACTGCAAATAAAAAACAGATTACATTCGTTGCCATTAGTCACTCAAACTTAAAGGGCAGCTCCTCCCTGAAAAGCAGCTCTAAAAACGGCATTGAAGATTTCCATGGGTTTTGTCCCTTAGTATTTCCAAAGCATAAACACTAAAGCAATACTTCTATTTCCATGCGTCAGTCTTGCACAAATTAATTTTGTCGACCGACCTTCTGCTAATAAAGTGTTTCACATCTGACAAGCCTGTCTCCTGTTCACTTATGCAGTCCACTCTGTGCACATTTAGCCCCTGATTATACTGAGGCAAATCTGGGTTCTGTTGTAGTCAAGAAGAGCTGAAACCCCTTATTACTTAGTGGGGTTTTTTTGTTTGTTTGGTAGTTGGTTTGGTTTGGTTTGGGTTTTTTGAGTGGATAAATGATGGGATAAATCTTCAGCATTTTCTTCCAGTGATTAGATCACATCATGTCCTGAATAAATCCTGTTGTTTCTTCCAGTGTTCGTCTGCTTTGGGTATAATACTTCTTGCTTTGTCTTCAGGAAAGTTGATAATTTGCTTTGTCCCTGATCATTTGTCACTTTATCACTTTATCCTGTTATTCTCTTGTTCCCTCTCTTGTGCCTTCACACGTTATGTTATTTTCCTGTCTCAAACAACTATCTCCCTTCCTTCTGCTGCATTTGCCAAACACATGCCACTGAGTTCATCAGCGTGATGCTCTTCATCTGAGGCTCTACTGGAGACCAATAAAACCTATAGGGAATTAGCTGACAAAGCCAATTGTTACTGTTGTTTCATAAGAAAACATGCTTGCATTTTCTTTCTCTTTCTCTGAATAGCTCAATGATCCTAACAATAGTTCTCTTGTTCTTTCTCCTTTATTTGCTTCTCCCTGCCATTTTGTATCATGAAGTTAAACTACTGATATATCTTGTGTGCTGAAGGGCATCTCTCAGGTTTGGTTATTGCAGAAAAAAGAGCATCACTTAAAATTCTGTATGATTTTGATAAGAACAGGATGCTTACACTGTAGGTAGTGAAAAATTCATGGTGGTCTTACTGATCCAGTCTGGCTTTCAAATGCTTGGGGTTTGTTGTAATTTGGTAAGTAAATCGTTGTTGGGGAACTTCCCTGGATATGCTAATTCAGTTTTATTTGGATCCTGGGTTGTATCTCAGTAAGAACTTAGACAATCTATGCTGAAACATTGTGTGATTGTACATATATATGACTCTTTGGGATTCTCCAGGCTGAAGTTTCTGGTGTCAAGGTGCCCCAGCAAGATGGAGCAAAATAACCTGGAGCCTTGCCTTAATCTCCCACTGTACACCTGAGAATTGCAGGTGTTGATGTTGCCATGAAAACTCATGAGCTACTGATGAAATCAGATGAGCTGAATACAATTTTGCAGTTACCCAAATGTTGCATTTGCTCAAGCCAATTGGATTGAAACCATATCCTGCTGCTTTTAATATGACTACATAGAGGGGCTGCTGTGTTGTCATTAAAGATATTCATGTGGCTTAGTAGTCTGAGCTTCAAAACACATCATAGGAGATTGCTGTGCTAAAAACTCTGTTAGATAAAGCCAGGAATAAAAACTAACATCCCTATTAGAGGTTTCCACAGATCTTCACCAAAGGGTTCTGTTGAAGGTGGCATAAATCTGTGTGCTTGAACTATGTTTACCCAGCTGAGATTTTGACAGACAGCACTGATCATTGGGAAGTACATTTGCATGGCACTTACCTATCATTTTATAGAGGCCAAATGCTTAAGTGCAAGCAGGTGAGTAATTTAAACCATTGTGGACTATACACAATCCAGACAGTAAACAGATCATTAGATAGAGTAAATTAGCAATGAAGCTGTAGAATAAAACATGCCAGCTAAAAGATTTGATAAATTTTTCTTAGTTTTCAAAGACATGCATAATTATCATCCTGATGCAACAGTCTCAATTTAAGTCAGAATTTGTATCTGGAGTTAGTATGAAACTTTTAGAGATAGAGGAGCCATGGGAAGCACCATCTGAGAGAGAGAAAAGCTCCACAGTAGGGTATCAGTGAGTGGTGCAGGGATCTCCAACTCCACCCATGTTATTATTACTTTTTATGATGTGTGACTTGTGCTGTGACAGATTAGAAATATGTTGTTGGAAGCTCAGAGAGGCAGAGATACATAAAGTTTTATGAAAGTGTTTTAAAAACTAGTGACATTTCCTAATTATATGCATTAATTTTTTCAAATATTTTTTCCTGATGCTTTGGTTTGTGGTTCTTGATAAACAATCGGCTTTATTTAAGCTGAAGCTCTGTTCTCAAACCCTCAACTTTCTTGTGAGTTGGATGCACAACCCATTATTTGTGGCCTCACACAATCACTGTGGGGATGTTCAGGAGTAATGTTATCACACATCTTGCTTGGTGTTAAGTTGGAAGACTAAAGAGGTGGTTGAGGATAAAAAGAGAGTCTGTATTCACAGACAGAAGAAAATTACACCCTCAAGCCAGCACCTTTGCTCATGGAAGGTTGCAAACCGTGGGGAAAGAGCAGTTAAAATTCTTGGTTAGGTTTGTGTTGTAAGCTCACAACAGGCTGCAGAAAATGTGGGGCTGTCAAGTTGTTCTCAGCTCGGGACAAAAGCTCACTTGCCCTGAAACCAGCAAAGGGAGCCGAAGTCAAGGCAAACCCCATTACAGACGAGCTCTCAGAAATCCCTCTTTGGCCAAAAGTCTGCTCTGGACTAATCCCCAAAGTGATGCTGATACTGCCAAGAGACAAGAGGGCTGTGGCTGTTCCTCCTCAGCTATTAGTATTAAACCAGCATGACTGTGGGAGAGATCAAATTGCATCTGCTGGGAGAAAACCCTCTGGCTTCCCCTGCCTTTGTGCCTGCTGGAAGATGTGGTAGGGCTGCAGTATTTGGGTAGTGAATCTTGTTGTGCCGTCTTCACTTGGAACTCTTCCCTTGCAGAACTCCTTGGGAATGATGTGGTTAACAGTGTGTTTGTTTAAGAGGTAAGGGGGGAGGGCAATGAGTATCAGGTAAAAATGTATATGTCTGTGTGTATATATAAATTCCCAAAGCATTCACAGCCAGCTACTTAATAGTTTTCATTGAATTAATTTTAAAACGTGAACCTTTTTTCCTTTATTTAATAGAACAAAACGGCTTCCATATTCTTGCCTGTAACTAGCAGAGTTTATATAGCATTCTGCAAACAAAGTAAGCATTAAAGTCGCTTTTGTCCATCTGTGGAATGAATAATTTTGTGCAAAGTATTTATTATAAGCACACGATACACTTAAACTTTTTACTGTAGTGGTGACAGATCCAGCACAGAACTGGATTGTTAAGTAGCAAGCACACCAAGCTTCTATACTGTATAAAAATTTACTGACCTCTCTAAAGCCTTCTGGGTTCAAAGGAAAATGTTAGCTCACTTGGCTAACTTTTGGGTGCTACTTAAAATGATTCTGGATGTTGGAAGTAGTGTGCAAGAGGCTGTGATGAGTTTCAGTCAGAATTGCACAACTTCATGAAGGTGAACGGAAAGCTTTGGGTTAGGTACACGTGGGCACTGGCTGCCCACCTACTCCCTGGGACTGCACTAGGCAGCAGCTGGGTACCCCTGGCTTAGATACCAAAATGTCCTTGGGAACCACCTCAGGAAGACTTTAAGATTTCCCTGTTATTTGGCAGAAGTTGGGACTAACGCAGAGGTGATGTGTCACAAGTACCTCCCACTAATGTAGTTGCTTTTAGGATGATTTACAATAGGTTCTATAATGTACTAATGTACACACACCCCAGTCCTATTTGCTGTAAGTGAAGCAGTCCCTTCCCTTCTGTGAGTTGCACTCTTGTACATGCCTGTTAATTGCTCCCAGAGTCGCACTGTTCCCCCTCTGGGATTCAGTACGTGTTTAACATTCAGCTGTCTCGTCAGAACCCAGACTTTGGGCTCCCCAAAACATCCTTCACTTGGGTCTGTATGCAGAGAGCCAAATTCAGGCAGGCCATGAGGAGATGAGATTTATGGATTAGCCACAGGCACAGAGAAGCACACACCAGGCTGGAGGGAGTCCAAGTGGGGATGGCACACAGGCCCAGGGCTCTTGGAGGTGACCTAAGTCACACCACCATAGATTTCCTGTAGCCTTGGTTTTGCTCACCTCTGGATTTGGTCCATGGGCTCTGCAGAATGTCTTGGACACTGGCAGTAGGGGCAGCTGGTTTAGTTTGTCTGTCATTGTACTGGTTTTACTGGTTGGAGAAAAAAAAAGAGACAACTTTTATGAAAATATATTTCCAATGTTTTCTGGCAGACAAAGCACCAGATTCCTTTCTGTTGATCCCTTCCAATCTGCTGCCCTCACCCTCTGGAATTAGCTGCCTGCTGTGCCTTTACAGCCAGTTGCAGGGCCAGTCTTGTCTCCAGCAAAGCCTCTCCCTCATTTATTTGAATTTCCCAGGGGTGAGCATTCAGGGACAGCATCTCAGCTGATCCCTGAATATCTGCCTTTCTCCATTTATCTGGTCCTCTTTCCCAGTGCTGTTTTCTTTGACTGCTTGAATTGTATTTGCAGTCAATGAATTCGTGCCCCAAACCCATTGTGCATCATGTCCTTTGTTGTCTTGATAGGGTTGCTGCAGTTTGGTGTCCATTCTGCTTTCTGAAGTGAGGTTGTTTGTCACTGACATTTCATCTGTGAGGGAAATGTCTTCAGCTTTTGTGCTGGTATATTCTGAGTTAAAGTTCTTCAGGTTTTGCTGTGGTTATGTCTGATGTGTAGAATGGCAGCTGAAGTGGACTTAGGGATGAAGAATGTGTCCCCTTTTCCTGCTGTAGCACCATCCTTAAGGCTTATGGTGGGCTGTCCGAGCAGCTGTTCTGGAAAGAAACTTTCTGGACACAGAGCTTGGGGAACAACTCTCAGAATAAACATTAAATTCCTTTGAAATACAGCTGAAGATCAGAGTGAGGGTACTCATGTATGACAGAGGATAGATGTTGTCATTTATATGCAACTGCATTCTCTCATAGGTTGTTTTTTCCCCTCAGGCTTATGGTCAGTGAAAAAAGATCCCTGGATCTCTTTCTCACTGTTCAGCAGGAATGCTGCATTCCCTTTCAAGCTTTGCTTCATGTAGCATTCTTCTGTCATCACCGTGTTTATAATGCTGCTTTCAGGAGAGATTTGCTCTTGTGCTTGCCCAAATCCCAGAGGGATCTGTAAGAAAGCTACAAAACCAGAGGAGCACTGAGATCCTGTACTCCCTTTGTGGATCAGGAAGGTGGAGGAGAAGACATTCCTAAATGCAGATCTCTTCATGAGGTTCTGTTGCTCCCAGTTCTTTGAGCCTGTGTAGGTGCCGGTTGAGCTGATGCAGCAGAGGGCAGCTACTTCCCAGCACGTGCCATTTGTCACATCCTTGAAATCTCGTGCTCAATCTTGGGAATAGGTTGGAAATAACAGCTCTTTTGGTATGCCTTTTCCAAAATGTCCTCAGAGTTACACCCTGCAAGGTTAGAGGCGTGGACAAACACAAGGAGGGAGGAGTAGTGGGAATGTTTCATTTGATTGTGAGTTTGGGAAAATGTCTTTGGTGTGTAGCTGGAATGTATTGTTGTAACCAAGAACAATAATAGCTGAGAATACATAGAAGTATTTCAGGATGTTAAGGAGTGACCAAAAAAAAATTTGTCTTGTAAAAGCTGATTTTTTCTGCTGGATAATGATGTAAACCCTGTTTATTTCCAAGCAGGCAATTTGCACATCTGTTCTGATGTTACTGTCCAGGTTTGTTTGTTATTATTCTTTGATGGGAACACCTAAATTGTTTATAGTTCACAGCAAGACCTATTTAGTTGGGTCAGTTGGTTTCTTCATGCATGTAAGACATTCAGGGAGTTGTTTGATATGCAGATGGGAGGAATCTGATGAAAAACTGTAGAAGTGGTGAAGGTGATTTTTACTTCTGTTAAGTCTTGCACCTGACCCAGTATTAGCTATAGTTTTAAATTTAACGCTCGTGTCACGGAGAAACTTGAAAATAAATCATGTTTTATAGTCTCGATAATGTGGTGTCTGTTCCAGCTGATACTTTATTTCTTCAGTCCTTTGATTCTTTCCATATGAAGGCAGCAAATACTTCCATCAGGTTGATGCGGCTTTTTCTTTCCTTAGAAGTTGAATACCTTTAAAATGGCTCGAGCAACTGCATCTCGAAAATTTGCATAAATAAATCAACTGTGTACTTTGGCTTTTGTGATGTTCAGTGTCTTTATTATTTGATGATTAAACGTAATGCAATTTACTAATGAAGAGATGTATTTTGAAGAGCAAAGGTCAGGGCCAGATTTGAAGACTTCCATTGCCTGAAATGTCTAAAGTAATTTTAATCAGGGAATTTACTTGCCATCATCAAAGCACTTTTCCTTTTATGATTTGAAAAAGTCTTGCTGCTGATGTTTATAATTATGGAACACCACCATCAAACCCTTTGCTCATCAAACTTCATTACAATGATTTATTTGACATGCAGTAATACTTGTAATGCAGAACAGAAACAGAGCTATTGATTTACCAGCAAATTCATTAAAATTGTGTAAGTATTATTGCCAATAGATACACAAGGAACATAAATTATTTTATTCTGTTTTTTGAATTACAGAGGGTCTGTCAAGGAGTTCCATATAAAGCAGGGCAGAACACTGATATTTCTATACATTAGCAGACTCTGCTGGAATAGCTTTTCATATTTAGAGATCTCATACTGTCACATTTTGCTTACAAAAGTATTTTGGTTGGTGCAGTCCTGTCTTGCAAGGAGAGATATTTTATGACCTGTAATGAAGTCAAGAGTATGGTGAGTGAGATATCAAGACTGTTTTTTTAGATACTAAATAGATTACATAATGGGGAGGGAAGATGGTTTGCATTTTTCTGCATCACAAGTTTCAGGTTCATCCAGAAGCTACCATGTGTTTAAAATATTTTGCTGATATCAAGAACTCTTTAAACTTGTTTTTATTTATATTAAAATGATTCCAGGAGTGCAGGGCAGGGCATTTGCTTGTGTTGTATCTCCAGACTGTTCTTTTGTGTCATATCTCTTAGATTTTGTAGGATATTCTACAGCACCTGCTCCAGTGGAGCTGCAGGATTGATCAGTATCTGCCACAAACTGGTAGTGGCGTTGCTGTTGTCATTAGTAAGTGCTGTGAGTTGTCGGTACTGTGCAGGAAGAAAAGCGCCATCCTGTTACACCACTGATGGAGCTCTCTGGAGAAATGTGAAGACTGAGTTGAGCTCTGGAGTGATTTCTGTGGGATTTACTCATGGAAGGTTGGATGTTGGAAGGAACTCCTGGTGCACTTAAACTGCGCTGAGTTCAAGGGCACATTTTGTTCTGTGCGTGTTTTACTGCTTTCCCTGGAGGGTTTGGATTTTTTTTTCCCTTTGCTCTTTTCTGTAGGCAGTTGCATTTTGTGCTTATCAAGGCTCTGCCAGATGCCATGCTGAACAGTGTGCTTCTTTCCCCAGTACACAGCACCTACTCCACTGTTGTTTGGTTTCCTTCCCTAGCCTCAGGCAGGATTTGTTTTTTTAATTACAAAGTTAATTTTTTTCTTTGGACACAATTCAAACAGCTAACAGTAATGCTCATATATCCCTTAATGCCTATGACAGGTTTTCCATGTAAACAAAAATTGCATCTGTCCTCAGGGACTAACTTCTGTGAGTATATATCATGAAACGTTGGCTATTTTTATATGGTATGTAAATGAAAATGGAAAATACTGAGAGGCTGTCCTGGAATGTGAAGAGCTTATATTTCTGTCTGAACTTGGGTAAGCAAACCTGTCCTTCCTTTTAAAAATGGTTGTTTTATTTGATTCAGGGCTTCGGTTTTGGCTGATTGGTAGTGTATGACCCTTCACGTCAGTCTGGATCTAATGGAGATTCCAGTGAAATCACAGAATTGAGCAGTCAGGAGCCACATGAGACTGCAACGAGCAGATAGGAAATGAAAGCTGAGTTACTCATTGGCCCTAAAATTGAGTGGTTCTGCAAAAGGAACTGGAGTCAATGCTGGAGTGCAGGGAATTTCAGTGATTTGCATGAGCTGAGAACCTGCCCTATGATCTCCCTGCAGCAGGATTTGACTGTGCTGTGCTGTATGTCTGTAGATGGAGTACAAGGTGGGCACCAGCAGAAGTCCTGGGGATCTGTGTTCTGATCAACTGGATCCGCAGAACCATCCTGGGCAGGTCAGGCAGTCTCACACAGGACAGCATGAGAATGGCTGGACAGACAGTATTTCCTTCCCAAGATTTTTACTGAACTTTACAGGTTTTCCAAGAATATCCATTCCATGTGTACAGTCATTGCTCCTGAGGTGCATAAATGTCTCTGGTTCTACTAGGAGACAAATTACTATTGTGTTGATGTTGCGGCTCTTTTAAAGAGCCCGTGGATAGGAGCAGATGTGTTCGTGGAGGCACTGGGCCTCAGGGCTTTGGCATCAGGATAAATTACTAGAGAGTAACAAATCACCTCGTGTCAGTTGCTCACTTGTGAGTAACCACATGCAGAGTCTTTCGCTGCAGCACCTCCGTGTCAGTGAAAGGTACTTCAGTGCTCTTTTCTGGAAGGAAAGCTACCTTAAATTAGGTTCTACTTACTTCGGGAAAGTACCTGTGCGAGACAGTATGAAGGGGCTGATAAGTAGAAACTTGCCACCTTGCAGTGTGGCAGAATTCTAGATCTTTTGAGATTCCTTTTACTTTAAATACAGTATTTTTTTTTCCTAGTTCAAAAAGAAATCAAAACCAGTTTTATCATCTTCATCGGTTTCTGACTTCAGAGCATGTTGGTATCTTCCTGTTACTTTATTTGGATGTTCAAAAATGCTTTTGCTGCTCTATTGAAGAAATACCCTTCCTTAGAGGACTTCTGATAGAATAAAAATTTGGCAATTTAATTTCCACACTCAAATCACAGCATTCTCCTCAGAAAAATCATCTTTCCTTTCCTTTCCTGAATGCTCAAAAAGAAAAAAAAAATTAGCATGCTCTCCTTAGGTTTGGGCTCTGTTGACTCGATTGGCTGATTTCCTTATGGTGTTTCTCCAGAAGAACATAGGATCTGAAACTCAGTGTTGATCCTAAAATCACATAAGTTCTCTAAACTGGATGAATTGGAAGGAAGGGAACTGAAATGAGAAGAAAGGTGTCCTCCTTTACAAGCAAGTATTTTCTTTCAGTTGTTTTTGTTCCGTGAGCACTGCCAAATGAATCCAGTGGAAACTGGAGTCTGGGGAAAACTCTCTTCCCACCGACTCCAGTGTCAGCCATGTTGAAGATCTCTACACCCAGTCCTGGCCAAAGACTGGGTTTGACTGAGATGTTTGGCTTTCTCCTGAGCTGGTATTGAGAACAGTAAAGGACTGTTGGGAGCTTCGTGATGAGAGACCGTGGCCTGGGCATATCCTCAGTCTTGGAGCAGGACGTCTCCTGCAGCCATTCCTGCTTCCTGTGAGGGTCTGCTGGCAGCAGTCATTTGGATGGATGTGGAAACTGCCAACATCCCAGATTCCCAAGGCAGGCTGGAGGGAGGGATGTGCCAGTTTGCGTCCCTGGTGATGACAGGCCTTGGGGCCTTGGAAATAAGGGTGTGAGGGATGGGATGGGATGGGATGGGAGGGCTGGGAGGACCCAACAGTGAACAAGCTGGGGAAAGGGAGGGAGAAAGTGGTGACAGGGACTCCAGGGCTCCTCTTCTTTTTCTTGCTTTTGTCCCTTTCTATTGTTTTTCCCTGTCAATGCAACGATGAAAATGTGACTAGGCCACAATTTAAGGTGAATGGGAAGTGACTGAAATCTGATACTACAAGAAAATGTGGTAAATTATTGTCTTAAGCTGGACTTTCACATAGAACCAGATCTCAGATTTGATTGAGCCTTGGGCTAACTGCACTGTGCCTGATTTCTGGCTGCTCCTTGTCTTGAGCTATTACTTCATTCCCATCGAAACCCTAATTCCCAGAAAGCATTTCTCAATCCTCTGAGCACTAAATCCAACTTGTTTGCCCCAGAAAGCCTCACTGAAATGTGCTCTGGCAAGGCTCTGACTACCTGTCCTTTCTCTATATGGGTGATCTGTTGGGGAACAGGCCTTGCAGTGCAGTCTGAACTAATTTGCCAGAAATTAAGACAGATTGTAAAAGGTACAGCAGCCTACTCAAAAGAGCTTTCTTTCTCCCATTTCCTTTGCCTTTGATTTGTTATAGGAGGCATGTCTGGGGCGGGGACACTTGCATTGATGATTCCTTGGGATGCTTCTGAAGATCCTTCCCTATGCTCTAAAATTAACTGTAAAGGTTCCTCCTGTCTGGCAGTGACAGCAGAGGCTTAGGAGGTTTAGAGTTCAGGCTTAGCTCCAGTGAGTACCCCAAAATATATATGTCTCTGCAATTCTGGAGCCTGTTTGAATTATTCAGACTTCTTCCTGACAGAGATCATGCAATCCCCTGTGTGCTCTCTGGCTATATTTTAAGATACTTTTTGTGGAGGCTTTATATTAGGTCTTGCCAGCAAATACATAAAGCATTGAAATGGGGGTGGCCAGACAGCAATGTTTTGACAGTAACTTCTCTATATAGGGTGATTGTATGGTCCTGCAGAACTCGGGTATCTCTCGGTCTTTAATACATTTATTTTTTTAGTATCCCTATGAGATACAGAAATGCTATTACTCCCATTTTACCAGAAAGCCATAAAGTGCAGGCTGAACTCAGTGACTTGCCTGAGTCACTGAGTTTGGCCATCCAAAATGTGAATTACCAGCTCCAGTGTTCCAGTCTTTGCTCTAATCCAAGGACCATCCACCTTCCAGGCCTTCAAGTGGACATAGGCACCACAGTCTTTGAAGATAAGTCATACACTGTTGGAAGAAAAGCTGAAGTGCCCTAGCCTTACCTTAATTAAGGTGTCCTAAGAAAACAACAGTAAAATATATCAGCTGTGGTGAAAGTGTTGAACTCGATAGGGAGGCCTGAAAGATTCAGACAGTAAAGGGCCATTGTTGAAAGAATAGTAAAATATATGAACTGTACGGAAGATGAGTTCCATTAACCCCTAAAAGCATATCCTCCCTATCTGTCATTTTTGTTAGCTGACCATACTGGTGTTTCCTGCATTGAGGTGATGCAGTAAAACTTAGAGGAATTTGTACAGTTTATTTCATGTTGCTGGAATCTGTCTAAGCTGGAGTTTGTACTGGACAGTCACATTCACAGAACTTGCAGTGTGAAAAGCCTGTGATGCCTTTTGCTTTCCTTGTTCTGTTGGGTGTAGTCCACCGAGACAGAGGCTGTTTCTTCCTCCTGTAATGTCATTGATTAAAACAATCCTACGGTAGTTTTATTTGTTTCTTATAATTTCTTTTTATTTAGTTTCTTCTTTTGTTTCTTGTTCTTTTTTTATGAAGAAGTGCAGTCTTCCCAAGTTGCAGTTAGTAGTTGTTGTTTAAAAGCTAATTTGTGAAAACAGTACTTAATTGTGCATTCATGTGTGTGTACTTTGTATAAGCAGGGCCTCTGTTTGCTGTTCAGATCAAGAATTGATATCCTACCATCTAATAACACTAATTCCATCCTGGAGCGTCCAGAAGGCACCGATTGCAGCGGAACATGCAGCTTGCTGGGTGTCAGGACCGCTTGCTGTAGTGCCTGAGACTTTAATTTCCCACCAAACCTGACTGGTCAATGTTGATGTGCTTGCAAGTGTTGTTGAGTTCAAAGCATGTGTTAGGACAGCAACAGTACTGATGCATCTGAGGAAATTCTGGCTCCATTGGCTTTGGCAGAGAATTATGAGTGAATTTGAAGATTTTAAAAACGTTTGGGAAATTAGCAATCCTTTTTCTCCACATAAAGTATCTTTTCAAGAAAATTTGACTGTGATAAAAAAACCTTGGTCTCTGCTTAACTTCAACTGAGTTATTAAAAAAATAAATCTTCAGACTTATCCAAGCTACTAAAATGTTGGCAGGATGAAAGTGTAAGGAAAAAGAAGTAATTTCTGGCACGATGCATTCTTTTTACTTTGCATTTTGTTACATTTATATATGAGTTCATTGTTGCTACTTGCTTTCAATGGAAAGCAGTCATTACACAAACCCTTACTCTGATTCCTGAGCCAATCTGCAATCTTAACAAAAAGATTAGATTCAGATAACTCAACTGACCTTTCTCAGAAAAACAGCCTGATAATATTTAAGGGCTGCCCTGACTGATTGTAAATTTATCTTCCAGTATCCTTATTAAAAAATCAACAGAGAAGTCTGAAACACTTCACCAGTTGAGAGAGAGAACTAAAACCCCACAGTGGTGATGACTGTTGTTGCTGCAGAATGAAGACAGACTTTGTCTTGCGGATTTTTTTTTTGCATTGTTCTGTTCGTGTAAACACCAACGTTTCAGTGGAGAATCGTTGGGAAACTTTTAGCAGTGAAATGCTCCGAAATGTCCGTGGCACACTGTTCACACATGGAAAGTCAGAGCTCCTGTGCTAAACCCTGTAAACTGTATGTAAAAGTGTATTGTTTTGTTTAAGCTGAGGCCCCACCATTGATTTCAGGGTACGTCACAGTGCAATAAAACCGTGGCCTTCGGTATCTCCTGAAAGCATCACTGTTTTGTGAATTACACAAGAGACGTTAAAACTTGATGTCTGGAGAACAAGATGTAACATGCCTTAGAGGGTCAGGGTCATAGTCAGTGTCAGCTTGGAGACGTAATGTTTTCCTGGCAAAGACAGCAAGACTTGCCATCCCTTTGGATTAGGAAGAGAAGGGACATTTATAGGTAGAGCTGAGTTTATCCTGGCGAGAACAGTGCATCCTTTAGGGCTAGGAATGGTATATTGTACACATTCTGTAGCACAACCTGGCCTGCTGCACAGAGAGATTGCAGGGGGGTGAAGAAATGTTGCTGGGATGTGACCAAAGGCCTGTGGTGGGTGGTAGTGCCTGAGGGAAAATAGTGACAATTAAAATAGGTGCAGGCAAGGTAAAACTCGAGTGAAAACCCAGTCCATGTAGTTCTTACTGATTTTGTTGTCTCTTATATAAAAAATTCACAGACTTTAAATAAGGTTTTGGTTGCAAGGTCGGGATTTGATTCACTAAGTTTTTTAAATTATTGTCCTAATTAATTCCTTATCTGAAGCTAAGTCATGGAGAGCTCAGAAACCATTTCTTGATTCTGCCTCACATTTTTGTCTTTCAGAGGGGACTTTGTCCAGTGTTTCTCATTTACAAAAATTCATTGTCAATGTAAATCTCATCCCCAGATGTTTGCATGTCTCTGTAAAAACACACTTGTCTCAGAGAAATTGTTTAATTTTATAAAAATCACTTTCCTCTTAGTGCAAGCCATACTGCTTGAATTGAAGGGTCTTCTAAATAAGAAAACTTCCAGACTTTAAAAATATAAGAGGTAAGGAAGCAGTGCAGCAGGATGGAGGTAATAAAACACAACAAATACACTACAAACATGTCTGTGCTTCAGCAGCATCCTGTGAGCTGTCAGGTACCACTTAGCAGAGTGTAGCTCCATTTGTGTCATTTGTTTTTGCTAAGAACAAAGGATGTCTTTCAAGCAAGTTATTCTAGCAAAAACGAATATCTGCTGTTAATTTTTGGTTTATTTTAGTATTTACTTTATCTTTTAAGTTTTGTGCTTATGTTATTTTTCAAATGCATTTTTCTTTGTATACTTTTTGGTCTCCTGTTCTGTACATTGTGTGGGGTTAAGGCTTGTCTGTCTTGCTTTGTTTGCACATCACTAGCAAAAGAAAATTGACTTTAGGGTGGAGATTTCGGGTAAGATGGCAATATGCATAATTAACAAGTACTCAGTTTCCTGTCTCCTTATCCCAATTGATAGTGTCACTGTTTTGCTATGAAAAATAACTCTGTATATGGTACAGTGCAAATCAGCAAACTGGCCTCAAAATACCTTCATGCCTTCTGCTGAAATCCCATCCTGACAGGCAATGCTGAATTTAGAGTGCTAGGGTTTTAAAAATACAGGGTTTCTAAGCAACAGTGTTTATAGAGGGAACACTTCTGTTCCCAGATTTGCCTTTGACTGCTGTATCTATAAAATAGCTTAAACCAACAGGTTTCCATGTTGCAGAGTGATTAATTTTGATACTAATGAAATGGGGCCCCTGCTGCCTTCCTCATGCTCCCATGTACTTGCAGTGTTTTGTGGGCAAGGTGCAGGATCTTGCGATGAATGGGTTGCTTTGAGCTTTCTCTTCATTTTACAAAGCATATTGTTCAGGGCTGGTTTTGTGAACAGCAGCTCAGCGATCCATAAAACAACATGAATTGTAGGATAAGAACTCTCAAAGGAAAACCTGGCATTGACAAAAATCTTAGCTTTATTTTAAACATAATATCCTAAGGAACGGAAGAATGTGGTACCACAAACTATGGAAAATGCTGTTTTACTAATAAAACAAGTTCTACTTGTCCCCGTGTTGCGTGTTTTTCCCCTTCTTCCAGATGATTTATGTGGTGACTTTCACAAGCCTCATAGCATTTTGTTGAATTCCAAAGGAACTTACATAGAGATGTGTGTGATAGGATTAAAACTCAAGCATCTGTCATTTACATGCTAATCTCTGTGGATTAGGAGAATTTGGCAGTAATTACCAGAGCCAGTGATGGTGCATACTGATTTGAGGTAATCCCTGATGTCCATTGCCTTGTGCTGGGAGAAGAACCAACACTGCCTTGTGCTAGGGCCAAAGCAAAGAGAGATAATAGATACTGTAATAGATACTGGCTATGGATGGCCTTTCAGAGGATGCAAAGTCCTTTTGCATAGGATGGCTGTTTGTTAGCCCCAGCTGCTGGCGAAAGGCTCCTCGCTGCCGCGTGTGGCTGAGCAGCGCGGGGCGACGGCCGGGTGTTTATAAAAACCAGTTCAGAGTAACTAATGCATGAGATCACTTAAAAGGAGCGCTGGGATCTTAAGCAGCTAAAAGAAACTGTTGCCTGTTTGAATTCAAAATCTTGATTTCAAAGACAGTCTGGTGAGATTTAATGATTATTCGTGATTTTATTTTTTTACAGATGATCTAAAACTTGGAATAGCGATTTGAGACAAATGGCAGAAACATTTTCATGGATCAGTATCAAGCGTATTTGAAGAGAATTTTATTTCCCTGTATGTCTAGATTGTTGTAGTGGTATTAATCTCTACAGAGTGTCCTGAATCCATGCATTATTCCCACATGCTAATGTTTGCATTGGCACTTTCATGTTGACAGATATATGTGCAAATCCAGTCTTC
The DNA here is from genome assembly GCA_013397815.1 of Aleadryas rufinucha. Taxonomy (NCBI): domain Eukaryota; kingdom Metazoa; phylum Chordata; class Aves; order Passeriformes; genus Aleadryas; species Aleadryas rufinucha. The sequence continues at coordinate 109,698 of VZTH01011503.1, forward strand.
TCCCTCCTGACAATTTAGGAGGCTGCTGTGACAGCTATTTCTCCTGCAGCCTTTGGAGACTTCCTCATTAAATCTTGCTGATTTTAGTATCAGGTGCTGCATTTTGAGTTACAGAATACCAGGGTGGAAGGAACATCATGGATCATCTGGTCCAACCGTTCTTGGCAGGAGTATGCTCAAAGAATCATGGATTGTTTAGCTTGGAAAAGACTTCTTAAGGTGCAACTTCTACCCCAGCCCTGCCGAGTCCACCCTTAACCCCTGTCCCTAAGCACCACATCTACACAGCCTTTAAATTCCTCCAGGGATGGCGACTCCAATGCTTTCCTGGGCATCCTGTTCCAGTGCTTGAGGTGAGGGAATTTTTCCTGATAACCAGTATAGACAAGATGGCCTAGCACCAGCTGCATCTTAAAAGTGACAGATGTTGGGGAATCCATTCTGGGAGACCTCACTCTCTTTAGGGAGTTCATTGTTGTTCAAGCAGAATGTGTGGCAGCAGATTGAGAGTATAATTTATAATTTAAAAAAAAAAAAAAGCCGTGAGGTGAAAGCTATTTTTTTGTGCACTAGTTTCTTGGGCCTTTGTATATTATGTATTCTTTAATAACTAATTCCTCCAGGACAGTTTATATCTAGATCTATTCGGCTTCAGAAGGAGCATGTTGAGTGAGCATGGAATGGAGTACACAAAACACAAGATCTAATCTAGCAATGGCATGTGTGCAAGTAAAACTCTGCATTCATGCATTGCCCCGGGGATTTCACTGGGGCTCTGCCTGGGCACCCACTTCTGCCTCCATGGAATAAATGGCAAATAGGAGTCATGTGTCTGAAAGCAGCACAGAGCTGTCAGATGCTTGTTTTAGCCAGACTTTACTATTTGTATAAACACTGTAAGCACTCTATTGCAGAGCTTGGAAAACATTTTGCTTTGCCTTCTTTGTTTTGGTTTGATTTTATTTGCATGCATCATTTTACATGTGAAGAGATTGACCCAGTATAACCAACCAGATTGCACAAAAAGTAGAAAAAGGTTTTACAAGCAAAATTTGTTTCCTTGTGTCCTTTCTTTTCTGGAACATAAGTTCACAAAAAAAACCCCACCTATTTGAAACAGTCACTGATTTGCTCATAATGAATGTTAAAAAATATAATCGAGATACCTGTTGGTTTGTGAATGTGGATTTGTGCTTTACTGAAAGTGGATCAGGCTGAAATGTTTACTTTAGACAATGATTCTGAATACTGAGATGTACAAATATTAGTCTTTCATCTGTCTTCAGAACAGGCAAATATTGGGAGATGAACTTGCTCATACTTCCACTGCCACTTGGGTAAAATATTTTAGACACTGAGGTACAAATTTGCTTTTTGCTGTTGGCTTGTTTTTCTGTATACATTCAGGATAAAAAATATAAAGAAAAGATACATTCATTATTGACTTCCTTGAGACTGGCCATCTGATTTATGGCTTCAAAGTGTCTCCATTTAATCTGTCAAAACTGATTTTAAACTTCATTTGTCTTCTGGTTTTGGCAGCGCTTTTTACCTTGAATTCAACTGTTTGACATGCATTGTACCAGAGTCACATTTTAAAAACATTTACAGTATGTTGCAGAAAAAAAAGGTTCAAGTTGGTACATCTGCTTTCAATATTATGCATCTCTCAAAGTGAAAACAATTTGAGAGCTGGCATTGGGAATGTTCTTGTTGTAGCTGTAAGCACAGCATTTAGGTAACTTAGAAGAATAGAGTAATAATTACGGAAAATGAATTGTCACAGAATAACATTCTCCTGTGATTATCACCAATTACAGTTAACAGCTCCAGCGGCCTTGCTGATTAGATGCAGAACATGATTTCCCTAGACTGAAAGATGGACCATTTCTCAAAAGATTTTGTTAAAAATTATTTTCAGAGATTGAATTCCTGCAAATGGGGTATGAACAGCCCCCTCAGGCCTGGCACAGACACTTCAAAGTGCAGGGCAACTCAGCATCTCTGGGGCTGATAAAACTTGCTGCTCTCCCTTTGCCCCAGCGCAGCAGAGCCTCTGCTTCTCTCCAGACTCTATTTCAGGCACTGAGCACCTCCTCTCCTGACTCTGAGCTGAGTGGGAGTAGTGGGAGGAGAGTGCATTGCAGGTGGAGGGGTGGTCCAGCATGATGGAGCTCAGTACCAGGTGAGACCTTCAGCAGTGGTGCAGCTCTGATAGCGGGACAAGAGAGAAACCTTGGCCAAGTACTCACAGCTCCACGGTCCCCTGTAGTGCCTGTGGCTTTTAATCACAGCTGCATAGGCTCGTTTTTATTACAACACCCTTCATCAGCCTTTCCCCATCTTGTATGTTTTCACCTTATTTTCACTGTGTATTAGTTCTTTCCTACACTAGTCTGGACGATTATCAGTGAGGGAATATTGCACGAGTAAAGCTCATATGAGAGGATGAATTAACAAAAGAATCACAGGATAATGGAAGCTGGGTGGATCTGCTGACAGTGCAGGTAGGTCAGACAGGCCTTGGGAATATTCTGCAGAAAGGCCTGGAAACAGAGTGAGGGCCAAGAGTTCCAAGTCAGAGGTGGAGCCTGTGTTATGAGGACCTCCTGGTAGGGACTGTTCAAAGTAAGAGTGAAAGAAAGGCAAACTGAAGGTGCAGCTGGTGGGAGCTGCTTGTGATGACTTACCATCCATGAAGCAATGCCAGAGACTGAATTTTTTAAGTGCTGGTAGGCAGACAGTTGTCAGTAGAAGCAGTGTGGTTATGTTATGTTTGGATTTGTAATTGAGATTACAAACCAGACTGACGGAAGGTGAAGAAGGAGAAGAGACACAGAGAAAGAACTAAGCTCTTTGAAATTAAGAGAGAAATGAACAGGACCCATCCTCTGGACAGTTCACTGGAGTAACTTCTCCCGGTGCATCACAGGGCTGGTCATGATTCCCATGCTTAGAACAGAATAACCTGGTGTCGATGTGTGCAGCCACCAGTTCGGAGGAGCCTGCTGAGGCTGACACTCCTGGTCTGCATTCACCTCAGACCTGCACGGTGGGGTGTTGGGGGATTCTTGCCTGTATTCTCATCAATGTAAGGAAGGATTTAAGCAGTTTCATTTGTTTCTGCATGCGTCTGATGCTGAGCCTGGGGTTTTTATTCTTTCAGTTACGCTCTGTAGCTTGGAATGCTTAACAGAGCCAGGCATAGGCAGTGCATAGGGATGAGAGCACTGGAATAGAAAAATAAACAGCGGAAACCCACAGCTGAACTACCAGATGCTGGGGTTTGTCGAGACTTTTTTATAAGAACACAAGGACTCTGACTGGGGTCATTATCCCCACCAGCCACTTGTCAGTGTAAGCCGCTCTTTCTCTTCCCCCCCTTCTCCCCCCTCAATTTATCTCCACTCCTCCCTATAAAATGTCCCAGGGCAACTGTGACTGAAATAACTGATTAGCTACTGTTTCCCTAGAAGAGAGCATGCCCAGTGCCCATCCAGGCAGGGTTGTGCAGGCCACCATGTCACCTCTGGAGACATTGCTGTGGTGCAGGGCTTGCCTTAGACTGTAGAGAAGCAGATCACTGCACAATAGGATGTTGAGGCAGAACTTACTTTCCTTCTTTACTGAAAGCACTGAAAGCAGTGAGGGGGAAGTGTGAGAGGTTCCCTGTTGTAGGGGCAGACCATGGGGGTGTGTGTGTGTGTGAGATCTCTCCCTGCCACTTCTCATGGTCCCTTCCCTACTTTCTGTCCTGCCAACCATCAAGTGCTGGTCTTCAGTACCAGGCCTGAGCCCAGCCCCGCAGGTCTCTCCTGCACTTTGAGAGGTTTGACGTTCTGTGCTTGGCCCATGATGCAGACAAAAGTTACAGAAACCTTTAGCTACAGTTGTGCCAAGGCCACTGCTGCTGTGCTGAGTGGCACTGCCTCATCATTCCTTTGTGCTCTGCTGCCTGCATCTATCAGTCTCTTAGGCTGTGAACTTTCTGAGACAGGAGCCAAACTTCTGGTCATTCCTGTGCAGAGTAAACTGCAATTGCATTATAATCCTTTGTGCTTTGACAATATTCATGAATAAATAGCAGGATATGCTGTAGAATTCTCACTGAATGTACAAAGGATGGTCCCCTCTCTGGTGCCAAGGGGAAGGAGGGCACAAGGTTCCCTCAAACCGCTGCCATGGCATGTCTGTGTTTTGGACAAACACTACCTGTGTCTCAGAAGCAAAAGCTGGGCGTAGGTCCTTTGATGTGACTGCACTTGAGTCAGGTGAGGATGAGGAGAGAGGCCATGGATGATCCTGAGCAGATCACAGTAATTCCAGTGCTCTGGCCTCTGCTGGATGGATGTTCTGCAGCAGAGAGTGAAGAAATATCAATGGCTTTAAAGGGAAAGCAAACCTGAAGCAGGTGTTACATGTGCCTGACAGTGACTGTAGTGCATAGCAGTCATCAAGGGTCTGAGTCCAGAAAGAAAGTCAAGAGAGATTCCCACCAAAGCCAGTAATTGTTTCTTTTTTAGCTTGTTTATTTTCTATGCAGTTAGCAAAACGTGACTCTTCATTATGGGTGGTGTAACCAGTCATTAGCTGTATACACATGGCTGGGGTTCAGTTTCACAGAAACAGGACACTTAGCTTTTCCACACTGACTGAGAAGAGGAAAATGCACTGACGTACTGGATATGTAGGCTTGAGCTTTGGGAAGCCACTCTTGCTTGTGTGGGACTGGTGTTTGCAGCACATGAGTGGTTCAGTAGAGCTTAGTGCTTTCTAAGCATCTCCCCTTATGTAAGTGCAGCGCCTGACCCAGGCTGGCCTGTGAACCACTCTCAGAGCAGTTGTGCCAGCCTAGCTCAGGCTGATGTAGCCACTGGAGACAGGCTTGGATCCTCTCTGCAGCACCAGGACTTGAGAGCAAGTCCCACCAGCTTAGACATCCCTGCAGCAGGCTCTGAGGAGCCCCAGCTTGGCTGTTGCTCGTGTCTTCTTTCCTTGCCTTGCTTCCTGGAAAACTACTGCTAATGATTTGCCGTGCAAATAATGCATGAGACTTGCTTCTGTTGTATCACAAGGAGTGATTTTGGAGCTGTGCTGTTCTCATGTTTTCCCTTTTGCTAACTTGCTGACAATGAGATGAAAAAAATTCTTGGTTTTCTCTTTTTGGGAACTTCCAGAGGTTGCATTCCTCCCCCTTAATCTCAGCTAATTTCTTAGTCAGCGTGCTCAGGATCACATGGATTCTTGCCAGGTAAGTAGGGATTTTTGTGAGCTGTAGTCTGTTCAGTCGGCAATCATTTTAGCTGTAAAAGGCCATGGCTTAGCATGGGGCTCAGATGACACACACATTCAGCTTCCAGCTCCTTTATTTTTTAAATGGCTTCAGTTACTCCCTCTCTGCTTTTTTTTGCAAGCCAGCCATAGGGTTTAGATCTATTCTGTAAAACTAGTGCTAAACCAAACAAGGCAAACCTAAGAAAGGCTTAATTAAAGTAACAGAAATCTCACACTCACTGAATCTATTGCTGGAGCTCTTTTTGCCTGTAAACAAAAAATTCAAATGGCTGTNACTGAGCTTCTGCAGTTGCTACATTCCTTAAAAAGTTGTTATTTCTTTTTTGGTCACACACTAGGGGACTCCATTGTTTTCAGTGGTGCCTATTGAGTTAGGCCCATCGACAGCAGAACTCATTCTGGGTCATTAACTTTGGAGGCACAGTAGTATAATTTGGTGACTTTATTCTCTTTCTTAGCAGACACTTGTATTAAAGTCACGCACACACAAAACCAGAATAACCATCCTTCTCCCTTCCTACAAACTCTTAGAGTCTGAAAGGACCTCTTAAAGACCATTTAAAGGACCTGTTAAAAACCATTAGAATTCGTAAAGTTGTGTTTAGGCACATATTAGGCAGAAGTAGCAAAACAATGCTGCTGTCTTATGTTATTGATTCTAGTGCTGTGCTGTTCTAGTGTTGACAATTTAACAAGGTTCCTTGGAAAAACTGGCTGTGTTTAAAGAGAAGATTCACACAAACGATTCATGATCTGGAGAATATACTGTAGTGTGAGAAAATGAAGAAAGCAGCCAGTTAATCAGTGAGGAAGAGGTAGGAACCAAGCCTGAAGTTATCTGCAGAGGGAAGGAGTACCAGGTATGTCGTGTGTTTTCAGCTGGCACACAAAGTCATAATGTGAATGCCTGAACTGAAGTCAGACAAGCTGAAGCTATATAAAATTCATGCTGAGAATCATGGAACAAACTGCTACAGAAGCAATTCTCCATCATTTATAGATTCCACTTTGAGATGTGATGTCTTGCTAAAAGATGCACTCAAGATCCAACAGTGGGTGGTTAAACTAGATGGAGATATCCCAGAGGAAATAAAATGCACCAGGCACACTGGCATTCTTTTTGGGCTCAGTCTGTAAACTGTGTGGTCTTTGGAAGTTTCACTCTATCCCTGTGCTATGCTTGCTATTCACAAACTCAGTCACTTCACCCTCGAGATCTGTTTCCCACTTACAAATAGTTCTTATACAACATTTGGTCTTGACACTTAGGGAACCTTGCACACCTTTTGGCCACGCTTTGTGTGCACTGAGCATTTTCATTGCCATAGCTCTTAATCTGCCTTTTTTTCCCCAGCACCAAATTCACATAAAAATGCACATGATCAGGGTTAGCAGTGTGCTGAGGTGATGGGAAAGAGGAAAGGAATGGAATGGTCTGCCCAGACTCATGTAACAAGCTAAACTTCCTCTGTCTGAGACCCTCAAATCTAGTCTGAATAGAAGATCGCTCTGTCCATGGCTCTCTGCTCACTTTGGTTAGTCAACAGTATTTACTGAGTTACTGGCTGCATTCTTTGTATCTCTAATCAAGCACTGGAAGCTGTTACTAAAATGCAGATGTCAGAATTCAGTTTGCATCTTTAGATACTCAGTTCTGGAAGACTTCCTAACTCTAATCTTGCTTTTTCTGGTTTTGTAGTGCTGTTCATTTCACTGCCTGTGGCAGAGACTCCTGACTGACAACCAGACAAGAACAGAACTGGGCTCAGAGACAATATGATTAATGAATTACTCTCAGTTCCGTGGGATGGATTGGATCAGCATGTTAGAATGATTTCATGCCTTTCGCATATTCTTGATGGCAGGGATGGTCAGCAGAAAAAGTGCTGTAGATCTGAAGAGTCAGCCCTAATTAGAGTTTTGAGCCTTCTCTAACACCAGAGTCTGGGTGTTGTGCAAGTATGTGCACTTTCCTGAGAGTTATTGTTTAGTGTTTTATGCTGCTAAGTTGTATTTTGGTACGAGGGAACCTTGGTGGAGGCAGCCTTTACCTCTGCATGTGTGCATTCGGTAAGTTGTATTCTGAGCTTTCTAGGCATTTTTCAGAGGGCCATTTGATGAAACAATAAAAACCAACAGGAAAACTGGATCATGCCAGAGGTTCATTAATATCATTATTCTCTGCCTTACCCAAGAAAAAAGCTAATCCAGATAAGATTTAACTGCTGGATCTGCCTGCCATTTTGCTGCTGGCTCACAGTGAAGGAAGCCTGTGTCTGCTAACAGCTGCAAAGAACAGAATCTGATAGTGAGAAGTGCGGAGAAAAAAGGTGTATAAAATACAAAAAAAGGACTGCTGGAGACAGTTCAGAAGAGAGACAGAGGGAAGAGATCAGAGCTCTGGAAAACATGATTTATGAGAAAAAAACTTGAATAATGAGAGCTGTGTAACACTGGCAAGAGACGACTGAGTGGAGACAGCCTGCAAAAACAAAAGGTTGCTAGGGAGGGCAAGAGAACAGACTCCTCTCCGTGTCCAGTTTGGACAGGACAATATGTAGCAGACTAAGTTGTGCTAAGGGGGCTTTAAGTTAGACATAAAGAAAAAAATTCCTAAGTCAAGTGAACTGATTGAATAGTTTGCTGGAAATGCTGGGGAATTGCTGGAGCCTGTGAAGTAGATTGGTCAGACACCCCCTTAAGTTTGTGAGGTTGGATTATGCTGTAGGGACACAGGACAGAGTAAATCATGTTCTGAAGAATCTTTCAGCCCTGTTTTTCGTGATTGCATAATGTGTTTGTCAGAGCAAAGGGCTTCTCATGGTTACAGTGACTCTTCTGTATCTGTTTCTTCACTGGCATAACCAGCTTCACGTAATCCCTGAGATACCTTGTTCACAGGGCTTGTGTGGAAAGTGCAGACCCAGTTTATGGAAGGCAGCATTGCTAAATAAAAACAGAGAGTGCTCCACATACCTCCTAATCCATAACAACTGCCCACTGTCATCACTGGAAGATTCACAGAGGCCTTCTAGCAGGAGCTCAACTTCTCGTTGTTTATTCAGTGTTCATGTAAAACAGCACCATTCAGTGAGAATATTTTCCCTTTTTATAGCATTCTGTGTATTCTTTAATTTTTCTTCATCCTCATATCTCTGCTTTTCTTCTTCCCTGTGCCTTCACCTCTTCACAGCAGATTCCACAATAGTCTTGTTCTAAACCTGTTCCACAGTCTGCTAAAAAACCCCACAGCAGAACAGCTAGTGGTGGGGGTGCCTTAGTTATCCCCAGAATCTGACATTCAGAAGAGATGGATACAGTCAAGATGTTCAGTCCTCCCAGCTGTTGTCTGAAGCTGCCCCATTTTGGATAGACACCTGAACTAGTCACAATTAAGTCATAGAGTAGAGTTTTTTTTCTGTGTTACATGGTAAATAGATATTTATGGCACCAAGAACTCCTGTGTTTGACACTGTCCTTCAGCAGACTGTGCTTAATGGTGATACATTAAGTTGTATGTTTAACAGGCACTGCATATGTCTGCAGCCCTAAAACTGCACTCAGAGGGGAGTCTGCAAGAGGCCCATTCATTGGCACTGAGTGCAGAAGGGTAAATTCAATTTGAGTAGAATTAGTCCCAAGCATAGTTCTGGTAAAATAGAAAACGACATTGCAAATCACTTGATGTTAAATATATTTCAAATCAAGCCATGAAATAATGCCAAAATCCTGGCAGAAAGAAATGTCAAACAATGAAAACAGCAAATGAAAAGTAGCAGGGGTAGGCTGTTGCTCTTTTCAGCATATGTTGTGGAAACTGTTTGTTTGTCTTGAATTTTCTTCCTGGCAGTGTTAATTCTAAGCTGCAAAGAAGCCATTACTGTATTAGGTATCAAGTGTTAAATGATCAAGGAGATGGTGTAGGTGAAACGTTTGCCTCTATGCGGTAGCAATTTGAGTTTTCATTGTCAAAAATTATTTTACGTAGGAGCACAAAGATGTTGCTGGGGATGTGGCTTACTTGTTAAAGTGTGAGAGATCTGCAGTGAGTCTGGATGGAGGTTGTGTGTGTGAGGATGTCTCCTTTTTGGTAAGAGCATGGAGCAGCCAATGCAAGTGTATTAGGAGAATGTGTAGTCTTCAGCAACCAAATGCATTTTTGCTGTAGCTTTTCATTCCTGATATATAAAGAACCAGAAAAAAAAAAGTGTGGAAGAAGCTCTTGCAACAAGTGAGTTTGAAGCAAAGATAGCAGTGGAGAGGAGAGACTCAGGAGACCTCTCATAGGAAAGGAGCTTGGACTGGCAAATGGAAGACAACCCGTAGCTGGCAGCGATGTGCAGGTTTACTAACTCGCCTCCATGGTATTCCCTGTACATGTTGGAGCACTCCTATCACACAGCAACATGGAAGGTTCCTTCTGGACTCCAGTGCATTTTGGTTCCTATTATGACTCATTTTCTGTGTCTTTTACCTATGAGTAGACTGGTTTCCAAATGTATGCATCAGAATTATGTCCACCATACTAGATGATGTGCATCCACATCCCACCAGACCTTTTCCTCCACCCAGCTTGCGTTGAAAACAACAAAATGCTTTCTAGTTACCAGTTTCCTCCATTTCTCAAAGTTTATTTTTCTGTGTAACCCCAGGTGATCTACAGTGATTTTCTCTTTGTGGCTCTTACTGACTTAGTGACACTTCAGGCACCTAAAACTTCAAGCCCAGCATCTTGATGGAAATATTTTCTGTTGTGTTGGTTTTTCTCCTTTCTAATGTATTTAGTGTACTGCTGAGCCAGGCAGACATAAAATTCCTTCTTGGAATATGTTTATATAAGACACATGCAAGGTGCCATATGGCAAAACCCCAGCTTTCATTCCCTGCACATCCTTGTGTTTCAAATGTTTGGGAGAGCCTATACCCCTGTGGAGTCTTTACATGGTCTGCTGGCTAGAACTTCCATGGAAAAGAGAGACTAAATGGACTAAAGTAAAATATAGGGGAGTGGAGATCTGGGAGTTTAAAAGTTCAGGGCTTAGTAAGTAAATGGGAAAGCAATAACCACATGCAGTTCATAGTAGGCATGCTCTGGCCATTAGGGAATTAAATGACTTAGAGAACAGAACAAAAGGAATAGATTTTTTTGGTCTGTGCATGTGGAGAGATCCTGATTCCCAATGGAATCATGTAATCAATGATGAAAACATCTTTACAATGGGAACAGTTCAGGTATCTCGTCACAAAATGTGTGAACTTCTGTCTTGAAAGAGTCACTCTGGAGTTCTTTCAACCTACAGGCTCCACCTAATGACAGGGTGCTGTGAAAACCCTGATGGCATTTTTTTAGAGCAGCAAAAAAGACAGACCAAGGGGGCCAAGGGCAGGTGAGAGTGTACATGACCCTAAACCATGTATAGTTGTCTTAAAGCTTACAGCAAAGGCACAATGGCCTTTATTTGGGGGGCTTGGATATCCTACCTATCAGAACTACTGAGAATTAAACCTATTCTAAACATGGTCTTCTTAAAAAAAAAAAAAAAAAAAAAGAAAAAGAAACACATCAAATTTCATTACATTGAGCTTATATTCTCCAAGTGCCCATTAGGAGGGTTTTGGGATTTCCTTTTAATTAAAATAATGTTTGTTGAGCTTAATATTTTCCTAAAACATTTATTTTAATGTCTTTTCCCCCATTACTAGAATCCAAGTAGTGAGGAAGGATAACTGACCACAAAAAAGGCCAGATGTACTGAGAGCAATATTTTTCAAATTGCCTGGCAACAGGAAAAGGGTGATTCCAAGCCAAAGAGACTCTATAACAATGAATGTAATGACAAGACCTGTGTTTCATCCAGTTATGAAAGGTTTTGTCCTGATTGTCACAAAAGAGGCCAATGGTCATTTTCAGTCTGCTCTTAGCTCTGTTTGGGTGTATAATTCAAAGGTCTGAGATCCAAGCAGAAGCCAAGAATGTTGAGTTTTGAGCCTGCTTGTAGGGAAAGACTCCTTTTGATAGTAGACAGTGTATTTCTGTATTTTTCTGAGAATCTATTCACTATTGCCTAAAATGGTTCTATCCTTACACATCTTGAACCTAACTCAGAACATCAACTGAGGCTGTGAAGTCACTGGAACCAAAGCTCATGGCGTCTGTTTTCCTGAATCTCGGCCATACTTGATAAGTTCAAAAAGTGTTGTGCAGGTCTCAGATGGAAATCTAAACTACGTAACATTGCAGCTGGTCTAGCAGTGAAAGTTGTAGTAGATTGTTATGTGTTCTTTGCTGCCTTTAAAATATCATGATAAAGTCAAATATGGGAGCCAAATCTATCCACGTGCTCGAAAGTGAAAAGGTTACAGATCTGTAAACTACTGAACTGTTTTCAAATTGGGTTAAGCTGGACTGATATAAAATTAACCACGCTTCTTTATTCAGTAGTGCCAACCCTACACATTCACTGTCTTAAAATTCTGTGTGTAGTCTGCAAAAATAAATTCCCCAGAACAGAAATATAATGCAATCCAAATAACTAGTTTTAAAAATAAATTGAACATGAAATAACAAATATAGATGTAGCCAACACTTAGGGTCCAAAATTTACTAGAAAGACACACATGGGTTGTATTTATCTTTCATGAGTTTTCAAGATTGATACTCAACAAATTATTTCTCTATCTGGGTTGTTTTAGTTTACAAGGGTTTTCTTAGCCCTTCTGTCTTCACTCATACATCAATGTGAATGTAAAGAAGTAAGTATTTTTGTTGTAGGATTTTATTGCATGGTTCATAAAAACTTGGAGGAAAGAGATCCTTCTTTTTTATTCTAATCTTATTCAGTGCTTTTTGTTTTAATCCTGATCTTTTATAGATTAATGTCATCTATATCTATTTGGAAATAGGCAGAGGATCTGCCACCCCTGTTTTGATACACCAGTGTAGGACAATTTTGGTCTTCACTTGATTCTCACTATATGGTATGGTCTGCTCGGTGATAAAAAATGTTGTGGCTCTCATTGTGTTTTTATTAAGATAATGTACAAGCATTTAAGATAAATGAAGCCATGTCTCTATCAGCTGTATAAAACAGACCTTAAAATGTGAACGGGTTGTAGATTGTAACAGAGATCCAGGGTGCACCTGGGGTGTGGTGTGAGCTGCTTTGTTCCTCTTTGACATAGGAACTCTTGAATGCAGCAGTGAAAATTTAGTGCTGTTATTGTTAGCCATTTCAGTCCTCAGGAAAGGGCAAAGGACAACAAAAGAGACTCAGAGTGGAGAACTTTCCTCTGTGAAATGGTGAAAATCCCAAATGTCTAGAGATTTGTTGTGTACGAGATGGTGCAACTGACTGTGAAGAAACTGCCCAAGAAAAGATCTGAACATCCCTTCTTTTCTGGATCTCTAGGCCAAGATCTGGAAGTCCTTGTTTAGGATGTCTTGTTCTAAGATCTAAATGAAAATACCAGTGCTACGCTTGGATAAAGTCTGCTAAGGGTATAATGGCATCTGTGGATAATCACTCCAGCCTACTTCTACAGTGTTTTTTCTTCTCTTAAGCTGTGTCCATAACAAAAAAATTTAGACCCAAACTCAATCCCTGCTAATAGAGGTTCACTGAAACAAAAGAGAAGCCAAGTTTTTCCACAAAGCATAGAAAATCTGTCTCCACAGTCACACAGTTGGGCCGTGTAAGGGATGTAAGAACAACTCTAGTATCTATTTCCCATCCTTTGCTTTCCTTTTCTTTGCTACTTTCCTGTCCCTCGGGCTTGAGGTTGCAGGATTTAGACAGCCCCTCCTATTCACCATAGAGAATGGCATGACAGGCATAAAAAACTTAGGCAAAGTGATGATTTTGTTGTTATTGTTGAAAATGTCAAAAATGGCCTATTTCATGAATCACTTTGAAGATTCTGTGTTTTGAAGCACTCAGTTCATTCATTAGAGCTTTCAATCAGCAGCACAGTGCTGTGCATCTCGCTGGATGCTCTTAAATTACTGACTGTGTAGGAGTTGTGGCAGTCACTCCAAACACTCAGGGATGGGGATCATTCAGCGCTCGTTATATGGAATGGGGTTCCGAGTGTGGGTACAGCACCTTCTCCCCCATGGTATTGCTGTGTCGGCACCGTTTGAGTTAATAATTTCCTCTCAGTGGAGGGGTGTGATGGCCTCTTCCAGTGTGGATGATTTTCACTTGTTTGAGAAAATCTGGTACTGTTTGGTCTTTCACTCGTCTCACGTGACTCATCCAGCTGCCAGTAACAGCGTTCCATTTCTCAGTGTTGTTGTGGTAAATTTTGGACATCACATCCAAACAAAACCAAGAATGGCAATTTTTTTTTTTTTTTTTAAACAAGAAGTAATTAAAGAGAATGAACAGTAAGAAAAAAAAGGCAAATGACCTAGTTTGGTCTTTGCCACAAAACCCACAGCTCTCTGGGGATATCTAGTATGTTAGGCAAATATTTCAAATCTGTCTCTGTTTCAAATGTGAGTCATTTCAGTTAGACATCTTCCAGTTATTTGTTCATTGGTCTTAATTAGGTCAACTCCAAAGCACTGCAACATGCGTTTATTGTTGAATAATTACCCTTTTGGTAATTTTTCTTGCTCTTATCTTCTTAGCCTTAATAGCTAGTTTTGTTAGTAAGAGTAAAGCCTTCCTGAATGGTAAACAAGGTGTTCCCTGGGGAAGAAAGAGAGCCATTGTCCTTTAGTAGGGGTGTTTTAAATGTTCATATCCTTGTTGGACAGACAGGTTTACCTCTGTGTAAGAAAATGTTCTGTTCTAGGAGAATTTACCCCTAAAACAAACTGTAGGGCTGACCCTACTGATGCTGACCAATGTGAGCTGTCCTTCCCGAGGTGTGTAGCCTCATCACAGTCCATGGGACCAATTCTCATGTGACTTAATCTGGCATAAATCAAGAAAATTCTCCCCCAAAGTCAGTTACCCCAGAATGAAAGAAGCAAGATATCCAGAACTGATTTGATTACTCATATGGAAGGAATGGCCTGATTGCAGCCCTTGCACACTACTGTATCAACTCCTTCCATTCCCTTTGTGAACACTTAAATGTGAAGATATAAATCAAAACTGCAGGACGCAAAAAGACAAAAGTTACCTTGATGGATTCCACTTCCATGAGATCCTTCTGGAAACCATTCTGCTTTTATTAGATTTACCCTCTGTAAATTAGGATTAGTTTTTTATATGGATTTATGGAATGGCTATGGTATAGTGCAAGCAGGGTGAACCCTCAGGTCGAAGGCAAGGGAGTGTTTGCTCTTTTCATCTGTTATTGGTAAGTTACAGAATGTAGGTTAAAGGCCCCTCGATACCAGTGAAAGAAGAGATCTGGTTCCAGACATGGAAAGTGCTTAAATCTTATGTGTGCCAGCCAGTGATATTAATATTGTATAGAACAGCCAGTTGTCAGGGGGCCAGATTCTGTTCTCAGTTACAGTGGTGTAAAGCAGACTTTTTCCCTTTTATTCAGAGGTAATGAATTCGCTTTCACATGTGCTTGGACACTTGAACACTTGGGTTGTCTGTGTTCGGAGATAATCTCACAGGTTTTTTTAGTTGCTGGGGGTGGGAAAAAGCCCATGAGCGGCTGGTGTTGTTCCATGTCCATCGTTGTTCCAGCTCACATGTGGTGAGCACATTTCAGAGGCTTTGGTGCAAGTGCAACTGCACTCAGGGCACTGTTGTGCAAGAAATTTTTAGCTCTTACTAATGAATCTGTAAGGTACTTTGTGAATGCAGATGGATTGGCTGAAACACAGAATTTTATGGATTTAGCATAAGTGTTCTGTTCCTTTGCAGGGAGCGAATGTGTTCTCTGATTTGACAGCTACAAGAGAAGATAATTATTTTTGACAGCACAGGGATAGTGTTCATGTTATTCTAGGAAATCTCTGTCTTCACACAAACAGGTATCAGTGTGTGCTGCAGTTGGTATTGCTGAGCTTTGGTGGAAGCTTCAAGTTTCTATGTTTTGATAATATGATAAAATTGGTAAAGTACATATTTAGAAAGCCCTAATGAATTTCAGACTTGTATCATTTGGGGAATGAAAGAAAGAGTTTTATTACAAGTCCAGTATAAATCTTAAACATTTAAAAAGGATCTACAGTGTTTTGGAGGGAAGATACAGCTTGGCTGTATTCCAGGTAACTCTGCTGTTGGAAAGAGAGGAACTGTGAATTGGGTATTGTAATATGATTGATTTACCATCTTCTCTTGGTGGTGTGGCCTTTAAAAACTTATTCACAGTGTTCAACAGTGTATTTAGATAGCCTTTAAATGTGATTCATCTACCCCAATTAACAGTCAAAAGTCTTATTATACAGTGTAGCTAAGGTAGGTATTAAACCTGAAGTGAGTTAAATTATGATGAGATGAAGCCAGAATAGGAATGGAATAAAGCCCTATGGAGCTGTAGACTCCAGAGGATATAATGATAATTTATGTCATGGTTACAGGCAGGGCAGAGCTAATAGTCAGAAAGACCCACTATAAGCTGAAAGGCATCCAAAGTGATCTTCTTAAACACCTTGGTCTCAACCCACCAAATACAACTGACTATGCAGGCCAGAAGATGCTGCAGTTCTGTACAATGAGGAATAAACAACCATAGTTCACAGATCCAGATTCCTTTGCAATTAATTTCTGCTTCCTTGTGAAACCTTTCATTTCCACTGCCTTGTAAATACAGGAATTTTGGAAGGAAATCCAAAATGAGTTTACAGAGTAGTTGTCAGTGGAGAGAGTTCTTAGTCAAAGCCTTATGGTTTTTTTTACTTATTTTTTTGACAGTGAACGGTGGCTACAATCACTGCAGTTTGATCTCTGAGAAGAAGACCATGATGGACATGGAGATGACGAGTAGCTCAGTGCCTGTCTGCAGGCAAGGTCTGTTCCTGCACACGGGGAACTCCCTGATGCGAGACCACGCGCTGTCCCGGGAAAGGCTGCTGCACGTGGGCCAGCTCAACCTGGCGCACTCGGATCTCAGGTATCGCTCCAGGTTTTACCAGCTCCTGCCCTTGGCTCCACCCCAATGCCATGGTGTCACCAAATCACTGCCTGGGAGGCAGGGATGATACTTACTCCCAACCCAGTGTCCCCCACCCGGTGATTTGGCATGCCACCATCAAACCTACAGGAAGCCAGTGCTACTTTTATTTCTACAGCATTTGCTTTAATGAAGTATTTGCCATGTTCCCATAGAGCCCCATCCTTGGTACTTGCTTTTAAGGCCATAATATGAAAATTTGGTCTCTGGTTTTGATATATACACTGTAGTTGAATATGCTATGAACAGAATCTCTATTTAAACATTTGCTATAAATTAATTATATGAAAACACAGAACTCCATTATTTTTTTGTTGTTGTTACAAATTTAACATTACCAGATTTTAAACAAGTACCCTAAACAGACATCCATTGTGAATAGAAACCTGCTACAAATTAAAATCTGTCCATCTATTTTAATTATACTGCTTTTTGGCAGGGGATGTAATAAGAATAATCTTGACCTTTTTGAAGAGCTGTAGAAAAGAAAAACCTCAATAAAGTTGCAGCCTTTATCTTAGGTACTAGGAATATTTGGCACTCTGTGGATGGAACTATCAGGCTGAAATTTCCATAGTCACAGCAAGAGGAAATACGGCCTACGGCTTGGTCTTGAAAATCCGACTGTTCCTGATTTTATTTTACATATTCATGCCTTCTTTCCCCTTTTCAGTTTACTGATGGGGTAAGAACATCTGTGTTTTCAGGAGAAGGAGGCACGGTAGTGTGGCAAGCGAGTGGAAAGACTTTTGCATGTTTGTTTGCTTGTTTAAAAAGGATAAATAATATCCATGCCACATAACAAAATAATCCACTATTGCTACAAGGATTTGTAGATGCCTTTGCAGCTGGATGTAAATCTTCTCCCTCCTGATTTCTTTATGGCTCAGTGTGGGACTGGTAGTTATCAACTTTTTTTTCATTCTGTCAGTGAGGACAATTACGAAACAAAGATAATTAGGGCAGGAGCAAACAAAAGGAGGAAGAGAATGCTCTGCTTAGATCTTTTTGAACCTTTTTGTAAAATTTATAATGAGGAAATGACAGATACCTTCATACCTGGCATCACAGTACCCTCCCTCAGAAATATGAACCCCTTCCAGCCCCCATTTGGAAGAGGATTCCCAGAACAACATAAAGGACTGTCGGCTGCATAACATGAGAAAGTAGCAGGTGATAAGCCTGATTCCCTCCCCTCTGCTTTGTGGCATGGTCTAAAGCCTTGAGACTCTACTGCCTCTAAGTTTGGAAATGTTTGGAGAATATCCTGAAAGACCCTTCCGCTCCATTACAGGTTGTTTTTGGGTCCCACTGGTCATGCTCTGCTTGTGTCCACCTGGCTAATAGTGCTTTTGTCTGCATGGGATTTGCAAGGTAAAGGCAATGCCCAGCTCTGCTCTGTGGTCCTCATAGACACAGTGTCTCATTATATCACAGTGCTTTTCATGAGACACAGAGCCAAAACCTTGGCATTTGAGAGAGGTGGACAGCATTTCAGACAATTTCTGTTCGTGGTGTTTGTGATGCTAAAGGTTCTTGATAAGCATGTAGCAGAAAACATGGGCTTTCCCCGAAGGTCTGAAATCAAGAGAATGTAACTGAGGTGGGAGTGAGTGCCGAGGAGAGGAATGAAGTCAGTGGGAGCCAAGGGTGCTCTGTGCCTCCCCAGATCTCAGCCTTCATCAGAAAATGGATGAGAGAAGTAGGGCTGGAATTGTCAGATACTGGAGCACACGAAAATCGGGGCAAACTCTCTTTGGTTGTTCTGCCCAGCTCTAATGACCAGCACAGAAATAAAGGGAGACACAAATTCACACAAAATCTCTGGTCAGAACTTTGAACCACTTTGCATTTCTAGGTTATGGAACGTCCAAGGAAAAGCCACACAAACCAGGGAGCACCTTCCCTAGCAATCAAAAATCTCCCTCAGGGTTTGGGGTTTTGATTGTCTTTGTCCTTTTTTCGCTTCAATGCACTGAAACTTGTTATCCCCTTCAGCTTCTCCCTGAAATTGTTTTCTTTTGGAAACTGTATTCTAGGGATGACTGCCTTAGTCCAAGAATCATGATCCCTCTTCTTCCTGGCCCCTTTTCCCCACTCAGTTAATAACTTTTAAGTTGTGCAGCATAATTGCTGCTACATTCTATCTGTGAATGCAGCGTGTGTGGGACTGGAAAAGTCCCAATACCTTCCTCACCACAACTGGAGGCAGCACACAGCTCGGTGTTGGCCTTTTGTCAAATAATCCATTATCAGCCACGGCAAACCCGCCCACACTGCGCTCAGTGCTCAGCGTGTAAAACCCCGGGAAGACATCAGAGCGCTCGGATACTGTTGCACGGGGTCCCTGGATGTGCAGCAGAACAATCCCCTCCAGCTTCTTAAAACTGTCAGTTATCACCGGGTGCACATTTCCAGTGGCAATTGAAGGCATGTATGTTTTGTAAATAATCCGGAGATTTCAGATACAGTCATCTTTTCCTCTGAGGGCAGTTGGGAACTGCAGCGCTTCTGGCGTGGTGCTACCGGCCTCGTGCTCTGGCTCCAATTACCACGTAAGGGAGTCTCTTAGGAAACACTGCCTCGGTATCCTCTGAGAGGCTGCTGTTACTCTTCAAAGGCCTGACACTCAGCTTTCATGAGCTTAAGCAGCAATTCTGTTCCCTCAGACTGTCCATCCCTAGTGCATGGATGCTCCCTTTGAAGAGAGGTTTGTGGGGTATATTCTTCTGCTGACTCCACTCTCTTTCCAGGATTGCTTATTTGGAGGTCCCCTGGAGCTGCTCAGGCTGATCCATGTGTCCACACAGTGCTCCTTGCACTGTCCTGCTCTTCTTTGTCCCTCTCATCTTGCCTGTTTATTTCATACGCATTTATATTTGGCTGCTGTCCAGAGATTGTGAAATCTTTATGGCCAGCACAGCCTGTGGGTACCAGGCCTGGAATCTGCCCCGTGGCTGTAACAGCAAGATGCCAGGAGCAAAGAGTCAATGGGTATAAGAGAAGCCACCCTGCAAGTTGGCTGCCAGACACCTTGTGTCAGTCCTGCATTGATTTTGTTACTGTGCCCCTTCTCCCTCCAACCCCCCCAGGACTGGGAGGAATGAGCAGGGCTTTCCCTAGAAAAATAATGGCAAAATTCTGCCAGGAATACAGGAAATTTGCATTAATGCAACCTTGACATCAGGTACCCCAACACTCAAGCATCAGGAAATTGAAAGGATGTCACATTCTCCCAGCAGAATTAACTAACATGGGATGTCTAATGTATATAAATATACAGTGCTACAGAAAAGACTGCAGATCCTGGAGAGAACTTGGTTCTGATCTGCGCAAGCAGCCCGTGCTTATCATTTTGTAGGCAGAGAACGGATAAGACACATCTGTGGCAATGGGAAGCATGAATTTAGTGCACTCATCTCATTTGCTTTTGAAATAAGGCATCCCAGCTTGCCTTTTGGTTCAGAACTCTCTTTTGTGTGTCTCAGAATCTGCACTGCAACATCATACCAGTACAGTCTTGGCTCTGAGTAAGATCCTGTGCTGGAAGTGCAGCTCACTGTTCCTGGGGGTTTTGGAAACCTGATATTTCTCAGGACAGGGGTGTTTGTGTCCATTCTGCAGGTATTCTGTGCTGACTTCAGCTTAGTCAAAACCCAAACTTCTCTCATGGATTTCTGGCAAGATGGGAGCTTTACATAAAGCTTAATAATACAACCCCAATTATCACAGGCTGAAATGTAAGGCTTGGGTTAGCTTTATATGATGTAGGAAATGTGTTGTGTTTACTTTAGCCTGAGGCTGTGGGACCACTAAACTACGATACAAACTGAATTATTTAGAAGAGTTTTCGTGCAGCAGAAACCAAGTAATAGGAAATGCTGTGCCTAGCATGGCATGCTGTAAAGCCTTTCTCAGAATGAGTTTAAAACACCACTCTTTCTTCTGAGCAAACAGAGCAGGGTTTCCCAAACATGTGCAATGAAAGCATACTTATGCCACATATTTTACAGACATATGGTTCTGTAAATGTTAAAAAATAATGTATGAATGCTGTTGGATTTGGTTTTTTAAATATAAATTTACCATCTGCAGAAACAGGTGCTTTAAGTTTACCCTGAGATCAACTGTGCAAACCTAAAGGGAGAAATTATAAGTAATGGTTTATGGAAACCTCTAAAATTTTTAAATGTACTGTTTTAAAATTTCTGGTGGCAAACAAACGATCTAATTGTTTTATATCAGTGAATGGTGGGGAATTTAGCTTCTCTCATGATCTTAAAGGGTGTTTCTACATTAAGCCCTATTGGGGCTTAGAAACCTGTCAGTAGTGAATGCAGTGTTGCCAGCTGTGTGCTTGGACAGGTGTCATTTTTTGACAACCTTAATTTCCTGGGAAGGAAGTATTTTTGAAGCTTTTTATTGTTGTTATTTTTTTCCGTCTCTTTTTGTTCTTTTGAGAGCTGTTACCAAGGAAGTTTTAGAAGTTATCCCAGCTTCCCATCTTAATATTAGTGATGGATTAATGGCAATAATAGTGATAAAATCATATAAGATGTAAAATAAATGCAGTTTATTCAGCAGCTTCATTGTTCAGTATATAAATGTCCAAAATACTTTTATGTACACATTTCATACTTTAAAATGTGTCAGATCGGCCTTAGCTGCGGTGTCACACACAAGGTGCCAAATGGCTGGGTTTTCTTCAGCTTTTTTGGTGCTAGCATCAAAAAAGCATAAAATTCATTTAAGTGGAACATGTCAGCTTAAGAGCCACAGAGCACTTCTCTGGAGGGTTTATTAGCTCGGGTACAGCTTTCCTGCACACAGATGTACTGTTTCCTCTCCTTGGTCTGGCATGATGAAGCCATAGGTTAAACCCTCCCATGCTTTAGGGATATGTAAGGAACACCCTCTGGTCCTAAGAAAAAACACACAGTTGGATCATCCACAGTAAATGTTTATAGCTGAGATAAAATGTTTTATTTTAAGCCATAAACCAGTTGCTAACTGCTTGGAAGAAAATGTTAGCAGGAAATGTTTCCTAATGCAGTGCTTTTCTCAAAAGTCTTTTGTGGAGTTCCTCAAGGTTCTGCTTCCTCAATGAATGGATTCAACACACATCAAAAAAGATGACAAATCACTTTGCAGAACAGAACTGTGATTTACAGCCCCATGTACTCTTTATTATGAAAAATGGAGATGGGAGTACATAGGCTGCCATTTTAAATTTACTGGCTGTGAACTTTTTATTTTGTGGAAGTAAATACTCAGCTGATCTCGCATTGATTTTGGAGTGCTGGTTGAAAGCACACAGTTCTTCTGCTGTATTCCTTTTTTCTCCAGTGATCTGGCTCCTTTTTTAATTTAGCAAAGGAAAGCATGTCTCTGACATGTAAGCAAAGCTCAGCTAGCCTTTTTTATGTCAACAAGAATGCCAAGGCATTTTCCCAGTGTGCTCTGAGGAAAATTATGATATTTGAATAATTTGAAAATGCCCAAAGTTCTCAAACTTCCTTCTCAGCTATTGTTTTGCCCGATCTATTATGCATTGAAAGCCTCAATTGTGATTGATGAACTGCCTGTAGCAGAGGAGGGAAGATTCTCTGTTCCGTGTATAACCCAGTGTGTAAAATTAATCTTGTGTAAAACGATGCTGTCTTTACACAGGTTGGAGAGGAAGCATTGCAGATTTTTTTTGGTGTAATTGCTGCATTAGACGGGCAACATTCAGCAGAGAGCAAGTGCTTCCATTCTGCAGGGCTTGACAAGTGTTGTGTCTTGTACAAAAATCATAAACTGTGTGGTGGTTAGCGATGCTTAATGAAAACTGTATTGCAGGTCACCCAGGTTTCAGGACTCAGTAGATTCTGCTGCTCCATGCCTGAATGGAAGTCACCCGGCTCAGCACATTAAACAAGAATGCCCCAGTGATTATAAGGTTCTGTCTGAGGCTTCCACACATAGGAGGATTACAGAGGGGATGGAGCTGAGAGCCTCCGGTAGTCTGCATCCTGAGCTAGACCTAATGAATAATAGCTTTACAAATTCACTTTCGTCCTACTTGTTTAATAATGAACACAGCTCCTCCCTGGGTCCTTTGTCACTTGGCACCCCTCAGCACTCGGCCAGGCTACAAACAAGCAACCTGAAGAAGAGATGCATCTCTGTTGTGCCGCCTTCAGCCGAAGGAATTGATATTACAGCGATCATCCGCACGTCGCAGACGTCACTGGTCACCTGTGTGAATGGACTGCGAACTAACTCAGCTGGCATTTCCTCTCATCCTGTGGAGATCAGTCATCACAGTGCTCAAAAATCCTCTCAGCCCCAGTCTTGCTCTCAGCCTGGAAACCCTTGCAGTATTCCCTCCCCTCCAGCATGTCTTGTACCTCTTTCCGCTGAATGTGACAGAGGTGACTGTGAGCAGATACAAATGCAGCAAGTGGAGGAGAATGGCAGCCTCAGCCTTATGATGAATGGTACAAGCCTTCCTCACCAGAACTCCTCGCACAGCACCCAGAAGGTGAGTTTCTTAAAACAAGAACCGGCTGACGATTATTCCTCCACTGCTGATCTTTTTCGCCATCACCAGGGGCTGCCTCCCCCTTACCACCTCCACCAGCAGCTCAGCCAGACCCCGGGGCCATTGCCTCACCTCAACGCCTCCATGTCCCCCAAGTCCCTGCAGCCCAGCGACGGCGATGAGCAGGACCTCAGCAGTGGCAGGCAGGTCTGTCAGTGGATTGACTGCAGTGCCACTTACGACCAACAAGATGAACTGGTCAGACACATAGAAAAGACTCACATTGACCAGAGGAAAGGAGAGGACTTCACTTGCTTCTGGGCAGGCTGTGTCCGCCGCTATAAACCCTTCAATGCTCGTTACAAACTGCTGATTCATATGAGGGTTCACTCTGGAGAAAAACCAAACAAGTGCATGGTAAGTCTGGATTATATTTGTTTGAATAGAAACATAACTGCTCTGCTCTCTTTCTTGCTCTCTCTTCGATCTTATTCCAATATAATTGTTGTGCTTTCCTGTAACTTAGTCTGTAGCAGGCTAAAGGGGAATTGGAGAAAACCTTAATCTGGAAGGAAATGATTGAGTAAGAAATAATGTAGTTCTTGGAAAAGGGATTCAGTTTCCTTATATGAGAGCTTAACTTTTAATACAGTGCTTTGTTTTTTTAATATTCATTAAACCGCTAATAAAGTGATGATCAAAGCACGCAGCCATCATTTAACGTAAAACAAAGTCACTGAGCCTCGGGTGACATTTTTAATCAAGAAACATAAAACACATCTAATGAAATTCTTTTCATTCCTTCAGCTGAACAATAACCCATAGAGTTGTGAGTGCAAAAGTTTCAAATGGTAGTTTAGACAAAAAAAAAGAAACTTGTTAAAGGATTTTAAACAGTTAAAAGAATAAAAAGAATATATTTAATTACATTTTCAAAGGTTGTTAGGGGCTTTTTTAATTTGCGAAACAGAGCTTTAAAAATAAGTAAAAACCATTGTTCTCTTCTGATCAAGAAGATGTAAACAACAGCAGTGTTCCAAAAAGAGGATCTTGAGAATAACACCATCTCTGCATCTGCCCACCATGGTGACAATATGGCCAAACTAAAATAAAAGTTAATGACTTCCATTAAGCTTTCCACATGTTTGAAACAACAATGATATAAGACCCTGAGTGAAACAGATGAAGCAAAACAAGTTTGACATAAGCTTCCAAATTGGGCCATGAAATTTGGAAAGTCTCATTTGTAACACCCACACGCGTGTGCACGCACACACACGCACAAATAAGTCCAGACAAAGGGAATGGTTATGGCAGCAGGTTGGGGTTCCTGATAGGCTGAATTTCCAGCTATATGTCTATTTTATTGTTTTGATCAGAGCATGATACAATGGAAAATGCTCGTAAGGATGTTAGATCATGACAAACTTTTCCATGGCAAGCTGTAGCTTTCTATGGAGGAATAGGAAAGAATGTTTCTAGAAAAAGCTTCCAGGCCTGTGATGGTTATAGAAGGGAAAAGGAAGAAAACAAGAGTATTAAAAATGTTTTGCAGAGAAAAATTTTCTCTGTTAAGTGATTGTCCTGATTATCTTTTTACTTCCATTGGATAAATGAAAAACATTATCTTAATGCCTGCACTGTGTAGTGGGTATTCCCTAAGATAATACTGGAAACAGTGCATATACTTAGAGAATACCATCAAATTGTCCAAGATAAAATGGAAACACTCTAAGACTTATGTGTTTCTTTTTCCTTTGAATGCAAGAACTGACTGGTTCAATTCTAGAAGTAGCTCAATCACATTTTCTAAATGTACAGATGAATTTATCTTCCCCTGCATAGATTTCATTTAGTTATAAATCATCAAAGGATAAAGAAAGTTTGCTTCTTTCCAAACAAAAGTGTAGGTAAGTAAACTGAAAGCATACTTAAAACATGAAGCCCTAGCTTTCCTGTGGTGCTAAAAGATCAGTAGACTCCGTGGGTAAGGGAACTTGTCTCTTTTCCTGAAAAATGCGTATTTAACAGGTATTGTATGGCAGATTTCTAATGTTACATTCCCATTCCTACAGAAAACATGGTAAACCAGAGATAGTAAATGATGTAATATCTTAGCAAATGCTAAAAATGTCCTACTTTCAATTAATTTCATCTGCATTAAAGTATCAGCTTCTGATAACACATCAAGGTTTTGTGAATAGGTTGGAAAAACCTTTGCATCTGATATTGCAGATGGCTTTTATGGCATATGTGTATAGCCTTGGCATGTAAGTATATAAAGATCTCTTTTACTGGAGCAGATATTGTAGTTGTTCCCATACATGGAATGGCCCAATCAGAACTGGGAGCTCTACATTGCTCAACTTGGAGTTAACTCTTCTATTCCCACAGTAAGAGCCTTCCACTGTCAGCAGAGGCATTGTGTATTAAATGCTGCAGTCTGGAATTCTGCATGGAGTCACGTGGATCCAGGAGAATACACAAAACCCATGTCTTCTTTGCAAATTTAGTTTTCTACCCGGGAAAGATCTTGATCTAGCAGGGACAGGATCCAAAGCTGCAGCATGGGTCCTTAAAGTTACTCATATCGAGTGGGGATTATTTGCCCAGTGAATTCCGTTCCACGTGAAACAGGGGTTACTGTTCAGTTTCGCATTGTGCAGTGATGTCATGTCATTTTAAATGATGGCTTTTCTTTTGATGTGGTAACAATTGTGCTGTTATTCCTGCAAATTAGGAAGGCAATTCATTCTCTGGCTATAGAGGTCTGAGATTTTGTTTCGTTTCTGCTGTAGCTCTGTTAAAGTAACTTTGCATCTCTTGGCATTTGTAGAGGAGATTTTCTTTCGCTGTTCACAATTACCCGTTGTACTTTCTTTTAAGCCCTCGATTTCATTCTTCCCTGTAAGATTACTGCCTGACTAGGTATGAACTGCTCAGGAGAAGCTATCAGTGAGCAGCACCCCGCCCTCATACATAAAAGTACTTTTCCATGTAAAATTATTAATTTCTTATGACAGGCTTTGCTACTATGTATTGTAATAGACAAAGGAATTTTGGAATTCAAGCTACTTGAGAACAGGAAATACATGAGACATTTTGATTGAAAAGTAAATGGTTCACTAAAACTGCAGTTAATCCTTTTATTATCTTTCCAACAGCAGTTTCCACAATACTTTCATGAGGTAAGCTTCCTTCAGTCCAACTGTAACACTCTCATCGTTGCAGCTGGTTTGAATTTAGCGAGCCTGCTTCTTTCTTTACTACAGACAGGCAACAGGCAAAACAGGATCTGGTGTGGAGCACTGCTGATGTTTCAGGTCCATATTCTGCTCACTGTGTTCCATTGCCAAGGCTGGTACTATGAATATTCTGTTTTCATATTCTGTTAAATATTCTAATTAAGTGGTGCCTTCTCGTCATTGTGTCCCTCAGTTTGGTTTTTCCTTGGGCTCTGCAAGTAGTCTAAAGGAAACTACCTAATCTCTTTGCAATATCCTGTTATGTTTCATACTTAACTCATGTTATTTTAGTTTTATTAAATTTGGGGTTCATCTGCATTATAATCAAAAATATATCCAACAAAAATAATGATGCAATGCCTTTAAGACTTTAACTTCTGAAGATTAATTTCATGCTTTTTTAGATTTGATGTCCCAGACAATTGGAATTTTGATTGTCTGAGACAGCAAAAATTAGCAAGCTTAAATGGTTTTTATTTAAAAAAAAAAAAAAAAAGAGAAAAAGTTTCTCATAGCTGCATCTTTTGCTGCCTTTCAGTTCTTCGAATACTTTGGTGAGTACAAGCGTGCTGATCTCCAGATATTGCATCCTTGGTTTAAGCCTCTGCTTGCAAATGTAAATACAGAGCTGCTCATTTAGTTGTCTAGAATTGTTTGATTTGGACAAATCTGCACTTGGCTTATTAGTTTACCCTCTTGCACTCTTGTGGCTTCATAACGAGTAGAAAATATGTTCCCATCACTGCATTCATGTCTGCTCAGGGGCCTCCCCAGACAGGATCAAGGTAAATGATTTATCTTTACGTAATTTCTACATGTGTAATTAGTGTTTATAGAAATTGGGTAACATAATGTATGTGATATCCACAAAAGGAGCTGGAGAGGAATAATATTTATTGTTAATTTCTTTAGTTTTTGTATTTCAAAGAAACAAATGCTTCATGCGTGTGTTCTAGACCTGTTTCTGTGTATTTGCCTAGAGAGTTAAGACTTTGAAGCAGAACCTTTTTTTCATGTATTTATTCACTATACTCAGTTTGGGAGGAGTCTGAATGGAATGATTTGGGTGCTGTATTGTACACAGTGAAATTCAGCACCTGTGCTGTTTGCAGTCAGTTCTTTTGAATCCCTAAGGCTGAGACACCATAGGTACTGCATTAAACATGGGGAAATTGAGACAGAGAAGATAAGTAACTTGCCTAAAGGTGTCTTTAGGCAATTCCAGCATTCCAGTGCAGATCTTGTGTTCCAATCACCACTTCACACAAACTAACAATTTGCAATTTACCTATGAAGCAGATTTTTGTGCAGATTGCACAAAAGATTGCGCTCTGGCTGAACTTCCTGTTATTTTTTTACCACACGTCTGTGACGCAGGTGGTTTGACATGATGTGAGTGTGTGAGAGCTTTCATCAGAAGGCTTGGCTGCATCCGTAACACTTCATGGGCAGCAACTGGGTTATTGGGAATACAGGAGAATGCCTGTGGAGCAGATTAGTGTTATTGCTTCTGTTTCTGAGGAAACCAGCATGGAATCCCTTTTCTCAGTAGATGTCGAGTCTGATGCCGTCTGCAGTCCATGGGGAGTGTGTGTCCAGCAATGCAGGGTGAGAAATGAGATTTCTACAGGGCTACAGCTACAGAGGAGTCTCGGGGTCAGCCCTGTGTCTGTGGGGAAAATGGGTCTGCGTGCAGCAGCTTATCCGCTTGTGAGTTACTTCACCTAAACAATGAGTTTCCATGCCTGACTCGAGGGAATGTTGTGGAAGTCTGGAAAGTATTTTCAGTTTTTGGAGTGGAGGGTGTCATGCACTGATGCCAAAGGAGTGCTTTAAAAAAACAACAGTAATGTTAAGCTCACTTTCTTTTCTTTGAAGTCAATGGTAGGAAACATCATTCTATCAAAGCTGCCTCACCAGAGATCTCTCTTTTTATTAGGTCTCTGATGGCATTTCCCGATACTGTCAAGGAACCTCAGCATTAAAAACACTCTGATTAGAGGAGTAGACAGCAATTCAGTGTTTTTGTGGAAACACAATGTTTGTTTGTTTGCAAAGCCCACTGCAGATTCCAGGGCAGTACAAATGGGTTTAAGTGTGCCCCAGCACTGGAGGGCAGGCCAGCAACGGGCTTTACGCTTGGCTCTCTCTTAGCTCATGCCCGTCCAGCTGGTGAGTTTGAACTTGTGTCTACCCACAGGAAAGCTCCACACTAACAGATCTTGCAGAGCAAAAGCAGTAGAAATGATTGGGCCCAGATTCCATTGTGAATGGGATTGTCCCATGTTCCAGTGCAGTGGGGCAGAACTGCAAATGAGTACAGTGCAATGGCCCTGCACTACCCCGGGGGCTTGAGACCTGCCTTCTTGAGCTGGGCTGCAGAGGGAGGAGCTGCCAGGGTTTTCCTGAAGGATTATCAGCCTCCCGGTTTGGTCCTGGGATTGCTGGGCTTCAGGACATTCTATGAGGTGCATCTGCTTTATCAGGCTGATAGAAAAATGGTGTAGGATGCTGGACCCGATGGAATTGTGCTCTGACCAAGCTGGGCTGGCTGCCTTTTTTGTTACTTTCCAGCAGTCTGATACAGGTTAGGTCTGGCTGACTTACTTCCAGTTTTGGGGTTTTTTTTGCGTAAATCTAAATAAATGAAATTCCAAGTGTTGCTGCCAAAATGCAGAATGGTTTTCAAGTTCACTTGTGTGCCTTAAAAATGTTATACAGGACACTGAAGAGATCTGAGAAATGGAGTATGGTAGAAGTATAGCATGAAAGTTCCATGGAGGAGGCTTTCAAGCACGTACTTTCTTTATCCTACAAGAACATTTAATTCCACAAGGTTTAATTTCATTTGACCTGATAAATTATTAAGTAATTTGGGACCTGTTTAAAACATACTAATGCTGCAGATTTCCTGGTACATTTATGCAGATCTGGTGACTGTGTGTAGGTATTGCTGTTCATTCTGTGTGTTAAATAAGAAACAAAGTGGGATATTAACAGTAATATCACCACAACACAGTGGGCACTCCCTCTGTGAAACTCCCTGCCATAGGATATAGTAATTAATTGCCACTATTACGGTTCTCAAAGTGTTGGATAATTTCCACTAACAATACTTGGTATCTGCTGAAGGTAAGGTGATAGGCAGGTAGTGGTTCAGGGAACAGATAGCCTTGGATATTCATTTCCATCCTCCATGATAGAAATTTTATTAGGTATTCCACCAGGGTTTTTCAGACCAGCAGTAGTATCACAGTAGAGCTTTGAAAAGAAAGCCATTAGTGAATCTGGGTCACCTTCAATTTGGAAAACAAGTGATGGGGGACAATGAACAGGACCAGAGGATTTTGTTACTACTGACATTTTATAGACAATGTGCTGTTTTGGAAATGTGTCAGTATTTTAACTCATCATTTTTTGCTTTCTGTTTCAGAATGAATAAGAGTTAAAGACACTTCTTTTTGTTTAAAAGCTTTTCCCAGTTGATTTATTCAGTATTTTTATTTTGTTAGTACAGTCCCCCGAACAATTATATTTCAGCTCTTCCTGGACTGATTTATCTTTTCTTCATTCTTCAGTGTTCTGATTTGGCTACTGAAACACATATTTTTGTACCACAGTTCCAACTGTGACCTGATTTGAGTACAAGGAAAATGATGTACTTTGCTACAAAGCTGCAGATATTTGTCAGAATCCTAAACACTGAGCTTTTGACAAATACCTGACCGTGGTCTGATTGACAGATAGCATCTTAAAGGAAGGGAACAATTTTGTGTTAAAAGTGGTTCTCCACAGGGACTCTGCTGCTGGAACCCTTGTGGCACACAGGAGGGGTCGTTCTACCAGAACTCCTCCACAACAAGCAAAGTCATTCATGTTCTTTGTCAAATAATATAGGCTGAAGTATGCCCAGCTTCGAAAAGTGAAATTTATTAGTTGTGACCTACCATGTCTGGCTGCCAGACAAACTTCTAGGCATGTCTCCCAGGTCTTTTTTGGAAAATTTCTTCTAGGCTCCTTTCCCTTCCCTTTGCCCAGTTTGCATACAAAAATGACATCTCGATACCATGTTTTTATCTTTATCCTCTTGTCCCACAAAACTCAGCAGGTAGTGATTCTTTCTCATATTAAGACACTCAGAATTATTTCCAGCTCTGCTGTGGCCTGGCTCTGGATGAAACTCTACATGGAGATTTATTCAAACCCCAGTCTCAGCACAGACCTATAAACCTCTCATGGGACATCACCTCTTGAAGATATCTTGCAAACAGCCTCCTAACTCCCAATTCATTCCAGCTGCACCACAAGATCACTTTCTTTGCCATGCAGATCAATGGATTTTATCAAATAATCACATCTGAAGAGCAAAAAGGGAGAAAGGCTTTCCAGCCTCTGAGCACTGGGTTTGCAATTACTCTTCAGGATTTCTGTAGCTCACCATTTCCCGTGTAGCAAAAGTGTGACAAGGTTTCTTTCTCACTGTCTCTCCTGCCTTGGAGTGAATCATCCATTGGTTTTACTGTTTAAATCTGCACAGTGGTAAAGATAAGTGATACACCCTCAATTAGTCAGATGCATTCTCCACTCTAGTAATTACTAAAGTTTTACAGAGCAGGAATTTTAATTGTGAACTACCTGTTTCCTGTAAGAATATCTTAATACACCTCAAGAGTACCTCAAAGATGTGTCCAGCAGTTGTGTCCTAAAACCATAATTCTGCAGGATCCAGCATCATTTTGGGAGGGTGAGTTGTCTCCAGAAGATCTGGGAAAGCAGGGTGCATTCACTGATTTGAAGGCAGTCTGCAGTTACCCAATACCTAGGAGCAATGAGAGAAGAATTTTCTTTTTACCCCCTGAAATTTAATTTATAAAAAAACCTTGCATCTGAATATTATTAATCCTGTCATTTGGTGGACAAGTTGGCTGCTTGGTGGAGATCTTGTAAGTCCTAAAATTTTAAACAAAGTATTTGTGCTTGTGTTTCTTGAGGTTAAGTGCTTGGCTTTATTTTATTCCTTTGTATGTGTTCTGTGGGGATTATTAAAAGTGGTAGGAATTGTTCAGAACTCTCCGTGATTTAGCCTCTCTGAACAGTGATTAACCTCAAGAAGGAAAAGTAGTTTGTATCACCTGGCAGAAGGCTTGGTCAAATTAAAAAGCCATAAAATTAAATATTGTTTAAAAACCGTGCCAACGATATACTTAATAATATTTCTTATTAGGCCAATATGTTTTAATACTCGGTATTAGTGAAACCTGTGTCATTTAATAAAAATGTTAATCTGCATTTGTAGGCAACAGAGAGGCTGTATAGTGTAGTCTCAGGGGAGAAAGAGGAATTTAGTGCACATTTAAAACTTTATACAGTCATTTATGCAGTTGTATCTCAGTTCTCAATGTGATGCATTTGTTTGTTACTCTGGGGCAAACCAGCAGCAGTTGGCCTTTAATATCAGATGAGAAATGAAAAGCCATCATTGCACAGTGCAGGGTCACATTCTGAAACCTTCACTGGCTCATTTAGCAAATAGTCCAGTGGGCCTGGTAAAAAACCAATGTGCTGGTTAAGCTAAATATATCAAAATGTGACCTACTGGCATCTGACAGCTCGCTCTGAGCTGTTTCCAGGAGCAGGCCTGGTTTTGGGTAGCTTTGTTTTGGGGGTGCCCTGCTCTAATAGGGCACCTCTGAAGTTGAGGTCCTCTTCCTCTCAGACCAGGAGCTGAGTTACTGAAATTTCGTGTAAACTTTGGGATATTGTCACCTCAGATCTCCTTTTCCTTACATGTACAATGAAATCAATTTCTCTGGAGCACAGTGAGGGTGAATAATCACAGTGAGGTACCGAGGCCAATAACGTAAGGTGCCCATAATGCTGTTTTGCATCTCTAACCATTCCTTCTGCTGAGAATCTGAAAGCTCTTTCAAGCTTTTGCCTGCCTACGGCATTTCCTGCACGGTGAAAACTCTTGTACCCCCGTTCCAGATATAGCTGAATTAAGTTGAATTACTCTGCTACTTTCTCTCCCCGTTTAAACTGGTGTCATTGTAAAGAACACATTAAGTGCCTGGCAGAAGAGGCAAAGAAAAGATATCCTGCTTCCCAAGGTATTTTCTCTTTCATGTATTTTGTAAAGTTGGTGTGAGACTCTCCACCTTTGCTGACCAGAAAGTCCCTTCTACTTCAGAACATTATTCTCAGGAGTAGAGATGTGAAGATAGTGATTTTATTCAGCTGTACTGTGGCTTTCAAAGAAATGTCACCATTGTAGAGAATTCGGTGCCCTGTGTTCTGTCTCAAGGACACCTGTATTTTCTGTATTCGGGTAAGTCAGAAATGGCTGCATTTCAAATAGCTGTGCATTTAATCACAGACATTTGTCAGTGCCTGACTTTTCTATTTACATCCCTGGCTGATTGTGGAATCAAGGAACAATAGGAGTTTTATTTCAAAGTCTGCCCTAGTTGTCTATATCAGTGTCTTCCCTCCATCTCCTTCTTTTATTGTTGTGTACAGATAACATATGTGTGAAGAGATCCTCCGCTCAGGTACAGTGGAGCTGCAGTGTTAAATAATTGATCTTGATCTGTCTTTTGAAACTGCATCCAAGGCATTTAAAAGTGGGAAATGGAAAAAGCATGTTCTCATAATCCAGCTCAGTAAAGTTTGCACAACTGCTCTTTGTTTCATCATGCCTACAATAAATCTTTCATTTTTGCCAATTGAGAATGCCTACTAAATCTGCAAATGATTACTTCCCTGAATTGTGTTGGGATTCTTGCGATACATTTTTCTTACATGGGTAATGATAAAATAAGAGTCCATCAAAAAGTATTTTATTGCCTGGCAGAGAGCCTTTTATGAAATGGTTTTGATTCAAGGAGATTCTTCCAAGTGTTTTAGAACCGTTGCTTACAACTTCCCTTTAACCCTTGCATGGAGGGCTGCCAGGCCCTGGGAATGTCAGGAACAGGGTCAGTCAATCAGCAGCTGGTGGAATGCAGGACCTGGGTATCAGTTTAACCTGCAGCCCTCAGCCTGAGAGCGCGAGCGCTGCCTGAGCGTGTACTTGTAAAGGGGATTGTGTTACCACGAGATTAGAAAGCTGATGAATGTCAGACTGGTGGGAACCTTGTAAAACTAATCTGCTGTATCCATGTTGATATGATTTCACCCTGTTTCAGCGAGAGAGTGAGGAAGATGGAGTATTACAAAAAGGAAAACACAAGGCAGAACTGGTGGGGCCATCTGGGTCACCGAGCCCAGGCACCACCTTAAAATAATCCTTCAGTACACCCGGAGGCACAGAGCACCCCTCTGCCCGTGCCTTCGGGAAAGGTGTATTGTCAACACTGTAACTTGTAAGTCAGGACCTTTCAGTCATGTGAAACAAATCCTGCCCTTTTTCCCCTTGATTTCAAATTGGGTACAGCTACATTTGTCTGCCTTTGCTCAGGAACCAGCCAGCTGTAGGAATTGCTTTCCTTACAAAGAGACACAGTCTCAACCCGGTTCCCTGCAGACCTCGAGCAAACTGTCTCCACATAAAACAAGGCCCAGGGGGCTGCTCCTGGAATGGCACAAGTCATGATGCCTGAAAACACATTCAAGTGCTGCAGGGAGAAGGGATCTGGTGAGAGATGTGCCTTGTGAGTGCTTGCACTCACAAAACAGCAGTAGACCTGACTCAGTGTGGGGTGCTCTTAACAAAACCACATCTATTGCTTGACGTGTTGCCCCCTTGCCTCCATGTAATAAACTGTCCCCTCAGAAAAGACATGGGAGATGAGAAAAAAAGCAGATTGTGTGAAAATATTTTTAAGGATCACAATTACTCACAGGGTTTTATCTTGCTGTGTATCCTCAAACGTAATGACATTTTTAACTGCATGGTCATGGTGATCTCAGAGTTCACTGTTTACAGTACTTTGGTCCAACTGAACATTCTTAGGTCATGGTTTGTCTTGAAGGCTAAAGAGTGAAAAGATGACAACACCCAGGAACCAGACATGCATCAGATGCACAGAGCACACTAGCTTAGTCAGAGTTAAGCCCTCTAGCCAGGTAGGTGGTAAATAGCATGTTTTATACTTCAGACTGGCAAACCTCCTCTTTCTTCTGAGCTGAAGTGACAAAGTTATCTCAGTTGATCACTGACCACTTCTGTTCAGATTTTGAAAGGAGGCAATCAGAAATATTTCCAGATGTGAAGAGACTTTGCTGAATGTAGAGGAAGAGGTATTGGAGGTACACAGTGAACATCACAGGAAAGGCTGGGTGAGGGACTCTGCATCATCGCTCCTCACAGATGGATATTGAAAAGCAGAAAATTTAGGGCATTGTGAAGGAAAGACTTTTTAACACGGAGCAAAGTTAAATGGATCAGAATGGAAGGAACCTTTGTGAAGCTTGGGTGTTCTTCTCAGGGGACTGTGATACCCCCAGCCTTCCTCAGTACCTCTTGGGCAACTTGTAGCCGGGCCACTAGAATGACAGCACTTTTAAAACATGAATATTTGTAGCTGCATTACTTCATTTCTAGTGCTGTAAAAATACCATTCGCATAATGGGGTAATGGCCTGCAAGTTCTCATGATTTCAACTGTTTCGGAGTTACAGGAGTTCTGTTCCTTTATGGCAAGCATCCATTTCTCATTTTAACATCTTTGGCACTCGCCTAAAGGATGGGAAATTAAAAAATGATTAAGGGGACAGAGAGACAGTCTTTTAAGGAAAGATGAAAGGAATTAAACTGAGGCTGGGGTGGGGAGAAAAGAAAAGGGAGGGCTTGTTTAGGAAAGAATAGAAAACAAGTAGGGCTGATCAGGCAAAATCAGGCAAAGGAGAATTTAATTTTTCGCTGAAGGTTTCCCAAAAAGGAGGTCTATTTTAGAATGGAATCATTTCATAGTGGAAACAGAAGATGCCAACTGTATGAGTAACATAAGCTAGGCTGTCTTAAAAAAATGGGAAAGAAATTGTAGAGAATAATTTTGAATGCAAAATTACTTCATGTTTCTACCACTCTCTGAAAACATTACTGCATACTAGGTGTAAGAGAGGGAAGTGCATTAGCAGGCACAGGGTTACATTTAAGCCTTCAGATGTCTGCACTCTGAAGGTGTTATTTGTATGATTTTGTCCTGCTAACGTTGCTGTGAGGTATCTGAGGATAGTCCCCATGCAGAGCATGGGCTGCTCAGCATCCCCGGAGTTGGGGACCCCACTGTCCTCCCAGGCCAGACTCTCAGACCATCTCACAAACAGATGCTGGCATTTCACGCTGGCCGGTGTGAAATGGGGAATGACTGGCTAGAGAGTCAGTTTGCCAAGAAACCTACCTTTTGTTTTGCTTTGCATTTACCAAGTTTGACTTTTATAGAACAAAAAGTTTCTCCTCACTCCGAAGGAAAGCTCTGCTATTGGTTCCAGTGAATGCTAATGCACCTCATAGACCTTTGTGCCAGAAACCACTGTGCCATGACACATGGATGTTTCATTTCTGCTGTGAAACAAGGCAGAGAGAGACTGTTGAGCACAGCAGGAGCTTCACCTGCAGCTTCCTGGTCCAACTTCCTCAAAATTCAGACAGTGAAATTCAAGTGTTGGATCCAGCTTGTTTGGAGTGCAGTGGGGGGTGTCCCACAGCCCCAGGGAGGGGGGTCTGTGTTTGACTGTGGAAGGGAGCAGGGCACAGCTGCCCTGGGCATGTGGGAGCTGCACAGGTACAGGAGCACAGGCAGATGATGGTGAACAAAACCTGGGGAGAGGGAAAGAAGCCGGATCCTTTGTAGACATCTCTGCTAAATCAGTTCCTGGGCTTACGTTTGTAAATTTTTTGCTCTTTGCGCCAGCCATTTTGAATGAGTTGTTCCCTTTAGCAGCTGAAAGCACTGCCATGAAGAATGTATGTGATGGTTGTAGGTAGACAAGAGCATGTAAACTTAGAAGTTTGGGCTGAATATTTCAGCTTGTCAGATAGAGCTTCTGATACGTGTCAGTTGTTTTACAAAAATCAGGGTTGGAACATATCTCTGAATGGCAAGAGAAAGAAATGGGTATTGTAGTCATACCAGATACTTTCAGTTTTGATTGTTTATAGCAACGCTGACAGAAACTAACACTATACACAAAACTGGTTTTGAAACTGCCCTTTTTTCAGAGTTAATGACCCACAGGCTAATGGAAATTTGCCAGTTTTTACCAGCTGGGATCTGGCCTGATTTTGCTGGGAAATAAAAGTGCAAGGCAAAGAAACCATTTGGATTTCTGAAAGTCTGTGTTGGTTGTCTTCTCTCGTTATAAAACCTTCCCTTTTTTTGTATGTTGTGCTTCTAATTGACCTATGCTTAGCAGAAGTGCTGACTTTGTCCAAGGACAGCATACTCTGATCTCCCAGGAATTCCTTTTGACAACTGCATTTAGATCACTGCTGTGCAAACCCAAACCCAGCCCAGCCACTGTGGAAGGAGTTGTATTAAATCACGGCTTTTGAGGATCCACTGACACAGCTCAGCTGCTCTGGCTCCATCCAGTAGAGGGTAGTCATTTTATGCATTTTATGATCTGCTCCTCGGTTTATTGCACTCAGGGCTTTCCCAGGTATTATCTGGGGACTTCTCACACGATAGACACGGCTGGTTTGGTTCCCATAATTAACCTGGGAAAGGCAGACTCTGTACCTGAGTGCATTTCTTTGTAAAGTCAACAAAAGAGGGGGAGTAAGCCATTTATACTAATTATATAAGTAAAAATAATCCCTAAAGGCAAGACTGTATAAGGTGCATTATGTTCAGGCAAGTATGGGATCATTAGTGTCATTCATGATAATTTGATTTACCCCCATGGCTTCCAAACAATACATGGCTCGTAGCCTCGTGAATTGGTGTGAGTTAAGAATTGCATGGCAGCCCTGCATTTTTAGAAGGAAAGCTCTTAGGTCTTACTATGATGAAGGCCCTTTTGTTGTAAAGTTTTCTTTACTAAGATAGATGTTACTTCAGTTCACACTAAACAAAGTGACTCTGGAGTTTTCAGTCTCGGTTTGCCAGAGACAA
Organism: Aleadryas rufinucha; assembly: GCA_013397815.1. Taxonomy (NCBI): domain Eukaryota; kingdom Metazoa; phylum Chordata; class Aves; order Passeriformes; genus Aleadryas; species Aleadryas rufinucha. The sequence goes on from VZTH01011503.1 coordinate 146,911, forward strand.
ATTGTGACAGCATCTAATTGTAGCCTAAACAAAACCATATTTTCCTTAAAAAACATGGCAGTGTGTCATTCTAAATCTGTGGTGCTTTGCCCAGGAACCCATTTCAAGCAACAGAAAAAACCCAAACCTGGGCAAAATAGCCACCTTAGACAAAACAGACCATCAAACCTGTATATTAAATGGCGTGCTTTTGATGGTAATGCTGCACTGAAAATGTTTCATTGTTTCAACTCTGTCCCTCTGTGCAGTCAAAGACACCGGTGTGTACTTAAAAAAATAGTAAATATAGAATTCTGGCAAATGTCGCTTAAATGACATTACAAGTAAACAACAATAGCTGGACTGTCTAATTTCTAGGACTGACTGCAGCCAATTTTCACTTAGATTATGAAGGATGAAGAACAGTGAGCTTTTAAATCCCAATTTCTAGTCCTTTACAACATTTATCAGTGTACGGTGGCTTTACTAATGACATGAGTCTGGTTCTGATAAATTTTGAGAACTGTTTCATAATGTTATTGTAGAAATTATAGACACATCATTTCGGCCATCAAGTTGTGCTTATGTGAGGGGGAGAGAGTTGGATGGCAAGGGCTGAGAGCACAAGGGCTGATTCTTCTGCTAAAGCTGTAGAAATATTTGCTGATGAGAAGTCAGCTCTGCTCTTGGGTGTGCAGCCAGAGTGGCCACTGCACTCCCAGGTGGAATTGTAGCTGTTCTCCCACCCGCACTTGGCTTTGTCCTGTCCACTCTGGAGCATCCGGTGAGGGAGTGACACCTCTGCTTCCCCACAGTGCCCTCAGCTGTGGGCTCCAGGCAGAGCAGGGTCTCCATCCTTCATGCACCTGCATGGAGCCTTCCCAGCTGCAAACTTCAAGCCTCTGCCAATTCCTAAAGGCAAATTTCAGCTGTGCTGAAAGCAGGGGCAAAATTCCTGTTGACCGCAAACAAGTGGGAGCCCAGCCAAGGCCGGAATGATACCAGCTCAATAATCAATGCCCCGTTCCCAAGATGCTGAGTGGTACTGCTGCAGAGGGGGATGACTTCCCCTGCCTGGGCTGTGCTTTCCACAGCTCCCGTGTAGAGCACCTCTGAAGGCCGCTCCCCCCGCGTTTGGAAACAGGGTGATTCAGTCTGGTGATTCAGTTTGGGAGGCTTTGAAGGTTTTAGCTCAGGTTTAGGGAAAATACACAGCATGAATCACCCAGGAACTTTGTTTTCTCAGTGAATTCTATGTAATTCCATGTTACAGCAATGTTTAGGACAAAACATTGTAAGACATTGGAGCTGCCTTTTGTTACAGCCAGTCATATCTCACTGAAAGCCAAGTGTTCCTCACATTCAGGAGACAGCACATGCCTGGTGGTCATTTGGGAATTGAGAGGTGACAAGAGGAGAGGGCATGTCTTGTCTGAATGTACCATTGTGCAGTGCTAAAAGGAAAAGAAAGGGAGCAAATCCTTTATCCTTTCTTCCTTTGTAAATCCAGCCCTCATAGTGGATGCAGAATTCTAACTTTACCAAATGGTGATTGTTTTAATTTTTGGTCTTGGTGTGGCCAGGAAACAAAAAATTAGGATAAGAATTAGTGGGTAAAGGATGGTTTGTTATATATTGGGACAGTGTATTGGTTAATTCAGGAATTAATAAAACTGACAGCTGACAGTGGTGCTTGGGCCCCACGTTTCAGTTGTATCCCCATCAGCATGTTCTGGGGTGATACCACCTTAAGGCTGCAAGGAGCCACATGCAATGGGAAAGTGAGCATCCATGGGGGCTGTCTGACCCCAGTGACAGTGTGGGGGGATCTTGGCAACTGCCAAGGTCAGCAGAGGGTTCAAATACTCTTTTTTCACCCATCTTTAGTAATGGTCACTCTCTGAAGGGAGCTGGTGGAGAACAGGAAAGGAGCTGTGAAGAGCACTTTCATTTATAGAAGCCTGAAGACTTGGAAGTGCTGGAGATGGGGTAGACAGCTGGTGTTTGGGATAGGAGAGGTGGTGATCATGTCTGAGTTCAGGACATGGGCTCTGTTTCCCCTTCAGGAAGGCAGAAGGTAGCTGTGTGGGAGCCCTGTTGCTCAGCCACAGCCCCTGCATGTGTTTTGTTTGGATATTTCTGATCTTGTTGCCTCCTTGGCTGGTACTTTAGGTTTTAGCAGCGGTGTCCTATGCAGTATTTGTTTTGGAGCTTGGCTTCCTGTGTTTGTTCTGAGTCTGTTCATTAATAATAATGGAGTGTAAAATCCTAGCTCTTTTTTTTGACTTATCAAAACAAATTCAGTCTCTGTGACCAGTTTTAGTCTTCTGTGGCTATATAGATCTTTTGTTACTTAAATATTTGCTCATCACACTACCTTTTTGCTGCCTTTGAGGAATTAAGTTCTCTGAGAAAGGAGAGAGTTTCTCCTTTACTTCCAGAATTACTCATTACATGCTTGGAAAGACAAATAGAAGGAGAACGCAGACAGAATGTGAAGAACACATATGCGAGCTAACGGTCTCACAAAGGGAAAATAAGAAAATCGGAGGTTACATCATATTATTGTAAGAATACATTATTTTGTTTTCAAAACTGTTATTTAACAGTGGGATGAATCCTTTAGTCATTTAGTGTTGGAACTTCCAAAATGGCTTGTGGTTGTTCCATCGTTCTTCTCACACAATTCCCAAAGACACAAACGTTGGAGGCAATGATTAATCTTTCTGTATTAATGGCCTGATCCAGCATTTACTGATGTCAAGAGAAACTCCTCATGTACTTCAACAGACTTTGGAGCAGGATGGTGATTTTTAAAAAACAGATGTAAGCAGCAAATTAGAAGCAAGTTAGAGAAATCTATCCAAGTCCTGTAGTAAGAAACTGCTGTATTCTGGTGTAAGACTGTCTAGAAACCTTAAAATGTACATACAAATACAGAAACACATGGCTTGGAATTCACTGTGATCCCTCCTACCTTTGATCTTTTGCTTCACTTACCATCACTTGTGTGCATATGCGTGTATGTGAGAGTAAACAACATAATCCTAATTGTCTGAAAATATACATACGCTTATATAATTCCATAAATGAGCACAGTGTTGGTGTGTAAATTTCCTATGGTATATATGGCCAATATAAATAAATTCTTGTCACGGTAGTGGGTTTTATCTATATATTTTCCTTATAAACTAGCAGGTAATAATTTAATTCAAAAGCTCCTTCCAAAAATGCAATTAATGTCTTTTGTTATAGTTTCCCTGGGTTTAATAATCCCCTCTTCCAGATTTATATTGGTTTCTGGAAAGTAATGCTTATTAGAGTGTTTTTCCAAATTGGCCACAATAATCCACTGAAATCTGCCAGCTGAATCATTGCTATGCTTGTGAAATTGCCAGGATCGCCTGACAGTTATTACTGGGGTAGAAGGGGAGGGGGAAAGGGAATGAAAGTTTCATAATATGTCACTGTTATTGATACCTTGGCTATGACTCTTGGATTTGGATTGATATGTTTACCGAATTCTATATGAAGGATGGAATGCCTGGTGGTGGATTGGCAGTGCTGCTGTAAAGGAGAGAAAATTTAGTAATTTTGTCAGACAACTGTATTTCATTCTGGGCATATTTTAAAGCATAAATGTATGTGTGCATGCATGTCTGTATGTAAGCATACACACGTGTGTACGTGTGCAAACTCCCTCCACCCCCTTCCCCAGCCTGGTTCTTGAGAAAAGAAAGGGATGTATATTCCCTGAATTAGAGACATGTTTCACATGCCAAATCCCACCACCTGTGCACAACACACAACCAAGTCAGAGTTAAATCATTCACCTGCTGCCACATCTTCATGTACTCATTCTCTTCCATACACTGCAGGGGAAGTTGGAGGCAGGGAGTGAGTCTCCATAGCTCCGATAGCTGTTGTTTTCTCTCAGACTTCCAAAATAATTGAAACGGGATGATTTTTGCAGTGTCTGAATTAATCGTCCTTGTGAACTGCAGAACTGGACCCTAACCCTTGTTTTGAGAGGGATTCCATGACACTGGAATGCTGCATCCTGCTGCCTAGATGAAAAGGTATATAAAAGAATAGCAGGGCTCTGGCCTGCCAGGGCTGTGCCAGAGGGACAAAGACAAAAAGCCTCTCCCATTATGAGCCTTGGCACCACTGCTGGGACAGACCCATGTGGGGATGACTGCTGCAGGCTCTGGGTGTCTGGGATAAATATTGTGTCCAACAGCCATCCCTGGTGAGACTCTGCTTGGGGCAGTGCCCACCCCCGTGCATGGGATTTATATTCTGCTGGTGTAAATGGGCTTTTGTTAAAATCATCCATCTCACTAATGGGCAGCTGGGGAGGTGTGAGACAGAGTAGCTGCCGGGGCAGCTGGGCAGTGCTGCATGGACATACCTGGACACACTTACAGGGAACAGTTGGTGTCCTCTGGGGGTGCAGGGCTGTTACTGCCCTGCTCAGCTCAAAAGTCTTCCTGATACAAGGGATAAAAGCCATTCTAGCTTGGGTTTTTCTGTTTGTGCTGTTGCAGCTACAGCAGCTTGATTATGAAAGTTTTGCCCTTTTTTTTGTAGTTTATGGGTTGAGATAGTGGGTGCCCAGTTCAGTGTAGCCAGAAAAATAAGATTCTCAAACATTCTTTCATTCCCTAGCATGTGGTTAAAGATGATTTCCATCTCAGCAGACAATAATGTGCAAAATGATGCTTTAGAGCATTGTACCTCTCCTAAGCTTTCCTTGTGATGAGGGGAAGTTTCCCTTAAGCCCCAGCCAGTGCACGAGGCACATTGCTTTGGAGGTGGCTTTCTGGTCCCTTCTGTCCTCTGGCATTGCATTTGGGGTCAACTTGAGTGCTGCACACTTCGGGGGAGCAGCCACGTGGGCTTGCTTCCCCCTTACATTCATTGTGATCTGTCTGAGCAAGCCTAAGGGACAGGCAGCACATGAAGAACCAGCAGTGCCACTTACATTTGAATACCAAACACTGAGTGAGCACGAGCCAACTGGGCTGCAGAACCAGTCATCTTCAATTTTTACAGCCTTATAATTTTAAAGACAATTTTTATGACTCTGATTGGAACAGAGATGATTTTTGTAATGTCTGTTTATGCCATTTCAAACTTGAACATAAATCTCATTTTTTAAGGGGATTTTGTGGTTTTCTGGGCTTTATGAATTTTTTTTATCCCTCTTTTATGCATTCTGCTAAATTAAACCAAAATAAACTCGGGGGAAAAAGTGATTCTTTAAAACAAATATATTATTTTATCCCTTCTTTGGACAGGAATTTTCATCAGGAGGCAAGGATAGAACATTCTATTCAGCCTTCGCCTGCTGATTTATGCTGCCGTCGTTACAAGAGCCATAATGATGTCCAATAACCAGTAACAGGAACTGTGAGGAGAAGCTTTGTAATAGAACACTGCTCCCCTTTTTCTCCAGCAGCTTTGTTGGTGGTCTAGAAATAATTCCAAAACGTGTTGGATGGTTCTCAGAGAGAACTGTGCAGCTTCTTTTGGTGTAGGAGGATGCAGGTCTGGGATGGTGTCGTGTGGGCTCCTGCCGTGGCTCTGAGGTGCAGTTCACTCACTGTAAAACCTGCAGGCAAAGAAATGGTAGCTGGTGTTTTTCCTACAAAGCAGACCATGGATTCTGGTGGGGTGGCTTGTAGGGAATGCTTCTAACCATGCTGTGGGATTCTGCCTTAAGTGTGAGGTAACATTTAAGATTAGAGAGTGTCTGCACAGCAGTGTGTGCCTGCAAGTCTGATGGATTGCTGCAAGAAACCAAAGGTATTTGATAAACCCAGCAGTGGTTTATGGTATGTGTTGATGCCAGCAGTTCTGTTTGACATGTATTAGTACTTCTAAGAGGTCACAAGTGCTATCCAGCTGTATATCTGATACTCAAGTATGAGTTTGTTGCTGCATGGTGGTAAGAATGAGTTGTCACTTGAAATTGAACTTGCTGGTGTCATTCAAAAGGTCCCATTTGAGCTTTGCTGTGATAGCAGAGCCAGTGGCATCGAAGAATGAGCCTCTGCCAGCATCTACCACAGAGCAGCAGGTGAGACATGACTGCTTTTTCCTGTGTTTATACACAGAAAATGGCTGTGGTAACCCTGTGGGATCTGCTAGCAAATACTGACTTGTTAATGTTTCCCAGTATAAGTGGTTGATATTTTATCGGCATTACCAAAGCTGCCTTTTAAAATTTTGTTTAATCCTGTCATTTTCAGCTGTTCATTATTATGGTAGTATGTTGTTTATGGAGGTTGTTTCCATGTGGGTAGCTGGAGTTGTGTGTTGGATGAGGGAAAGTTGGCTGCTTTGCCTTTATAAGTGTGTATATAGTACTTGGTCTGGGTTTTGGGTTTTTCTTTCAGAGTAAGATTTCTCCCACTGCAAAAAGGGATGTTGGCCTACAGGCTTGACCACAAGTGAACTGCACTTGTTAGATGTTTAGATGAACAAATGACATTTGCAATATAAAAAGAAAAATCCTCTTATACGGAAAATTTAGGCAAAAATGTTTATGCAAAAAAAGTTTTTTGTCCCTGACTCCCTCTTCTAAGTACCATAACAAGGTCTCTGTGGCTGCTTTGGTGCAAGTGGGATCAGAATGCAGACCCTTCGTGCCTGGTACCCTTTGATTGACTAGACAATGCAAAAGACACATGCAGCATCAAGTTGGTTTAGCAACTAATATTTGACAATTTAAAAAAGTTTTCTTTCAGGCTGAGTTTTATGTAAAACTGTTTACATTAAAGTGACATCCAATTAAAGTGTATCATGTAACCCACATCACAGTTCAGCACACATTTTCTGTTTTAACTGACATATGGCCCCATTTATGAAAATAAAAATCATCATGTTTTGATGATATGTTCACATAATTTATGTGGAAAAGCAGAGGGAGAGAAGCAGAGAGAGGGAATGCTTTTGCTGTGTAAAGCTATTATTTTCTGTGATTCATTAAATGTCTTTTAACCCATGTGCATGGGCAAATCCCTCCTCCCCCAATTCCTGCCCAGCCCCCTTCCCTGCAGTATCCGCTGGACAAAGGGACCTAATTGCTTCTGTGGGCAGAGGCAGCAGACAGAAACGCTTTGTACAGTATCATCCCGTCCCACAGACGTTTTTACACTAAGGGATTCTTTAGTATCCTGTAGAGGAGATAAATTAGTTAACCTAAAACCAGACCTATGGACAGCAGAGCTAATTCATTCCATTTTCCTTTGGTTGTCTCAAGGCTGAGAGGATTCTCCGATGGCTAGGAAGAGATAGTTGTCTACTGATGTCTTTTCTTCAGTCTCCCCCCTACTTAGCTGCCAACTTTCATAAAAACAAGTAGGAACTTCATATCTTTGCAACCAGCAATCCTCGGTCATTTTGCCTGGAATTTTCTTTGTGTATAGAGAAGTCTGTCTCTCTTGCACACCTAAGTGTTTCAGGAGAGCCAGGTTGCTTTCATTAAGGTAGCTTATTGATAAGATAAATGATTCTTTTTGCAACGTGGCCATGAATCAGAGACTTGTCAGCACAAACGGAGGCTATCTCAAGCCGTCTACAGCCGAGGCCGGCAGTTCAGTATTTCTGTCAGCACTCCGAGTCTTGCTGACACTGACCCTGCAAAAGAGAGTAAGATTCTAAGCTGTTTTAAATCTACTTAAGGCAGGACCATGGCAAAACATTATTTTAAAATATATCTTTGCATTTTCCCCTTTTAACAACTGCATATAGCCCCTCAGGCCTTACATTTTTTATGTAGCAGGACATCAGTGGAAGAAAAGTCACTGCCAGCCAACAAAATCCCCCTCTGCAGAGTAATCACCCAGTCAGTGTGCACTGGAACCAAATTAATTTCTGGCTTTCCCACATATATTGAGGGATAGATTACCTTTAAATGTAAGCAACATAACTACAATGAATCTTTTGTCTATCCACTGTTTTGGGTCCAAGCAATGAGGATTACTGTTTAAGTGGTGACTATTGTGCACATCAGAGGGCAAGACATGGTGGTAGTTGGATTGCCTAAATCAGTTTGCCATCTTCTCCTTGCCAAGGTCAGCTGGGCTGTACACCTGGAGCCTGGTTATTTGCAGCATGAGACTGGCAAGTGAAACCTTTAGCCTGGACAGTTTTGGTCAGTAAGTGTTTGGCCACTGTTACAGAAAGCCATTGAGTCACGTCCTCTGAGAGTGCACTCTTACATGCTACTACAAAAAGCACCAGAGACATCACCCAGACATTGTATTTGGATTGTGCTGTTTCTTGATAGATGTGACTGTGAGGCCTTACCAGCATTTTTCATTTGTTGGAGCAGGAACAGAATCTTGTCAGTTGGAAGGTACTGTACTGTAATCACTCTGCATTTCCTGCTCGCTAATGCCTTTTTAGAATCATCATTCTTGACATAAGTTAATGCGTAAAGGAAAAACCCCACTTTCTCATTTGCCTCTAACAATGGAAAAACCTAATAAACGTTGCCATCTGAAGTCCAGTGGGATCTAAACTTCTGATGATAACATTAAATCTTAAAAAATGTAAAAGTTCCAATCGAATATGGCAACCTCTGGCAGAACCTTCTTTTTCTAATGAAGTCTGTGCATTATGTTTAGTTGGCTGGTGATCCTAATCAGGGTACTGAGATCTGTGCATTCACTCTGGTTTTGATCATTATTACCAAGATTAAATAGGCATAGAGCCAAGATGTTGCAGTGTAATAACCTGGGAGTTGAGGAGGAGGGAGGAGAGAGTGAGGGATTATTTATTGGTTGGATAAATGGGGTTAGCAGTTATTGAATGTAACAGAGAGTTATTTTCCTGAAGTCAATGGCCATTTAAACAATGAGGGTTATGAATGAAGAATGTCTGTCAATTAAGAAAGCAGAAACAGTATCATGAGTGAAGAAGGCCAAAATCAGGCCCTGTGAACCTGAAGTAGTTTTGTTTTCAGATTTCTGAAAAAAATGGTTGAGTAGGATTGCAGACTCTTGGATAGCAAATGTTTGTCCACTAGTAATCAGCTTTTTGTCATGGTGTTTTATGGCAGTCCTGCAGAGTTAACCTCAACACTCTGCAGACCACAGATGTAAACCCCCAGCCTTTTTCTTTCTGAGGTGGCTGTAGGTTAGTGCATAGGAGTTATTCAGCAGTAGGCAAAAAGAATTATTTTCCATCTTTTAAGAACACAGAAATCCATTACATATGCTCATAAGCTTCACTTTCACCAAGTTCATTAAATACAAGTAGAAATTCCCTCCTCTGTGCAGAATTGTGCTGTTTCCCATCAACTCATCACCTCAGAGAGGCTTTCGGGTTCCCTGGGTAGGTAGAGTAAAGCTGGAATTGTGACGTCTTCTTCTGTTCTGTAATTTGATTCCTAGAGTTTTGGCAGTTTCTTTAAGGAAAATAATGTTACAGGGTTGGGGTTTGTTGGCTTTTTTGTTTTGTTTTGTTTTTAATTAAAAAAGCCTGAAGCTTTCATCAGAGAAATTTTTGTATCCATCCAAAGGAGAAAAAAAGCTTGCAAAACTACCCTCAAAATTGTTCTAATAAAAATTAAGGAACACTTAGAAGGAACAGAGGTTAATATTCTTAAGATTTTGGCTTACTCTGATGTAAAAGTTAACAAAAGCTAATGGGAATGTCATGTGTTACTTGGGCATAGCCTACAACATGCACATACAACATGCACATGGCAGATCTAATAGTTGGCTTCCAATCCCTCTTGGCAAAACATTTCACTTTGTTTGGAAAGCAGAGTTAGTGGTCAGTGCTCTCAGGATATTCTGCACAAAACAGAGACTCTGCTGTGTTCCTGCTGCTTCTCTGCTCTGTCACATGCAGGGCTGCTCCCCCATTTCACCTGACCCAGTCTTGAAGCAATTGTTTTAATTATTTAATGGGAACTCGGCCTCACTGCTCTGCTCAGGTGGTCTGTAAGAAAAGGAACATGTTAATCTCGACAGGAACATTTTAATTTCTGTGCCCCCAAAAAACTGTTAAGAAACAACCAATGACTGAAGCAAGTGTCAGCACAAAGGACAGAGAGGACAGATTTTTACTTGACAACAAAGTATTCCAAGTTGTTTGAAATACAGGCTCAGTTTGATTAAGGGGAGAAGTGGTGTCTGAGGAAGAACAACTTTTTTCAGGGGTTCAAAGTGCTGAGCACCTTTAAAAACAGACTACTTTTAAAGATGTTTAAGTAAGGATTTAGGTGAAGAATTTGGTCTAGTTTCAGTTGAAATTAATGACTCGCTTTAAGCAGTGTTAAACAAAAACATCAGAATTTTCAGAATAACAGGACAGAAATAAAAACTTGCAGTTACCTGCAAGTTTCAAAAAATTCATTGCAGGTGGAGTCTGGAAGCTGCTGCCTGTGGCTGTCTGATTAGGTTTTTTAGGACAACAAATTCTGCTCTGCGTAGAAAGGTTATTTGCCAGGTATAGTAAATCCTCCCTCTGCTGCTGAGTTGAGAGCTTCTCAGAGAGCATTTCCACACACCTCATGATGTGAGGTGGATACAGATTGCCTTTCCCTGAGGTTTGAACTGTGTGTGCTTGCCCCTCGTTCCTGTGTGCCTGCTCCCTCCTGGCTTTCAGTAGGTTATGAAGAGCACATGTTGTGCTCAGCTTCGTAGGAATGTGTTCTTGCTTGAGTTGGTGAATTCTCTTTGGAGACTCTGATTAAGAACTAAAGTTGTCCAGAAGACAATGAGTCATGTCCTGCTGTCTGTTCTACATGTCCACGTCTGACTTTGTCCCTTTTTTCTCATCTTTTACAATCACACTCTAATGATTCAGTCTCAGGCTTGCCGTACCTTCCCTGTTAAAAGTTTCCAGTTGACATTTTCTTCTCATCTCAAAGGACTTGTTTCCTGTTCCAGAATAATTCCCAGTGCTTCTGGTCAATGAGAAACACCTGCCAACCTGACACTGAGGAAAAGCTTCACAAAGGACCTTTTCCCACACTGTAGTACTGAATCCAGTTGTTGTGGGAGAAACAAAGTATTGTTGTGCTATCTTCAGTTATCAGGAGGGTTCTAAAAGTCTGATTCTAAATAGTAAAGGCTTGAGCCTGAACAAGGTGGTCAAGTAAACAGAGAGAAACTCATCTGGAGTCTTTCTGGCAGTGCAGTGTGATTTATGTCTGTCTTTCATCTCTGACTGTCCTAGATATGTAGGTTTTTGGGTAAAGCTGTGCTACGGTGTGGTGGTGGCAAGAAGGCTCCAAGCCAGCTTCCATGGCCAGTGTGCCTGTAGCACTGTGCTTTTAATCACACATTTTGAGTCATCTACACTGCAAGACTGAGCCCGGGTTAGCCCTGCACGGAGAAGATTGTGGCTGAATTTGTGACGGAAATAGTTTTCAGGTCCTGCATTAACAAATAGGCACAAGCCAAGTGGAGCCTGCAATGTTCTGCTTCCATGCAGACAAGTCTTGTTTGTCAGAGGTATTCAGAGTTGTGATTTGAGGTTAGGGAATTTATGGAAAAGGAATTACGGTGGTCATAAAACAGGACTTAGCCATACTTATTCATCTGTAACAGTGCAAGCACACTGCTTCTGTTTTTTTCTTCTGGAATCAAGTTCAGTGAACTCACTTTAATAACCTGGCCAGGAGGAAGGGTTAAATACATGCACCCTGCAGAGCTGCTGAGCTCTAAGACCTTGGGGACTTTTTCAGCCTAGATGAGATCCATAGGTTATCGGAGACTATTAAAGACCTCTTCTTCTCCAGCTGGCTGTAAAGACACCACCACTACTGAGTAACCTGGTGAGATGTACCACAACTGTTCCCCAAAGAAGAAGAGGTGGAAACATGCTGAACAGATTAGAAGGCTCATCTGACAGCAAGTCCTTGTGAATGGTGTATCACAGAGTGAATACAGCTTTTAAATCTGGAACACATGGCCTCTGTCTTGATGCTGTGCAGGCTGACATTTGAACAGCATCACCATGCCTAAGTCTACATTACATTTTTCTTTAATAAATAGGAAAAAGGAAAAATCAAAATTATTTCCAGAGATTTGTAGTACATTAATGTCTTCTCAATAGACTTTGAAAATAGGCATGAATTTTCTTTTCAGTGGGGAAAAAATGAAAGGTGGACATCAGACTTGGAATTGTTGATCTTCTTGGCCACATTCCATGTTCCAAGAGGTCCTGTTTCCTAAGTTGCCTCCTTCTGAAGCCTTTTAATGTACAAGGCTTTTCACTCTGTCCATCACTGACATGGACAGCACATCTTTAAGGCCATGCTGAACAAACCATTGTGTTCAGATCATTACCTAAACAGTGAACCATCGTCCCTGCACCTTGGCTGCAGGGTTGGGGTGTAGGGCCTGGCCCCTGCGTGCTCTGCAGGCAGATCATAGCTTATCTTCAGTGTTTTCTTCTCTCGTGGATTGTCATAGGAGGAGGCTTTGGGCACATTCTGTCAGCCCAGCAGAGTTCCCAAAGCATCATGTCCCATACTGATTCCCGAGGTGTCTGTCACTCAGCAGCGAGTGCTGTCTCCACTGCCACAGGTGCGCCAAGAGCGGATCAAGGCGTGCGGAGGAAAAGCTGTTGGGAAAAAATAATTTTAAAAAGAGCTTCGCATAACAGCTCTGTATTCAGGACCTTAACAACTTCATAAAAGCTTGTTGCTGGTGTTGTAAAACTCTAATACACAAGTTCATTCCACATAAGAACACGGCTGTAAGTTTTTAGCTCCAGATGCCAAAGAGTGATCCCAGCCTGTTTAAAATGTGTTAAGCTGCAACATGCTACATAAGTTAATACCAGCTTTTTACTTCTTACCTTTTCTGCTTGGGACTTTGCCAGTGCCAGTCACTTACATACTCCTTTACCTTGATTCACTGTAGGAGATGAGGCTGCCAAGCCAGATATTTACCTTGGGAACACACATTCTTATCCTGTAACATTTCATCAGCCACAGCTAAAGAAAAGATTTATGGACTTTCTAACACTAAGATTATTTAAGTCACTTGTTAGCCAAAAATAATGTAAAGACATACAGTGCTTGTTTCAAAAAAGTTTGTAATTAGGAGCCCATACTTTGCTCTGATTTACAATGTAAGCTTGGTATCCAATTAGCAATAATAGTGTTCTTTTAACTAAAACACATATCCTTCCAGAATTATGCAGACTTTCCAATTACTGTGCTATGATGAAATTATAGCTAGAGACTCATAAAGTTGTGCATAGTTTATAAATGCAATATGTTCTTAACTACCTTGCTGTACAGTATATACTAGCAGGGCTCATATGTTCTCTGTGTTATGGAGGCTTGTTAAAAGGCACATATAAGATTATTGAAAAAGTATGTCAAATAATATTTATGTATTTACTACCATTGTGATAGGCTGTTACTGGTCTTTCTGATTAACACTTCTGGTCAGATACAGCATGATCGTGTGCCTCAATCTCTAAAATTCAAAAAGCAGTTTAGAAACTTAACTTCAAAGCACCTGGAAATTTAAACCCTTGAAGGTTACTACTTGCTTTATTTTTTAGCTTGTCGTTATGTTACCCTCTTTGTTTCTCATAAAAGGAGACAAGCTTTTGCTCATTTTTAAAGCAAATTGTAGTGCCTCACCAGCTCATATACACCCTCTCCTCTTGCTTTTCTATAGCCAAAGACAGAGCTGCAGCTGTTTTTGCTGGTATGGGAGCAGACTGATAATCAGAAATTATAAATGCTGTCCTATAGTTAAAAACAATAAGAGAAAAGGCTTCCAAAGTGCAGAACAGCTTTTAATTACTGTCTGGCCAGTGGGAGAGGGCAGAGAGGAGCTCCTTGCTCTGCTTGTAGCAATTCCTTTCCAGCCCTTTTGCAGAGGATTATTGATGAAAAAACCATGTCTTTTGGAATGGGGCAATGACTGAGGCCTGTCCAACACTGTGAAAGTGTTGGTAACACTTAATGAGATGACTAACCAGGCTGCTTCAGGGCTTTTGCAATTTATTTATTATTATTATTTATTACCCAGAGTTTGCTGAGGACTGCTAGTCCCAGAAGGAAACTCCCATTCAGCTTGCAGAAGAATGCTGGGGAAAATGTCCTGGATAGAGTCTAAGAGGAGAGTGTGTGCATTGTATTCTCTGGGACAAGTATGAATGACTGTATGTGTATAATATTGCATTATTCAACTAATTCAGGTTTGCTGTTACTGTTCATTAAAAATTATTTCAACTTTGCCAAAACCTTTTGAGCTCTGTATGATGAGAGTGGGCAAGGAGAGGATTCAGTGAGGATGACTTGGGCTGTTGTTATCCTCAGCTCTGTGACCTATCCCATCTCACCCTCCTCTTCCCCAGCCCCTTAGCAAGGCCTAGTGTGGGACATGCTCTTTTTCAGGCTTGGGGGGAGAGATGTTTATTCCTGGTGGATGGAAAAGGAAAAAACAGATTGTTAGGTGGGGACAATGCCAAGCCCTGTGTGGTACCTTCCCTGTCCTCAAAGAAAGGAAGGAAGAACAGGCTGCCCTGTCAGCACCAGTTGCAAGGCCCTGCCTTAGGGCAGCTACGTGGCTTTGCAGTCTAATATGGATCAAGAGATTAGAATTAAAAGAAAACTGAGTAACCTATGAATCTCCAGAGAGCTTGCTCTTTCTTAAAATCTGTCCTTATTTTTACAATTCTTCTAACTTAATAAATGAGGCATCTTCTTTAGTGTGAGTCATTCAGGGGGACAGTTTGGGTTCTTCAAGTTTTGAGGCTATTTTAATTTCTCAGGCTATTCATTGTCTGCATTTGCTTTGTTTCATTTGGTTTGGTTTTCATTCGAGCTCTCAGTTCTATATAATATAAAAGCACTCAGAGCTGTATAAATTATTGCCCAAGATGCCTCAGGGGAGTTGGTAGTGAGTTACAGCACTGTGTGCACACAGTGTCTCAGCTGCTCCGATTTACTGGTCCAAGTTGAAGAGGCTGAGAATCATTCCAGCTTCAGGAGTGCCTGATGGCTGATGGCCCTCGGTGCAGTCAGTAAATCCAACCTGTGCAGACACGGATTCCTGCTGCCAGACTGCCCTGGCACACCCTCCTGAGGTGTAGGGCTGATGGACGTGGAAAACTTGATTGCAGCATTTCACGGTAACCTTAAGAATTGTCTGCTGTTTGGCCCTGGGATGGCTGCCTCCAGAACCATCCTGTGAAATTTCTGGAATTGGCAGCCACAGTCTTGGTTGTTCCCAGTGCCACCCACTGCTCAGCCCCCTCCCTGACCACCCTGGAATTTGTCCCTGACTCTCTCTGCAGGTTTGGCTCTACCAAGAAAAGGGACTAATTTGAGAAGAACACACTTGGGTCATGTCTGCTCTACAGCCAGCTGGTCTTGTTGTGCCAAATTAAGTTCTCCAATACCCTGGAATCAGAACAGTGCAAGCAGGATGGAGAAGAGACAGAATATTAAGTGCCAGGGGAGCAGTCAGGACAGGGCAAAGGCAGATTTAGGATAGGTGGAGTCCAGGCTGCACAATGATAGGCATCCAACAGCTGTGGAAAACAATAACAAATGGATAAAAGAAGGATTTATGGGAAGATGGTGTGTGCAAATTGGGGCATCAGAACTGCATTAGTTCCCATTCAATTATCTGTTGAAAACCTCAACAACACAAGGCAGGCCCTCACTTCAAAGGCCTTAGGTCAGCTGAGGAGCTGTGCCTGGAGAACGGCAGAGGCTCCTCGCAGCTGGGAGCGTGGCCGTACCAACAGTATGGAAGCACTTTTACATTCGTGCTTGCAAATATTTACACATTAGGTCATGGCAATTAGGAATAATTAGAGTGGAATGTACCTTGTGTTCACGGAGCCAGGAACTGGGCCCATGTCATAAACACTGAGTTTATTTCTGTTCAGGCTCGGCAGGGTAGGACACGGAGTTTGTGGTGCCTTCCCAGGGCTGCTCCCAGTGCAGGCACACAGTACTGGGCTACAGGTGGTGCTGGGAATCGTGCTGGAGGCTTAAGCTCAAAGCTCAAATGCAGTTTGGGGTCTTGAGCTATGCATTGTGACCCCTCTCCAAGGCTGTTAAATTGCAATTTATTTTTTTTCATATTACCAAATAGTTTGTGGAGTGGTACCAAATACTCCCTCCTAGCTACCCAGGAGCGAGGTTTGCCTTCTCACAGGAATATGTAATAAGAAGCCTTTCTGTCAATACTATTCCTCCCAGCCTTCCTAGAAGAAAAACTGCTACAAATGAAAGTCAGATTTAAGATTAAAAATGGAGGGGATTTATGTACTGGCTAGCAAAGGGTCCAGAGAATTACAGTGATCAGTTTTGCTAGTGAGGTTGTAAGTGGCACTGAAACTGCTCTGGTGTGGAAAACATTCACTTGATACCCACTAGGTGTGCTTTGCAGTTGGATTGCAGTGGGAGCCGGAGATGGTACCTAAGGCAAATCTGATTTGTAGGAGCTATGGACATCTCTAGCAGCCAGGACTAATGGGCTGCTTTTGCTTTGCCTGGACCACAGCTCTATTGTTACTTCACAGTGTTGTGGGGCATCGTTACTCATAATTGTTCATAAATCTGGTGATTAAAAATGACAGTGCACATAAACTGCTTTTTAATACTTTGTATTTATACCAAGCTATTTATTAATTATGTGACTTGCCAACATATTATTACTTCACCTTAATTAGTGCCTGGCAGTGTGTTAATCTCTCCTCTGCCACTGCACCTCAGGGCTCTCTTTAATTGCCATTGGCTTCCTCCCATGTTTGCTGTTAGCATGTGCTTGGTGATCTCTGGTTTTGGGACCCTGGGGACAGGACGTTGTTGAGGAGGTTGAAATGATTTGTTTTGTGGACAGTTTCAGCACAGGAGCTCAGTGCTGGTACAGCAGTTGTGAAGGTCACCAAACAGGGTGAGATGCAGGGACAGGTCACATCCTCACCTGCACCAGAAGTGCCTCGGCAGCACTGCCAGCACCAACCTGCATCTGACTGACCCAGGCATGTGGAAGCTCCATATCCCATAGATTCCCTCACTCCCCAAAGGAACAATGGTCTGGGGCTGTGCAGCTGTCCCTGAAGGGTGACAGTTAACAACAGGATAATCAAAATCAACTGTGCCTTTATACTATAAAGTACTTTCCTGGCTTGGGGAGTACATTGCCGACTCCTCTTAATGTTAGGTGTGTTTTGAAGTAGGACAGTGATGCGAGTAGACTGAGTAGTTTTAAAGTGAATCCAGTCTTTAGAGATAGTTGAAATCTCCAGCTACCATGAAATATGTTGTCACTTCAATTACAGTTGCAAGTACCTCTCTCTTATTTGTTTCCTGTAATACCAGACAAACTAGGTAAATATATATCTTTTTTAATGAAGCACAATATAGTTTTTAAATGGTTTATATCAAATTGTTTCCAGTTTCTTATAAACTCCTGATTTCTAAATATCTCATTATTTGTTCCATATGTTTCACTGAAGTCATTGTTACCAGTACAGCAGAAAATACATAAATAATCTAGTAATTTAACATAAGTTTGTGATTTTTCTTAAGTTACTGTCAATCAAATATCATTAGTATAAACTGAAATCAAAGCAGAGCCAAAATCTGTAATTAAATCGTGGAGGATGTACTGAGACAATGAGAAAATCAGGAGTGCTCTCGGAGGCTGTTCCACACACAGCTCTCACTGGGTGTGTTGGGAGAGACCACAGAAGGCTGGAAGGAGGGAGTTTTTCGCGACAGTGACTGTGCTTTTGTCAAACAGGTTTCTAAGTACAGTCATGACAGTTGGTATTAATCCATTAATTGTGTTTGGTTTTCACTTAAGCAAAATATCCCATGCTGTATGAGGGACTAAAACCAGCTCATTGTGGTGACATAATAGGAAAAGTGAAAAATTGTTGTTGAAGATGCTCCCAGTCTGCTGTTTGAACCTGATGAGAACAAGGTGATGTTGTAGAAAGTCTCTGTTCAGTGAAAAAAAAGGTCACAGAATGGAGCTGTCAAAAGAGTGAAGTTATGCTTCATGAAAAACTTCAGCATTTCCTGAACAAAGAATGCCCTTATTGCCCAGTGCAATATACAGCTTTTTTCTTGTTGTGTCCCCTCCCTCCTTTATCGGTAATGAAAGAAGGAAAAGGAGAAGGAGCAGATGATAAGAAGAAGAATATGGAGGAGGAAAATGGGGAGGGAAAACAGCACAGAATATCTGAAAGTTTTTTGAAATCCTTTTAGAAACAATTAGAAAAATCTAGAAAGTATAAACATTTTCAGATTTGGGAAAATGTAATTTTACATCAGAGATAGAAAAGAAAAAGCACATCACTCCAGGCACTAAAAATGTCAGTTTTCACAATGAATGCAAGATATCACTGAAGAGAACTATTTATGTGACCAGTGTTCCTTTTTTTCCCATTGAATACATTTTTCCAGGCTTTGAAGGTGTCTTGGTTAATAGTACATCACTTTGTCCGACATGGTTTTCATCCATCTCTGTGTCAGTACATCAGCTGACAAACCCAGCTGTACTTGTGAATCAGATCAGCAGTTCCAGCTGCCTTTAAAACCTGCACATTTTCTCCTCACCAGGCTGTGCTGTTGCCCTTGTGCCCATCTTTGATTTTGGTCAGTGCAGAGGTGTTTTCAGACAGGCCCTGTAAGTAGGGATTATCCTGGTGAAGTACTTGCATTGCTTTTGGTCTGTGCCTAGGAACCCTTTCCCAGTTTTCTGTGATGACAAGGTTCTCCATTCAACTCAGGTGAAAATCCTAGGCAAATTTAGTGTATTCCCATTATAGCTTTTATATTGCCAAGTTCATGAAACAGCCAGTTTAATCACATCATGAACACTCATCTGTTACTTGGTTATTCTCTGTTACGATTTTTCTTCTTTGCAGAATTTTCTGCCTCCTCTGAATCTCCACTTCCCTTCACAAAGCCTTGCCCTGCAAACGGCAGTCTGCAGTCACCCTGTGAGCAGTCACTGAGGGCTGACAGGGAAGGACCTTTCTGCTGCCAAGGTGGAAAGCCAGAGGCCAGCAGCTGGCTTCAACACCACGGGGTAAACCACGGATCTGAGAGGGAGATCAGTGTTCCCTAAGTGTGAGCACAGAAATCAGAGCAGGGGGCAGGACACGATGGATAACACAGAGTTCAGTGCCCAGAGGTGGAGGTGGGAGGTGCAGCTGTTTCAGTGATTCCCCAAGTCCCTCTGGGAAGCCAAAGTGATGCTGAGGAGGAGGAGGAGGGGATTAATCTGGACTTCACCAGGCAAGGGCAAAGCAGCATGTTAGGGCTGCTGCAGTGATGGCTCTTCCAGTGTTTCTGCTGCAAGCTCCATTTTTCAGGGGTTTATAACTTGCTCATAAAAATTTACTGCAAGCTATAATTTGGCACACAGGGTTCCAGGCTGAGAGCATACTGCTTTCCTTATTTAAACTACATTTGGTTTATTGACAGGCCTGTTTTCAGATTGCAAAAGAGTGACGAGTGAAATAGAAATCTAATTGTTTCAGAAACTCTTTTTCCCTTTTTTAGGACTCTCTAGCCCCCAAACAGCTTTAAACATCTACTGGTGCCTTTGAGTATTAAAAAGAATTAAAACTAGTTAAGAAATTCATGTTTAAATAGTAGCTACTGTGCATATTGAGGAATTATACCTACAGTGTATAGCATCTTTCAGCCTGAATAATCCCAGTGCAGCTTTCCAGCCTTCTAAAACACAGCTGAAACAGAAATACAGGCAGGATAAAAGGAAGCAGTTAATAATGTAGACCTGTATAGCAGGGCTGATTGTGATTTGGGCCAGGCCATTCTATTTAATTCATCTGCTCTTGCAAAAGACATCAGAGATCCTGTGGATCAGATTTTCAGGTACTGCCTTTCTCTTCTGGAGCACACGGGTAGGAATGAAAGTGATTTTGCAATTGCAACTTAAGCCATTGCTGTATCAAAGCTGCTGATTTGAAATCCCAGTTATGGATATATGGTTCATATTTTTAACCAGCTCTACTTAATTCTGTTAAGTAAACATATGCTGAATATGTGTCCAGGTTTGCAGATGATCCTTGCTGATGTTCAGGAACTTGGCCCTGAGCAGGTTGATGTTTCACCTACAGAAGAAATGTCTGAACAAGCGAAAGTGTTTTGAGCTGGTTAATTTGATTTTCAGTATCTAAGCCAATGGGCAGTGGTATCTTTCTTGACAAAATGCACTTCTGAAAACCTATTCAGAATGCTTCTGTAATATCTTGCATCCATACTGTGGTAATGTGAGGGGAGGGAAGATTGGCATTTTATGAATTCAGCAGGTGGGACCTTCTAGGTGTTTTTCTGGACCTGTTGAAAAGCTGGTTGATGTTCATTACTGTCTTAGTGGTGACTCAGGGGCTCAGGCTTGCTAGATAAATCCTATTTTGGACTTGAATTTTTTGTATGGAATGTCACAAAACTGTCAGATCTAAGTCTTCTCCTTGCACTCAGAAAAAAGAATTTTACAATCCAAAAGGTGCTTTTACTGGGTATTTGTAGCCTCATGAAGCATAAAACTGTACTTCTTCTACCTCCCACCCTGACTGATCTCACCCTTTCGAGATTTGTCTTGGCTAATTCAGGACTCTCCTGTTGCATTCTGGGGGATACAACTTGGAATAATTTTTAATAGAAAAGGTTTGACTACATAGGTACGGACCAGAAAGACCAAGCAGAGGAATTTTCAGCCTGTGTGTGGTCACAGTACTTGAGCAAATCAAGTGGACAAATTACTCTGCTGCCATATCTGTTTCTCTTGGCAGAACTGTGACAGTCTTCTGGCCTCCCCTGCAAGTGTCCTCCGCTGTTTGTGATCAGATTCACTCTGCAGATTGTGTGTGCATAGGGATTCACCTCCTAATCTGCATGGCTGACTTTAGAGAGGCTCTTCTTGAAAGGTAATAAATTACAGATGGAGTGGTCTCTGTAGATGCATTGGGGAATGATCTGGGTGTTTGCTGTTTGTTCTACTCAGGGACTGCTACTGCAGAGGTTACATGGACTGAGCCTTGGCTCAGAGGCACTGGAGAGAACATGGAAGTTGGTCCAACTCAGCGCTGTGGGAGGTGAAATGAAAAATCAGAACCGTTCTCAGACAGCACCCCACGCTCTGCACCATTTTTGTGCCACCTCCCAGCTCCTCTGGTCTCTTTGGGAGGAAGCTGCTCGAGGAGGGAGGGTCAGGCAGCACTGGAGAGGCAGAGAAAAGCAGGGAAGTGGGACAGAATGGGCATTGTGTGGCTGAGGCTGTCATTGCCCAGGGGTTGAGGGAGTGTAGAGTGAATGAGAGTGATGAGAAATTATTGTTTTAAAATCAAAGAAATTAAATGGTACAGGATTCTGCTTACAGAGTTGAGATTGCCTAGTGGCTAAACTTACACCTTTAAGACATGAGGGATTCTGGTGCTGATTATCCATCCCTAGTTCATTCTTTTTAAGATAAGAGGACAGGGAATTGAAGTCCCTTAGCAGTCTTGATCTCTGTAGCCACAGGAGGATTTCCCTGCAGATGTACATGTGAGTCTCAGCTGTTCAACACCACCTTCCCCTTATTTTATTAACAAACAGAATGAAACTAAAAACTTGCCAACATGAAGCTCAGTTAACCTGGAGCTAAAGTTACCTAGTGGCAACTTGCTGTCCTCTTCTGGAATATCCAGTTCAGGTAAGCACAAGCTTCTGAAAACCATGGGAGAAGGAGTTAATATAAACTAGACTGAGAAAGTCCATGCCTCACAGATGCCAGCACAGCCTGAGCTGTCCTGCAGGAGCTGGCAGGAGCCACTGGGCATTGTCTGCCTGCCCTCCCTCTGCACAGCTGACAAGCTGAGAAGGTCCATTCCCACAGTGAAGGGACGTGGTCAGTGTTACCTTTGCCAGCCTCTCATCTTCTCCCCAGCCAGCTCAGCACTGGAGAGCAGGCAGCAGCTGCAGCTGTGTATGGGGCTTGCCTTCCTTCTGGACTGAGCTGTGTGAGCAGGGCTGTCCCAGCCTACTCCTGCCTGAGATGCTCAGCAGGTGGGCAGTGTGTGAGTGCACATATAAACCAGCTGCTTGAAACAGCCCCGAGGGCATAGGCATAGGCATGAGACATCATGTTGAGGTCCCAGGGTTTGTTTTCATGGGCAAACCTCAGCCTTTGTACACCTGACAAGTTCAGGTGGCTTCAGTTCATTGTAGCTCAGCTCACTTGCATTTGCTCCAACAGAAAAGCACATTCTGCATCAAGAATTCCGAGTGGAACTTCCAGTGTTATGGGCCACTGCATAGAGAGGGCAGAGATAGCATGGCTTTGCTGAGCACTTCTTTTCTGGTTTTCAGAATATGAATTTTTTTCCTCTTGGCTTTGCTCTTCAGGCGATGCTGAGAAGGAAGCACTGAAAGAGTTTGTCAGCAAATACTTGGGCCACACAGAATGCTTTTTATCTGCAAAGATTTATATCGGGGTAATGAGATGCTCTCCCCCTCTGTGTTACTGTGTGGAACGATAAATATTGTCAGGACTTTTTTTTTTTAATTTAATAAATGTTTCTCATCTGCACCTACTAGAGGATGGAAAGCCTGATGTCTGTGTACCTGTGAAAATGTAAGCTCTTGAAAATGAATGGAAATTGCAGTAGTAACAACCACTTACATTTGTATCGAGTCTCATTTCAACAGGTCTGAGATTCACCAAGGCACAAGTCAGGAATAGTGTATGTGGAACACTGCAGGCCATGGAGACTTCTGGCAATTTAGGGTAGGAAGAGAGAGATCTTACAGAGCTAAGCAAGGATAAAAGCATTAAGCAGGCTGCAGTGTAACTGTATAATTGGTGTTTATTTAAGAGATTGGGAAATGATTCCCTGTGCTTTCGATTAGCACCCTCCAACCTTGGCTGGACTAGGCCATTGCTACTCCAAACACAGTTTCATAGTGCATGGGCTTTCAGCAGCAAATATGGTTTAAAATACTTTCTCTGGCTGTTTATTCATGCACCAGGGCTTGAATGTTGCTGTCCCTTCTTCTCATTATTTGTCTTACGGGATCCACAGTTCCAGTTGAACAGATGTGATTAAAATTGATGTTCTCTGGTTTTGACTCTGGGAAAGTCACTGGTCTGGTTCACAGCATGACTCTGCAAACACTTGCCATGACTGAGCTGAA
Source organism: Aleadryas rufinucha (assembly GCA_013397815.1). Lineage (NCBI taxonomy): Eukaryota > Metazoa > Chordata > Aves > Passeriformes > Aleadryas > Aleadryas rufinucha. The sequence goes on from VZTH01011503.1 coordinate 170,060, forward strand.
GGCATGCAGAACAATGGAGGAATGAGCAAAAAAGGGTAAAAACAAGGGCAAGAACTTCTGAAGTCAGTATTGGTACCAAAGTGCCTGCTTTGTGACACTGGGCCCTGAGTTCAGGTGAGGTGACACTTGCTGAACACACCTACAGTGGATTTTGGTCGTCCTCTGGATATGTGACAAGTACAGCTGACTTCAGTTCAGTGCAGCTCATTCAAGCTATATTTGCTCTGAGAGAAAATTCCGCGTTCAGCACCATTCAGTGCTGGGTGTGAGTTCCAGTGTCGGGACAGGGCAGGGAGGGCAGTGATGGGATGGCTTTGCTGGGTGCTGAAGGTAGAACAGCATTATTTGAAAACATAAAATAGTGTGTACTTAGTGCTCTGACGTCCCTCCCTCTAGAGATGAAATGGAAAGAGGCCTTCATTCAGTACATCCTCTCTTCCCTCTGACTGTGGTGGTTAATGTAAATTACTGGATCACACTGAATGTAGCAGTCACCCAACAGTGCTGGGGTGCAGCTACTATTTTGATGCTATCTCAAGTAACCAGCCTGATGTTCAATATTTAATCAAAAGCAGAAGACTTGACACAACTAAAAGACAGGAATCTGAATGGCATGGTGGCCAGCCTGATATTTCTAATGTTCTAATTGATAAATCTTGCTTTACAGCGGCATCTGGGACCAGTCTTTGTATGTCCTTTATCTCTTTAATTCCTTTTGCACAGAACAGAACAAATTGGAAATGAAAAACACTGGCTTATTGTATTCATCTTAGGACATACTAATTGAAAATGATTGTTTCATACTGGGCTGGATTCAAAAATATGTACATCTCTCTTTCTCTCTTTAACACATAAATCCATTAATGTGCTGAAATGGCAATTGCTAGGTCAGAGGGAAGTGAGATAAGTAAACCAGAGACAGGCACTTAAGAGGTAACCATACAAGGAGGCAAATTCCTGTGCCAGCTCACAGATCCTTTGGCACAGATATGGTTGCCAGAATCTACATTTTCATTAAAAGCAGAAGAAAACAGATTTTTTGTTGAGAGCTTTTAGGTCCACAGAGATAATTTGGAAAATATGAACAAGAAAATATTTTTTTTCCAAGAAGAAAACCTTAGATTTTCTTAAGCACACTTAAAGCTACTAAAAAAGAAGTGTGGTGTTGTTTTAGGTTAATCTGGAAAAGGATTTGATGGACAAGTTGCTTGTACTCTCTTCAGCCAGTTAAGTTTCTTTCTCAAATGAACTTGGAGTTGTAAAGCAGTTAATGAGGAACCTTAATAAGGACTTAATTTTAAAAAAATTATTATTTTTAATAATTATAAAATCATTGTCCAAATTTTGGTCTAAATTCTAAAGGGATTTTTTTCAGACTCTATCACCTTAGTAGAATGGCTTTCAGATTACTTGGAGTTTAGGGGTTTTGAGGGGGGAAGATTGATACCAGATGAAATGTGTATCATGTATGTTGCATGCTGGTAGTGTCAATTTGGAGATTAAAGTAAAAGAAAAGACCAGTTAATATTATAAATGAACCAGAGCACTACCTCACAGAGTGTATGGCCCTTGTGTTATAAGAACACACACTTTTCCAGTTAGGATTGCTGTGCACACAACCAGAGTATGACGTCCCATACACAAGAGCAGATCAAAGAATAGCAGTAACTGTGTGTTCAGCTGAGAACTGTTCCTGACAGATCACAGATCCATGGCAATGGGCTCCTTCGTGGCTCAGTTGCCAGTTACTGAACAGTGGCCAACAGTAAAAAGTGAGTCATGATGATTTTTCTTTCCTCTGCAGAGTTACGTGTTTTTATCTTGTTTATCTTCACCATTATTATATTGCTGTTTACATCCTAGATCACCTACCCAGCACTGAAAGGGCATGAAATTTGGACGGCATTGTGCCGTGCCTAGAGTTTAGAATTCACCACTTTTTCACAACTTCTCAGCTAGCATTAAAAGAAAAAAAAAAGTTTTCTTAATTTACTGTTCCTGCCTCTAGATCTCCAATCCTCTCATCAATGTGAGCGTGTATTTGGAGCTGGACTGTTGTGTTTGGCATTAAAACTTTTTGGATTTGTTTGTTTGTTGTCACTTTAAGATATCAGATGAAGTGCCAGTGGGTTTGTATCTTGGACAGCTGTGTCAACTTTTTACTAACAGTCCAACCCCACAGCTTAAGGGGAGCAAGACAGGATATCCCAGGTGAACTGGTGAGAGCCTGGATTTGTTGACATTGTGTGTGGACCAGTGGACTTTGCATTTTTTATGTGCTGGGCTGTTTGTCAGTGGGATTACAGACAGAGGAGAAGAGGCCAGTCCTGTGAGTTAGCACCCAATTCATCCTTGTCCGTGGGAGATGGGAGAGCTGAGTAACTTGACTGTTTGAACAAGAAAGGATTCACAAAACTTGTTTTGCTAAAAAACAAGCCTGACTTTTCAGAACAACCTGCAAATGAACACAATAATGACGTGCTTTTGGTAAAAGCAAAATCATTTCTTCCTACACTTAGACCTGACAGCACACTCACTCTGCCAGTTCAGCTGATGGGCAGGGAAGGCCAGCCTGGGGGAGAAGGTGGCTTAACCCAGTGCTCACAGAGGGTCTCCTCCATTTGCCACATCTTCCCTGTGCCGTGATGGAGGATCATTTACATTGTCATTGGCATTGTTAGCCAGAGATTGCTGCGTGTGGCTTTTAATGGTGAGCGCACAAATGTGTCTGTGGTAATCTGTTGGCGTAATCCTTTGTGGCTGAGTATGTCCTTCACGTTGTTGTTGTGCCAGGGCATGCTTCAACTCAGAGCCTGCGGGCTCTACTCTTATGTTTAAGAGCTGTGATTTTGTCATGGTAAGTTTTGAGGGAAAATCATGTGTTAGTTATGGTGGAAAATATCAATGGAGAACCAAACAAAGTAACAAAAAGTTGGGGTGTGTTTCGTGCTGCTTGACATGGGATATTTAGGTGCGTGGACTTGGTTGGTCTTAAGCAGAACTAGGTTTGCACATCAAAATCATTGGCACGTTACTCATTGTACACAGGATTCTGAGGCAGGAGTATGCTGTACCCGTTTTGTAATTTTTTTTGTCACCATCTTGGGTTCTAATTTTAAAATCTTTTCAGTGCGCACAGTCTGCCCATGGGTTGCTCAGCATTTGTTCTGCTTCCTTTGTCTTGCTTTTCTATGCCAGTCTGGTTTTCTTGGTGACCCCCCAGTGAAAGCAAGATGGTGAGTGCAGTTGACTCTGTTGAGAACTGAAATGCTCCATTTTCTCAGCTGAAACCTCCCCGTGCCCTGCCTTTCCCAGCCCTCCAACCCACTCAGGCTTTGGTCTTGTCCTCCCAGAGGGATGCCACCATTCTTCCCTTTGTCCTTTCAAGCCTTATTTCCTCCATGTAATTGAGCTCTTTTGCTTTCCTGGCTTGGTGGGAAAATGTGAGCAGATTGATGAGGTGGATTATTTGGCTGTGTACAGGTACTGGGATTAGGAAAAGGCGTTCTAATGGTGATGAACCATTCTCAGTTTAAGAAGTCCGTCACTCTGGCTGTGCTTTAGTGGCACACAAGCCCAGGTCACAGAGCTGAAGCAGTGGTTTTGAACACCCGTAGCACCGTGTCTCAGCAGGGGATAATGTTGGTGCTGGCTTGAACCCCAGCTCTTGTTGTTGCTGTAGCAGACTGCCAGCCTGTAGCTCAAGACTCAGCTTTTAGGGCAGATCTCCGCACATTCTCTACTGAAAGAGGCAAGTTCAAGAGGGCTGTTTAATGCTGCAGCAGTAGTGGTGTGTGTGGTTGCACATGCAAGGGCTCTGTAACCAGTTACCTTTCTCATCATACAACAGAAGCACAACTGTGCAGTCCCTGTTTCAGGATATGCAAAAGATTGATGCTAGTGGGTGGTTTCAGAGATAAATTTCTCTGGCCAGGAATGTTTTGAAGACATTCAGCACAGAGAGAATGGCCCTGTTGATGTCATATCATGTAATTGGTGAGGTCATGTGTATATAAAAGTCATGGGAACAGGAAAGGTTAGTAGGTTTGTCACTCCTGCCCCTTTTATTTTCCTTGCATACGTTTTCCAACTACAACTTGCCTGTCTGCTCTTCAGCTTCGCTGTAAGTAGGGACTAATTAAAAAGGCACCAGCCTCCAAGATGAAATTTAAAGAGTTTTTCCTTCATATGCTCATGTTTGGCAATGAGAAAAGAACATACAAAGCTCACAAAGAAAAAGGTGAGGGGTTTTTGTCCACACAAAAGATTGATCCTGGATTGTTTGGACAGAAAGAAAGGCTCCATCTCTCCATTCCTGTGGGCTCTGGCATTTCCAGGATTGCAGTCACTGGTAAAGGAGTAGGAGTGATCCAAAAAACCCCTCTTTCATCCCAAGGGTAAAAAGTGAAAAATAAAGTGGAGCAGTGCTAGGCAGAGACTGTTTTATGTGGCCTGCTCTGTCCAAAGCAAGGCATTCCCATTCCACCCCCGAGGATGGCTGCCAGCAGCCATTTCCCTGGGTCCATGGCTTGCCTCTGCACTAGATGGTGCCCATTTGGGAAGCTTGGCACTGCCTGCTGCACAGCTGGAAGCTCACAATCCCAGCTGTGGTGTCTTGAGTCTGGATTAATGAGCTGTTCTGAAAGGCAGAGGGGAGCTCATGCCACTCCTTGCTCAGGCCAGTGTGGATATGCCCCCAAGGCCCCCGTGCCCATCAGATCTCTCTTTGTAGAGCAGCGTGGAAATTGGAGGCATCTGTCTTTCTTTGTCTGGCTACAATTCCTTGTGATCAGTCTGGAGAGAGTTTTACATGGAATCATTGAACGGTTTGGGTTGGAAGGGATCTTAAAGATCATCTGAAAGAAGGGCTTTTATGCTGAGAGACTCTCTCTCTTTTTCAGCTGCATTAGCTGGGCTAATAAAAGGTACTATTTCTCCCAGCAAACCTTTCCTCACTATCATTAAAATATGTGTTTGTTTGCTATGGAAAGTTGAGGTTGTTTTGGATATTCTTCTGGGGAAGGAGAAAAGGACATAGCTTAAAAAAAAAACCACTGGCAGCTTTCAGAAAAGGTCTGATCATTCATTAAATGAAAAAGTTCATTCTCCTTTTCAAAGAACGCATTGTGGTTACAAAGATGACCGTAAAATCAAAGCAAGTTTGCTGCAGAACTCATTTCTTACACAGAAAATTAAACTTTAGATTTTTTTTTCTCAATTATGAGGTGACTGAAGAAGGAAGAGGAAAGGGTTTTAAAAAGACACACTATGGATTAATTCAGAGTTCCAGCCTTTATTCACATAGTGTATCATTTTAAAAAGTTTATCAGAATTCTCTAAGAGTAAATGATGGGCCAAAACAGACCAAAATTTTGAAATAAGAAATGAGCTGTGAGGTTCTGATGTGAAGGTGCTGGTAGAATTGGAATAAAAGAACAGAATGTTTTTAATGTTTCAAAAGAGAGTCATGGAAAGAAGGTGCCCTGCAGAAGAATCACAAAGCAGTGTGGCCTAACACTGATGAAAATGAGTCTTTCCTGGGCCGCTGTATGAAGAGCAAGGCTGGGACTGTCCTTACCTGAGGAGTGCTGACCCAGTGCAAAGATCTCAAGCTGCTTTAGAGACTGAAAGCCCAATGAATTAGAGCTCAGTACAAGCCAGAGAGACCCAAATGCATTTATTTCCACATTTCATAGATGATTAATGAGTTACAAAAAGGACACATTTGAAAGTCTTGCTTTAAGTTTGGAAATACGGTATTGTACATACTCTGACTGGAGGCTGTACATTGCCTGTGCCCTTGAAATAACCTTATTCATCTGCACCTGGAAGTTGTTCTCCATCCACAAAACCCAGTGGGGCTGTTTAAAGCCAATTCACAGGTGTCTGAAATTTTACATATAGAGGTGTGAGCCTATTTAAAACACATGTGCAGGTGTTTACATTGCAAAGTGCAGGAGCAAGGCCGTGCACATCCAATTTAGGTTTCATGTTGAAAGACAGGGCTACCTTAAAGGAAGTCCAGGAACAGGTGGCAAGGTTGGCATGTTCCCAACTGCATCAGAAAGGAGATAAGCCACACTATAAAGATCTCATTTTTATGCTACCTAAAGTATGTTCTGGTTGCTTGTTCAGTGTTACTTTCAAGTATTTGGGAGAATATTAGAGAGCATAAAAGCACTGTAAAAACTACCCAAAAATGGTGATGTGTCCAGCATTCTCTCCAGTGTTGTGGTTATAGACCTTCTGCTGGAAGGCCTGATTCTCCAGAGCTCTGCTCCTGGCTCAGAGGTTTTACCCCAGTGACTGATAAGGTCAGGATGCTCAAAAAATACCTCACCAGTGGTGAAGCAGTCCCTGCTGAGGAGGCGTTTGAGTACAGTCAGAGGGCATGAAGGACTAAACTCTGCACAGGAGTTGAAGTGATTTCCTCAGGGTCACCCAGTTTGACTTGGCATGACACCAGTTGGAAGAACAGCTCCTGGACCAGGCATGAGTTGTTCAAAAGTGTCCTGGGGTGCTGATGGCTTCTGCTTTTCAGAAATATTGCTGCTAGTAGCTGCTTTGTCTGGTTGGACACGGGCAGTTTTATAAGCCAGTAACTCCTTAAAGGCTGTGCGGAGCAGAGTGCTGATATTGGACATCTTGAAAGATGTCCAGGAGAAAAGTTAGGTCTTCCCTGAAGTTTGTGGTCTTGTCAAGTGCCAAGGCTGGCACCCCAAGGAAGCAGAAACATTCCTTTTTCCTGTTTCAGAACCAAAGTGGACAGGCCAAGTATTGAGTTATAGCAAGTCCAAGGCTGCAGGCAGCTCAAGTGCCTTTCCCCTCAAGTGACACAGAGGACCCGGGGGGGAAGAGAGTGATTATAGGGAGTTACAGCCCTATACACCTCCTATATCTCAGTTAAGCTCTGTAGGAGGTGAGAGAAGAAGTACAAATGCTCACTTGTCTTAAGCACCTGGAGTTTGCACACAGAAGAGACAGGAGTTGGAACAGAAGCTTTCTTTAGGTGTGGAAGTAGGTTTGCAATAGCCTCTGTCCCTGAAACAGTTTGGGCAGGTCCCACCAGGAGCAGAGGCTTCTCTCCCTCACTTCAGTAGGAGCTGGGTTGGTTCTGCCAAACCTCACATGAACTGAGCCAGGAGGAGCTCAGCATATTTTAAGAGGGGCTGCACAAGGGCTTGCCAGCCCAGCACCTTCAGCACATGGACCCTAGATGCTCTCCAGAACCAGGAGGTGCAGGGTCAGCATGCAAAGGTAAAAATGAACCGTTCAGGCCCTGGGGGGTTTGGTTGGGGTGTGGTCCAAATTCTGCCTGTAGTTTTGGGTCATTTCTTCTTGATTTACCCAAATTGCTTTGCCCACGCTTGGCCTCGGACTCCTCATTCTGAACCCCTAGAACAGGACTCAGCAGCACCTTGTGTGACACAACTGTTGTGCCCGGAGCTTTTTGCAGAGGTGGTATCTGGGAGCATCAGGGCTCCAAGGACAGTGATACGAGGCATAAACAACTTGAAAAACAAAATAAACTCTTGCTATCAGAGTCACAAGGCGAGCTGTCCAACACAACATTGGTCTCTGATTTTATATTTAATTTTAGAAGCTGAAACGAAATGTTTTAATTTTATATTATTCTCAACATAATGCTAATTTGCTCCAGATGTCCACTCTGAGCTGAACGCTGCCATTTTGCATAGAAAGCATGTGCGTCAGTGATTTATTCCAAATAGCTTCTATTTTACTGCATTTCATTTTATTCTGAATGAAGTACTTAACAACATGTTTCTCTTTAAGAATCTTACTTAATCATATGGATATAATTTCTTCAATTTACGTTTTCAGTTCTTTAGTGTGGTGGCCACAGGGTGTTTCTTAACCTAGGAAGATTAAATGCACATGTTGAAAGCTGCTTATATTTGATTTTGAGGCACTTTCATTTCAAAGTCCTTCACGTAAGGTACAGAAGTGATTGTGGTTTCCTGCTAGGTTCTGGGATAGAGGGATAACTCTCGGGAAAACCTTGCAGATACCTTCTAATAATCATCCATGACAATAACATAATTTCATTTCTTTCAAAACTGTGGTCTACCGAGAGTGTTTAAGACTTTTTTTATTGGGGTTCAGGAGAAAAAGAGATTTAATTTTCTTGTCATTTCTGGGCTACAGTTCAACATTTCAACGTAAAACCTATTTCCGTTGAGCTCCTTTCCCAGTTTTCCCTCAAAATATTATCTTAGAAAATGTCTTTTATTCAGTTATTTTTTTATTTATTTAGCAACATATTAAAAATTATGTGAGACAGCTCAATATGAAACCTTTGTTATTTAAGCCTGGCTCACTCAGCCATTCCTGTACATGGGCTGCTATTGGTCAAGTATGTCAGGAATGTCCTTTGGCAGCGGCCTGGGAGCTGCGTCATGTGTGTGGAGCAGCTCCTATGAACTGCTCAGTGTGGATGGGAGGCTGCTCTGAACCTTGGAACAAAGTCCAGGGAAGATTTTTATTCTTCTTTCATTTTAAAGCTGACCCGGGGTATGTAGTTTGTAGTAAGATGGGATGGTTCTGTAGTAGTCACACAAAATATAATACACTCCTCAGGTAGCAAAACCTACTCTTCTTCCCTTTTAAAAATTATTTTGCTCATATAAACCCTTTTCCTCTTAGGCTTTTAGACTGCCACCTATGCCATGGGATATAAATTTCATGAGGTCACATCATTTGCAAGGAAGGTCATTCCCACCTGAAATAATGTTCATCTGTATTCATTTACATCTTCTTTTTGCATTTCTTCTTCAATCCTAGCTTTTAATTTTCAGAACTAACCTTGCTGTTATTCTACAATTGTATTAGTTTATTACATTGAATTGTTGACACAGCTGGTAGGGAGCTAAGTGCTGTGGTTTCACACAATAAAATTTCAGACAATGTGTGTAGCACTTCTTTTTCATACATATCATTTGAAAGCCATATGATTCACCAATATGTGTTATTGTTATCCACCCATGTGGGATACAATCTATTTTAAATTAGTGAAGTGACTTGCTAAACTCCCTGTAAACAATAAGACTGTGGGAAAACATTAAGTGCTATTCAAAAAAGAACATTGCCATATAGCCTTTTATCCAGAGGATCCCACAGTGCTGCAGAGAATGGAGGGACCTGGCACTGCTCTTCAGCAGAGCTCATCTTCACAACAGGCTTTAGGAGGCAACTCCAGCACTTGAAACTGGAGCAGGGGTTGGTGGAGAATGTAAATGTCCACACCAGTTCAATGGGTGTCTTAAAACCCTGAGTGAAGAGTAGCAACAGGGTGTTTGTTAGCAAAATCTTGATTTAACATCTCCTTTGTAGAGAAAACTGACTTCCTTTAAAGCAGGTGAGGTCTTGAAGCTGTTTTCCTAGGAATAAATCTCTCAGATTTTCCTTCATGTAATGAACGTGGCCAAGCAAGACAAAATGCAAACACTGGCAGACTAAAATTAATGACTTAGGGTAAAGTGAGGATGAGTTCCTTATTTGTAGGGGAGAGAGAGCCAGTTCTCTCAGAGAGAGAAGATTATCCTTCTCCATGTGTTAGCCCCCAGCTCTGTGGGATTCTGCTGTAGTGTGATGAGCAGGTCCGTGGGTGAAGGAGGGAGCTGTGTCTCTCGGGGTTCTGCTCTGCATCCAGGGCATGAAGGAGAACAGAACGAGGTAACCAACCCTGCAGTGATAACAAGCTCCCCCCACATCTCACAGCCTTCCAGTGGTTCACCAGCACCTCTTGTAGGGCTCTTTGCCAGAGCTCAGCTTTACACACGTGAGGAAGTGTCAGTACAGCCATTCTAGCAGAGCCCTTGCCTGCCTTGGTTACAGGTTGGACCTCAGTCTTCACCTATGAATGATCAGATTGGCACAGAAAGGGCAGGAGCCTTTCTGAGCACTGCAAGTCCCACTGACTTTTCTGCTCCAGTGCCAAGAACAACCTCGGAGACAATTGTATGTTCTCCTCATTGCTTTGTGCTAAGATTAATCCAGTGTTGGTAAATTCATGCAGTTTGTCAGTTCGCAGGGAAAATTTACTCTTCTGAGCTGATCGTCAGAAATAACAACTTGAGATAAAAGCTCCATCATGTTCTTGTGGAAATGAGCACAGGTAGGGTATGAGAAGGACAGTAGGTTTTAAGATGAAAAAAAAATCCACCCTACCTAAAATGGGAGAAAACCCCAGCAGTAAAACTACAGACTTTGTGAAACAGATTTAGTGAGGAAAATGAACAAGCTGTGTTGAACCAGTACAAAAAGTTGTATTTGTAACAAAAAACCCCAGTAGATAGGCAAAGAGTTACCTTGCTGCTATTTTTCATCTTTCGTAAGAGAATTTGGTTGTGCTGGACTCGTTTAGTCAGCTGTAGCCAGCAAAATTTCCCTCTGTAGATCAGATTTCATCCACAGGATCCTCCTCTGTTTAATCTGCCAAGGACAGGAGCCACTTTGTAAGCTGTGATGACATGTTACAAGCTATGACTGTAAAACATATTTATTTATTGGTCTTGACAAAGGTAGGAGCTGGGTTTTCCAGGATCATAAAAAAATAGGAGTCCAGGAGGGATGAGTGGGAAGTTAGGATGGACACTCACTGTTGCCAGATGACACCGTGTTTGTGACACACAGGTTTGTCACACGCTGGTCTCAAATCTTCCTGTGATTGGAGACAGAGCACAGACCTAACCTGGGATGCTCTGTCTGGGGTGCACTGGGAGCCCGTCCTGTTTCTAGACACGCTCTTGGCATGTTACGAAGGCAGACTGGACTATGTGAGGATCTTTTTGTTCCTTTATTGGTTCATTGAAAATAAAGAAAAATATGAAATAAAGAGGGAAGTTTTTCATTTTGTTTTTTCCATGTGTTTGTTTGTGAATACATTCAGAGTATTTCAGTGGTGTCTGATGCCAGTATAACAGCTTAAGACTGTTTGCTTAATTGCTGAATGTGCGCATTGTTTTTAGCAAACATTATTAATTTATGTTTGTCCTGCCTCTCTTCCAATCTCCCATTGGATTCAGAATGCAAACCAGGACAGGCAGCTTCTCTGCCATCCTCTTTGCAGATGTCTCTCCCAGACCCAGGAGTGAGAAGTGCCCTGTGCTGGGCACAGAAGGGTTGCTGAGTTCCCCAGCGTGCATCAATGTCCTATGCTGAAAGAGAGCGCTCAACACATTACAGGAACAGCTTACAGAAGCAGGGTGTGTAATTTTTAATAACTGGGATAAAAACCCTCAGTGACATCTTTAAAATATAAATGCCTTTTCTTGTTTCTTTTATTTCTTTGCCCCCCATTATTTTGCCTTTTCATCTCTTCTCCTTTCAATTCCATTAAGCTTCATTGTACAATAATGTATCGCAGTGGACTTTTTTCAATTATGTTTTTGATTTTTTCCTCCTTGTTACTATAAAACTCCAGATGTTTTGAGATTTCATGGTTCTCTGGATTATTTTTTCCTTTATTTTAATCTTCTTTTGTAACATGCCACACATGTGGTATTTTGGCCTTTTAAGATGCTATGCTATGCTAATCAGCCATAAGTTTTGGGGTAGGATTTTCTTTTCTTTTTATAATTACTTTTTTTCCCCTTCTTGCTGCTGTTGTCTCTTTAATTATTTTCTTTTTTCTATTTGTTTTATTTTTTGTTACCCCAACTGGTTAGTCTACATCAGTCATAATGGATTCTCCCTTTGCTCTGAGGCTGCATTCTTTATGTTAAGCAGATTAATTCTTCATTCCAAACTTTCAAGATCTCATACCTGTAAGTAGATTATGAGCACCTTTTTCACCTTGCTTGTCAGTACAGAACTGTTTGCACTGTAACTGGCCCCCCAGACCAAGAGCACAGACTGTTCTTTAAAGATTGAGATGGGTGCAAGTAGATGATACTTCAGATGCAAACTGGAATGGAAATGTTGCCTTGGAAATTAAGACAATGAATTACTGATCCAGAGAAACAAGTTTTTGAAGTACTTGTAGGAAACTATACTTTTATTTAAAAAGTCTAAAAGTACTGGAGGGAAACATTTTAATTTATTTGTGGTTCTTTGCTGGCATGGATGGAGAGGGTTTTTAATTGATTTTGTTCAATCTTAATTTTGTCCCCAAAACAAGCAGATCTGGCTTCAGATATTTGAAGAGCAAATCTTGGATTGTGTGCTGTCCTTTAATTCAAATAGCTTGTAAGCTATTCAAAAAATTCCGAATAAAGAATAGTTTCCCAGTTACATCTGAGGAAATAAAGGGGCTGACATGGGGTGTCCTCTTTGCTTATAATATGACCCCATGAATTTTGCATTTTGTTCTTTAAAATGTTGCCTCATGTAATGTTATTTTTGCCTGCAAGCCATAATACTGCATTCAGTCCAACTGTAATGAGGTTTCAGAAAATTGTTTGCTTTCCAAATGACATATTTAACAAAACCTTATGGCAAAGTCTGTGGCTGTCAAGCTGCTGATAGTAAAATATTCCCAACTTTCCTGGTTCATTCTCATATGTTGTAGCAAACAAATGCAACTACCCCTGTTTTGACAAATGTTTCTACTTCTGCTTGATTAAAGAAGGATTACTAAAAAGAGTTTTAATACTGGAAATCAGGTCTTGTGAAAAGGATAGGATGCTCTGATGGTTTCCTGAATATTTTGGGTTTGCTGGAAATCTTATGGAAAGCTCTGCTCACTGAAGTGCTGGCACTAGAAGACCTACTGCCACTAGATGACCTACTGGCACTAGAAGAAATAAATGTACAAATATCCCAGTGCTTGAAGCAGCGTTTGCCCCATGCAGGGGATGTTGGCAGGCAGGTGGCTGCTTCTGCTGTCTTTGTGTGTGGGAATCACCTCGTGGGCAGAGTCAGACCTGGTCACTCTTGAAACCTCATGACTTAAATGAGTCCTGCGTGGGCCAGGTCTGCATTCCTCATGCATCCATCACTCCTGGTACTGCCCGAGGGGGTTCAGGAATGTGGGCTTAGAGGCTTATAAAACTCATAAAATTGGAATAAAAGAGACAGCCCAAAGTCTTGTTTAATTCAGTGATGATCAAACACCTCCTCCAGGGTTTTCAGTGTATTTGTATTTCGCAGTTTCATGGTAATTAGGAAATACACAACCTAACAGCATAAAGAAAAATGAACTATTGGTGGACAGGGTGTGGATGTCAAATGGTTGGCCACAACTACCCTAAACCCCAACAATGTGAAGGATGTATTGCATTTATACTGTGGCATACTCTCCTAAGTTTTTCTTCTTCCTGTTCTGAACCTTTTAAGTTTTTTTTCTCTTACACACCAGCAGCTGTACAACACTCTGGCTAAAGCCCTAAATGCTTTTTTTAAAAGACAAATAATAAAAAGTACAAGCATTTTTGCCCAGGACCCAAGTGAAATAGCATGTAGTGTCACTTTGTAAACACTAATTGTTCGGGCTTCAGAAATAAAACCAAACCCAGAAACTGGCAGGTCCTTTAATGTTGGAGTTACCTTCCTCTTTATTGTAATCACAAAGGGAAAAAAGCCTAGCAATTTAAACTTCTGACAGTTAAAGCTTCTAACCATTTAAGTCTGTAAGTTTGAATTTGGCGAAATAAATTGGGATTCTTTAGGATGTTAAAATCTCATTCCTATGGGTGACTTTTGATGTACTCAAATAATTCTGTTGAGTTTAGTAAAACTCCTTGCATGAGCCACGTTACTGTTTGCAGGATCAGGGCTTTACATTGTAGCTACAACAGCGAATTAAACGTTAATTTAATCAGGAGTTAGCTGGGAAAAACAAAGCACCAGAACAGATACTTTGATTGTCCTTTGGGGTGGAACAGCTCATGTGTTTAAGTTCCTGAGGTTCGTACCAGTTCGGAGCCCTGTGTGCTTCCAGCCATGGCCCCGACTTTGGCCTCAGTGTGCTGTAAAACATCGATGCTATTTAAAGAGTGCTGTGGCTCTTTCCTCCCCTCCAGAAGGGATACGCAGCCTCACAGGATCCTTTTTCTCATAACATGTTTTTCAGTAAAATTTTCCCAATTTTGTAATCAGCTGGGGGTAAAGAACATTTCACAATGTTCATAAGGCTTGTGGATGTTTTGACCAGACATCAGATTTCCTATTGATAGCATTAAATGCTTTGGAATGAAATGTTTTGGGTTTTCCATCTGTAGGCTGTCTGAGATGTCAGCAGCCAATATGACCTGCTCTTTCCCTTTCAGGTCTATAAATAAAAGGCAGCTTGTTTAACTGATCTTGCAGCAGAGAGCAGAGGTGTATATTAATGAGCTTGCTCTAATGGCACACTGGACCTATTTAGCACTATGACTGTGAAGGCTTCTCTTTTTCAGTCATAACTCATTTCCTAAGAAAATGTCAGTTATTGCTTCGCCCTATGGTCTGAGCTGGTTAGTTTATAGTTTATTTCTTCTGATCTGTACCACTGACAGATATTCTAGACATGACCGTGATTAAATACGCTTATGAAAATGGTAAACATTTGATAATATAAACCCTCTTGGGAACGTGCTGTTATTTCTGCATGGCAACATTCTCAGGTGCATTCAAAGTATAATCTGGAAGCAAGGAAAAAACATTTTAAGCAATTACAGTTATTAGATTAAACTGTTTTGTTGGGAAAATTGTGATGTGTTTAGATCACTGAGATAATTCAGTGTTTTTATAAATATGGCTTTTGAATGCATGATATTGCACCAGCAACACTGCAGTGAGATTTTAGTGTGAAATAAAGATAACATATGTATTTCCATATGGTAATGAACTAGTTTAGACCCATACATTTCTACAAGGTATCTTTTCCTGGTAGAGTGGATGTTCTAAAAGCAGCAGTAGTTATAAAACCCAATAACTGCATTGTGTTCTTGCTGTAATCATGTGGCATTGTTTTGTGTCTGTGCTTGGGTGTGTACATTAACGATCTCACAGCAAAGACAAAAGTAGTAATTGCAATATAATTATTATTTTTATTTATGAAACTTGTTTAAGAGCTCTGTTGACATTTACAGACTTTGAGGATCATGCAGCATTTGTTACAGTTATCCCAGGCATCAAACGTCCACAAAATGTTTAGGATTGTAGGATTAAGCAGTGACAGATTGGGGCCAGATGTCTGGGAGATCCCGTAAGTGGCCCTCTCAGTTGATAAAACAGCTCTTACCATCCTGAAACTCTTTTGAAACTGAACATTAGTTCTTTGTAGTTGAAGCTGAGACACTTGTGGGATGGCTGGATCTTCTGGAGGTTATTTAAAAAGGAGAATGAGCATCCCATTTCTCCAAAAGTAGCTTTATTTAGTGTATATATAAATGTAAATACACTCCAAGTAGCAAGAGTAGGTGGAAGGGTTAGAAGAGTTGGTGAGTAGCAGTTAAACCCAAGAATTACCTTACAAAGTTGTCTTAACAACAGCAACACAGTTGAAGTTACCACAACCCTCCTCTTCAGGGAAGCTGTTTCCACATGTGGACTTCCATAGGGACAAACTGTGAGGGACACAGTCAGCAGATCCAGCAAGAAATGAGAGAGTTGATAAAGGTGTCCTTCAAAGTGCAACTCTTTCTGCAGCTGAGTGGATTCCCAGCCCCACCCTGCTCAGCTCTTTGTACCAACTCCTTTCCTCCCTCCCTTTCGGACCTTTCATCTTCACCTTCCCCTCTTCTCATCACTTACTGACAAAGTTCTTGCCCCCACTCCTTTCCCATTGATTTTCTTCCTGTTTCACCAACTCAGCCTTTGCCAACTTGGAAATCTGAGTACTGCAGTCACATCATTCTCTTTGCTGGTGTATTGTTCCCTCTCACATGTTTATCCTCAGTTTATCACTGCATTGGGACCATCCCACTGTCTGTTATCCAGTTTAATAGAGCTGGTTAACACAAATAATATGAATTAGGAAATAAGAACATAAATAAGAAAAGCTCTGAATGTCCAAGCACGTGTGGTGATGGAGGAACCTTACTGCTGAAGGCACTGGACATATTTACCAAGAAAAGGCAGCTGACCACAGTAGAAGGGTCTGTAAATAAGCCCATATTGGTTTGAGTGTTGCTGCTTACACTGTAGCTCTGAGCATTTCTGGTAGGGCCTGCTCCTTCTCTTCCTGAAGTGTCGATCCAGCAAACTCTTAAACATATGTGCTTTCATGTGTTTTAAATTAAGCTTGTGTTTAGATGTTTTAGGACATTTGCTGTTGGAATTTTTGCTACTGACATCAATGAGAGTGGAGCTGGACCTTTAATGAGTTTGGATTATTCTGCATACCTTCCTACTTTGCATTAGGCTCTAGATATGGAACTGAAGACTGGTAATCCATTAGAAAAACATTCTGAGGGTCAAGATCCTTCTCTCTAAATTGCAGAGAGATGGATTTGATGGCTGGAGTGTTCAGTGAATGAGGAATGATGCTCACATCCAGAGGGTAGTGGTGAATGACAATACTCACATTGGATGTCGGTGACAGGTGGTGTCCCTTGGGGGTCCATGCTGGGACCAAGTGCAGTCTCAGCAAATCTGCAGGTGACACCAAGCTGTGTGGTGCAGTTGACACTCTTGAGGGTCAGGATGCCATCTAGAGAGACCTGGAGAAGCTCCAGAAGTGGCCCATGGGAATCTCTTGAGTTTCAACAAGGCCAAGTCCAGGGTCCTGCAGCTGGTTCAGGGCAACCTGTGGTATCAACACAGGCTGGGGGATGAAGGAGCACAAAAATGCTCCAAGGGATGGAACACCTCTTCTGAGAGGAAAGGCTGGGAGACTGGGCTCGTTCAGCCTGGAGAAGGCCCTGGGGAGACTTAGAGCAGCCTCTCAGTGTTTGAAGGGGACCTGCAGGAGAGACGAAAGGGATAATAGTTCGAAGGGATGCCACACTATGGACACACTAATCAAAGGAGGCTGGAAAGGAGGAAGATTGGGAACAAAAAGGAAAAAAGTGATCTTTAGGACCTCAGAACATTGACTCAGCTTTATGGAATGTCCTATGAGAACTATGAATTTGCTGAACTCTGCTCTATTTTTCATAGACTTCAGCATTTTTGCACATTTCAAATTGCTCCATTCTGAATCTTTGTCAGATTTTTAGTGATGATAGTGAAGAAAGTTTGTTTCTTTTGAAGCCTTGGTGGCTTTGGTCACTTCCAAACCCCCCTGCTTCCTTGCACCAGCTCAAGTGTTCAGAGGTGGGTTGTGGCCAAACAAAGCTTCTGAACTCATACACTGCATGTCTCCAGGTGATTTTGTGGATCTGTCACAGTAGCTGTGATGGGTAAAGATGGAAATATACACACATCAGATAGTTGTCTGTACAAATAGACCCAAGATGCCATTTAGATGGGTTAATATCTGCCCAGGGCAGTAAAATATTTATGGCAGTAAAGGCCACATTGATCCTTTGAGGTGTGAGTGGCTGGGACAGACAGAGAAGTGCCAAAAACCCCTCTGCCTGCAGTGTGCAGAGCTGATCTGCATCCAGTGCCAGGACACAGCCTGCAGCATGAAGTGCTGACTCGAGAATCACTTTGGTCACTGTGTTGAGGTATTTACAAAACACACTGGGCTGAGCAGAATGTGGTGGGCCTTTCTCCATCAGTGATTTAATTTGCCTTTGGCAGGCCCTGGGAGATCAGGTGCCTCCAGGGCACAGCATCTTCAAGGCTCCTGCATCTGCCTTCCCTTCCCATCCCTCCCCCTGCACTGCTGGATGCAACAGCCAGGTCAGCAGTTTGCATGCACTGATGTGTGTAAGAGGTGTGAGTGACAAACAGGATTGGCAAGGCGATTTCTGTGATGCCATCTGAGGAGCCACAGGGTCCTGGAAAGCTGCTGAACAAAATCCTGACTCGGCAAAAGGAAGTGACAAAGCATTTGCTGATTTTGTGAGAGTCAGGATTTCACTGTTTATGAGCACGAATCATGCAAAGATCTATGGCTTCCAGAAACAGTGGTTGGAATAGGTTGCTCAGAGAAGCTGTGGCTGCCCCATCCCTGGAATTGCTCAAGGCCAGGTTCGACGGGGCTTGGAGCAACCTGGGATAGTGGAAGGTGTCCCTGCCCACGGCAGGGCTCGGAACCAGGTGACCCTTAAGGTCCCTTCCAACACAAACCATTCTATGAAGATACACCTACATTATTTCAGAATTGCTGTTAGTGTTGATATGAAGGTGAATTGGGTTGTGTTTCTCAAATACATTCCTTGAGATCACAAATCCTTGAGGAACCAGGTTTTTATCTCCATAGAGGCATAAGAAGATCTGCAGTGCCATGAAACAGCAATATATGCAGAGTGGGCAAAGAATATGCATTCCATCACTTGAATATTTGCATGCAAGTATTTGAACATGTGTAAGTGAGTGCATTTTATGGGACTGCAGGTGCACGAATGTGCACGCACGAGTATTTGTGCTCACCTGGGGGAGTTCCCAAAGCACATCCTACAGACAGTGCCTCCACTGCCTGTTGTCTGTAACACTGACACTTAAGCAGTGAGCAATGCAAAACACCCTTCCCTTGGCCTAGTAGCTGGAAATTTTACTTATTTATTTATTCAGATTTAATTTGAAACAGTGACTTCTGTTATGAACACTATGCAGCGTTTTATTGCTGAGCTCCCTAATGAAACGGGTGCTTAAGAAGACAGAATTGCTCAGGTTACTGGTTGTATAAATGCTGAGAACAGCTCTGAATGATACAGCTAGTAAAGAAAAGGGTGCAGAATAACAGCAGAGTTCCTTTGGATTGATCTTCAAATGGATCAGGTCTTCCTGTAATAGTCCGTGCTCATCTGCTCCAGTGTATAATATTTCAGACACCTGAAACCAGGTTCTAACCCGCCACAAATAGCTCCTCTTGCTCTCTGTCTGTAGCAGCTAATTGTTACTGCCCACAGTGGTTCCTGTGCCAGTTAACATCTCACAGGACTCCTCAGAACACTTGTTCTTTCTTTAAATTTTCTGTTCTGACACCGTGTCTTTAAGTGTTCAGTACTTCAGACAGAATGTGTGAGATCTTTATAACCCTTGTATTATTACACCGTGTCTTCAGTGACAGATTAAACGAACAGCACAATATGTTGTGTTTCATCCATAAATTTCAACAGATGTTTGAATGTTGGTTGATTTATTGCATGTCCAACTTGGTTCTTACACTGTTCTCATTGTGGCTGCACATGGTTTATTTAATAGAACCTTACAACGATTTTTTTTATGACGCTTTTCAGTTTGAAGGGTGCAACAAGGCATTTTCTAGGCTTGAGAACCTCAAGATTCACCTCCGGAGTCACACTGGGGAGAAGCCATACCTGTGTCAGCATCCTGGCTGCCAGAAAGCTTTCAGCAACTCCAGCGACCGGGCAAAGCATCAGCGGACACACCTGGATACCGTAAGCATGATTTCGTACTGGGAGCTGCACCGAGTTTTCCAGTGGTCCTGGTACACAGTCAGTTCTGTAACTGCAGGGGGACTTGGCCTTTTCATGAGAAGAGTCTTACAAAACTCAGATATGAGCAAGTGTATTTGGTTTTGAACTGTATGTTCTTTGAGAAATGAAAAAGTCTTGATCATAGAGAGGGAATTAGTTGGTGTTGCTCATGCTGAGGAGTGAGTTATGCAGGAGTAAGTTACTCAGCAAACTCTCCCATTGTTCCTGTTCCAGGAAGAGGAGGCAGCAGCACAATAAGGTGTAGCTGAGTGAAAGCTGAGTCACTGCTGCTGCACCAAATGTGTGTCATTGTCTCGCTTCCTGTTCCCTTCAGTGAGTGTTCTGAGTGAATGCAAAAGCTGTTCAGATCTCTCAGTGCAAGGTAAATGCACCTCAGTTTTGGGCAGTAATTTTGTAAAAGTGAAAATAAATCTGTCTCATATAACTCTTTGGCATTGGATAAGTACCCTCCATCAGAATTAACAGTGAGAAAAACATTCTTTTATTCTCTACAGTTGGTAGATTTGGCTTGACTCTGCAACTCTTCTCAGTTGTCTCACAGAGAAGATGAGAGCCTGTCAAGCATCTTGGGCTCTACTGAGATGAAATCACCACATCATGGGGAAAGAAAGCAATGAGACAGCTCTGCCTACCAGTCATGTCCTCAGCATAAAGCTTGTAAAGAATAACAGGCAGAGTTGTTCCTTTGTCTTTTTCAAAGAAGTGAATATATGTTTTAGTTTGGCCAAGTGTTTATGGGGCAGAACTTTTGAGTTTAATTGATATTTACTTTTTAAGCAGTTACACATTTCAGACAGTGCAGCATTAAGGAATGTCTAATGTACATTATGCTTTGCAAAAACAAACAAGTAAGAGAAGCAAGTCAGTCACATTTTCCAAACCAAAGCACACTTAAAATAACAGTGTTTTATTTATTTGAAAGTCAACCTGAGATATTTGAATTTGTAATTTGCATCTCTTTTGAAAGTGGATATACTAAATTGTGTGCAGTTTTTAAATTTAATTGCATGAATCTAGTAGATATATTTTTTTATCCAAACTCACAAATGGAATGCCATCTATTGGTTTTAAGAGAGAACTTAAATGGTTACTAAAATCAGCACAAATTCTTTGTGTGTGTTGTCTGTGCAGTATTGAAAACAAATGTCTTAACTTTCTATTTTCTTCTCTTCTCCCTTTATCTCTGTCTTTATTATCTGAAATGCTCATAAATCAGGAAAAAGGTACAGTAATAATTTTCTACTAACTTCCTTAAATATCTGAAAACATCCTCCATGCTGTTCCATTGCAGGTTCTCTACAACTGTTTCTGTAGTCGTGCACACAGTAACTGAGTTCCACTTACCTGGTTTAATTGAAGCCCTGTGGTTTCAGCTCAGTGAATTGTGTGCTTATGTGAATGTGAAAAATAGCAGAGCTACAGGATGGTGCTGCTGCACCAAACAACTGCCTAGAATGTCAGAGCAAATAGCCATGAACCTTTGTAAGAGTAGTCAGATTTTCATCTAGTTTCCCTATCACTGAGTTGAATCATTTTATCACTAATTTGAATGACATCAGTGATTTGAAAAATACTCTGCTAGTTTTTCTGCCAAGGGATTTGTTAAAGTTTTCCATAGCTTTTCCTCAGGTGTCAGTTCTCTGTGTTCCAGACACTCTCAATAAATCTCCTTTGCCCTGTAACTTTCTGGGTAGGTGCTGTGTTAGCCTGTAAGGTCATGAATTGGTGAATGATTCTATTATTCCTTCAGAAATTTCCTGCTGGCTGGACAGAGTAGCAATACTTATCCTCTGGAGGTACTTAGAAAGAAAGGGGGTTTCTATAGGCTGCTTATTCCTTATTGAGTGCATTTGGAATTGGTTTTAAAGCTTCTCAATGTAGGTCACTCCAACATTTATCTTCTCCAAAGGAGAATCTGTAAATCATTTCAGATACTGGTGTACGCTGGTTTGATCGAATCCCTACTAAATCATCTGGAAGTAGATCCTTCTCCTAGGCAGGAGCAGAACAAAGGGAACCTGTCTGTCCTTGTGGTTAAAAAGGGCATGTCAGCACTCCTCCAGGAGCAGAGCAACTGGTTTAGAGGACCTCACAGTCACTTCTCCCAGAACTGGTGGGATTCTTTCCCTTCTGTGCATCCTCCTTCTGAAACCAAGGGGATTAAAGAATGTGACACCGAGGTCATGGCAAACCAGTTTTCTGCCTTTGAGAAGACACCAAAAGGATTTGCTAGTCCTAGTGAGAAGGCTGAGGTAAATGTTGATAAATGAGGCAAGAAAACAGAGGGCAAAACAATGTTCCATTCAACTTGAAAGCTTTGTGAGCTGTGCCATGCAGAACTATTTTGCTGGCACTTAGGTCAATGGTTACTTAATAAAAAGTGTCTTTGCTCATTTTGGCAATTGCACCTTCATTTGGAGTTTGTTCTGTAACTCAGAGATAGTGTTCCATTTGGTGGGAGTAGGCATCGGCAAGAGAAGAATTTGGTGAGGATTTTGGTCGCTGGGAGTCCAGAATCAGCATTTAAATTAGAGCATCTCATTTATTTATTTACCTATGAGAAGAGAGCACTGGAACTGCCTGCCCAGACTCTGGATTTCTCAGGAGGCAGTGCTGATGCTGTGCCACATAAAAGTGGCAAGTGCTGCCACATGCCAAAACCAGCTGGAAAGGTGTTCCCAACAAAATCAACAATGGTGGGGTTTTCTTTATTGATTTGCTCAGATATTGGTGTTTCATGCAGGTGGTTACGAGTTACAAAGATATTGCTGTTGTTATTCAAAAGGTATGAAGGAAACCAATTGTGTGCTATGCCCTTAATTCCACTTTGCTGCATATCACAGAATTGTTAAGGTTGGAAAAGACCTTTCAGATCTTTGAGTCCAACTGTTAACCCCACCACTGATCCATGTGCCCAGGTGTCACATCCACACAGCTGTCCAACACTTCCAGGGATGGTGGTGCTACCACCTCCCTGGGCAGCCTGTTCCAATGGCTGACCATCCTTTCTGTGAAGAAATCATTCTTTAAATCCAATCTAAACCTCCCCTGGTGCAACTTGAGACCATTTCCCTTTTCCTGACCATTGTTACTTGGGAGAAGAGCCTGACCCCCACCTGGCTGCACCCTCCCGTCAGGGAATTGTAGAGAGCAAGAAGGTCCCCCCTGAGCCTTCTTTTCTGCAGGCTGAGCCCCCCCAGCTCCCTCAGCCTCTCCTCATTCTCCAGACTCTTCCCCAACTCCATTGCCCTTCTCTGGACACGCTCCAGCCCGTCAATGTTTTTGTTGTTTTGAGGGGCCCAAAATTGCACCCAGGATTCAAGGTGGGGCCTCACCAGTGCCCAGCAATCTTTGTAAAAGCTGTAAATCAGAACTCAAACCCAGAATGTCTGTCTTCATAATGATACTGGGTGATCTCATGATAATTTTGTTTGCTGTGAAAAAAAAGAAATGCTCTCAAAACCCATCCAGTCCCACCTCACAAGCATTTACCTCAGCCCAGTAATCCACATCCAGTGTGCCAGTGCAGAGTCACTCCTGTTTGCATCGTGCCTGGTTTGTGAGCTTAGAGGGGACAGAGCAGACGTGGACCCAGCAAAGAGCGAGCAGCTCAGGTTCAGCACTGTGTCAGTGTCCTGCAGCGCTCCCTGTGCTGGCTGGGGCAGGCAGAGGGGTGTGACATGTCTCCCTTTGCTCCCGTTCCCAGAAGCCCTACGCCTGCCAGATTCCCGGCTGCTCCAAGCGCTACACCGACCCCAGCTCCCTGCGCAAGCACGTCAAGGCTCACTCGGCCAAAGAGCAGCAGGTGCGTAAGAAGGTAAGAGCAGGCAAAGAGTGACACGTCCCCAGAGCTCCTCAACACAGGCATTTTTCATTTACTTTTAATTCATGTATTTTCAGATCAGAGTTTTTCTGCAACATCCCACAAGAAAACTTTAATGGAGCTGATTTTCCTGTTGGTTTTTAATCACTGTTGCTAACCAGACCACCTGATATATTTGTACTTTCAAAGGCTGCCACCCTCTAATTTCAGTTTGCCCCATGCTTTCTGTCCAAGCGTTTCTTTTCCTGTTCATCTTTCATACAGAAGCCCAAGTTGTGCTGTTATTCACATAAAATGTCTATGCATTGAGTCTCTGCAATCAGCACTAGCTGATTGTATCTACTAAAATACATGTTGGCAGATCAGCTAAAACACAAATGAAACTAAGCCAGGATACAATGGAAGTGTAGGAAGAGAGTTCTTGTAATAGAAGAGATGTCCTTGTGTCAGCCATGGCCCCTTCCCTCCTGCTGTTCCTCTTGTATAGTTTTCACCAGTTTGAATTTAAGAGTCCCCTTTCCCAGGCCAGCTGTGTGTCCCCTAATTCTCCCTGGAACCCTTCTCTCTGCCAGCTGTGTGCAGTCTGAGCAGCAGTTCCCAGCACATCAGTGACCAGAGCTCTGCACTATTTCAGATACTCATGAATCACTCACTGCATGGGGAGCTTTGTGCCTGGGAGTAACACGTGCCCAGCACCATCCAGGTGTCCATGGAATCAAGCCTTTGCACATAGCAGCTCTAGTCAAAACTTATCTAGCCTGGCCATTGTCTGGTTTTCCATCCCAATTTTGTATTATCAGGCCTTGTGGTTTCCCTTCAGCTCTCAGCTTCAGACAATTCCACAGGATGTGTTGTGCATGTGTGTCCCACAGGTCACAAAATTCCCAACACTTCCCTAGATTAACCTTTAGCTCATAATGAGAGTAACAGTCAGAGTGCCATGGCAGTAATTGATTCATTCTATGTAATTAATTCTGTGTAATGAGAGTCAGAGTCAGAATGGCATGACGCAATTGATTCATTCTATGTAATTAATTCTGTGTAATGAGAGTCAGAGTCAGAATGGCATAACGTAAGTGATTAATTCTATGTAATTAATTCTGTGTAATGAGAGTCAGAGTCAGAGGGCCATAGCAGTAATTGGCCACAGAAAGAGGGTGACTGTGGCACCAGTGTTTAGCAATTGCAAGATCTTTGCAACAGGAATGTTTTGTTACATGAAATTCTCAGCAGATTGGGGAAAGCAACTGTGCTCCCTCTTCCAAAGAACAGAACTTCCCCATTTTTCCTTCCTGTGGTTTCTGGTGTACTTCCAGGGAAACAAGGAGGGAATTACTTCCTAATGCCAAACCTGGGTATCATTTGTTCAGCTCTGTGTACTGAGCTGAATGCATTAATGTGTCACCATCCTTTACATCTGGGACAGTCCCCACTGTTACACCCTCTCACCTGCTGAGGCCTTGTTCCAGTTCTACAAAGCAAGGTGGGAAAAAACCCCAAATCCCAACTTTGCATTAGAGGGCACAAAGTACTTCCTGCATCAGCAGCAGGAGGCCTGAAGCACAGAATCAATCCAGGACAAATTTGGTAACTCCAACTGCAGTCTCAGGCTGCTGGGATGCACCAAGACATCAATATCCAGGGCTTCATATCACTTAATCTCCTGTCTTGAGGGGTTTTCATGTGTGCATGTACATACCCTCCTATAGACTTACCAAATCTATCTTAAAATAATGTTAGTAACTTGTCTCCCACACCTTATTTGGTAGACCAGTCTAAATCTGCACTCCTCCAGTGGTTTGAAATCATCTTCAGATTTCCTGTCTCATTTATCCATAACTTTATGAATACTTGATCCTGTAACTTTTTTTTCTCAAACTTAAAAGGCACCTGAAAAAGCAGCGGATTTAAAGTGTGTTTTGGTCAGGCTCTCTTAAAAAGGATCAAACCTAACCTGGCTGATAAAGAAACAAGAACCCCTCCAAAATATTTCACTTAAATGTATTAAAAAACCCCAACACCTTTCACAACTCAGTAAACTTCAGTGTTACTGAACAGCCTACGTTGGATTTCAGATTTAGGAAAAAAGGGAAAAGACTGTTTATACTCACTTGCTCCTTTTTGGTTAGAACTTAGCAAAGGCAATTGTCCCTTGGTATCAGCTTCCCAAGAGTTCTGAGTGGAAATGGCTTAGCCAAGAAAGAAAAATTAACAGGCTGTTCTGCCAACATGTCTTCGTTGAGATATGCTACCAAAATGTGCCATCTGTGATACAAAACAAAATGCCTGAGCTTAGACTTGTATCCAAGGAATCCTGAGCACTTAGTTCATAGCTTAGAGGATTAGTGCAGCGGTGATATTTGGTTGTTCTGAAAGGCTTTACAGGAACAAAACAGGAGAAAGTTAGCTGTTAATTTAGTAGTAGTTTAATTGGCTGCAGATGCACTTTGTGATCCAAATGTCAGATGTTTATCTCGAACCCACAAATGGCTGTAGAGCCGAATTCTGAGAAGGTTTGCCTGGACCCTTTATTTAGAATACCCAAGCCCAGGGGAGATGGGTATGTGAGGCTGTACCCATAAGGACAATAACTATTTATTAAAGGCTGTAGAATATGATGGCTGTTTGTGTAATGCGAGCACTCTGTTATGACAAAAGCTTGGCAGCATCAGCATGTTTGAAAGAGAATTAGAAATGCTTTTCTTTCTTAATTCTCCTCTCCTGCTGTTTTTAATATGATCGACATTGTGGTTTTCAAGAGTTTGCTTCAGACCCTTTTGCCAGAGCTTTAATTTACATGGAGCACAGCTGACACGTGGGTGATACCTCTTAGACATCACCAACAGTGCCTTGCTCTGCCAGTTCTAATCTGATAAGCACAAACGCTTTCCTTTCCCTATCAAATGTCTTTCCAAGTGTCACAGTCACAGGGTGATGCAAACCTTTTGCCACAGAATCCAAGAAACTACAGAAAGCCTGAAAATGTGCACTTCAATTACTCAGGAAGGTTTGAAGAAACACAGGGCACATTATCTTCTGAAGCAAACTGGTTGTTGATGTAAGATTAGCGCACTTAACTTGTGCACTTCACAAAACCAAAGTTATCTCTAATTACAAGTACCAAGTACTGCATACATCCTTAATTACACTGAGTTCCTAAGAACAGCATTTCTTCCTTCTATATATAATCCTTAAGGAGATACATAAAGTTAATTACAAATAATTTGGTTTTACTATGTAACAGAATGTTTCTTTTATCCTCCTTGTAGCTAAAGTCCTGTACTGATACTGAACAAGATGTACTAAGTGAATGCTTAGCTATACAGCAGCTCCACACATCTTCACAGCACATCCTGGATGGGAAGTGTGGCAGATCTGCAGGTCCTCATGATTTAATTACAGGTAAGAATACTTCTAATAAGCATGGTGCTAAATATGTCGTATAACAGAGGATTTAAACCAGAAAAGATTTGTCACTGTGGAAGGTGACAGATCAGATGAAATAATTCTTGAGTTGTTCGCTAAGGCCTGGCTTTTTATTTTTTTCAGAATTAGTCAGAGAAATAACTACTGTTAATTACAAGTGGAGGGGGCAGCAGCCCTGCTGAAAGTCTGTCTCCATCCATTTGTTCTCCTTTCAAAGTGTGCCTTGGCCTGGGCAGAGTGCAGGTGCAGGAGCTGTGCTAAGTCCAGGCGCGTGCTCCGGCACAGACTCGCAGCAGGAAGGTTTTATTCAGGAGCTGCAGGAAAGCTGATGAGGCTGATGATGCACTTTGGATCATAACAAATAATATGATGATGCATGAATGGAGAGAAAACTTGAATTTGAAATGTCAAACTTTCTTGTAATTATCTTTTCCAGTATTTAGTCTTTCTTTCTGTATTTTTTTTCATTCTTGTGGTTTGAACAAGAGTGGGCCCTTTTCAGAGACCTTAGGCTCTTCTATACATCTTAGAGGAGGAGAAAAAGCTGCTTCCATTCCCTTCTGTGGGAAATAAGCAGAGGATCCTGAATCAGGGATTTGCAATGTGAGGTTCTGTGTTAGGCAGCAGAGAGGCAATCCCAAAGGTCAGCAGTGTCATTGTAATCTGCCTTGTGCAAGAATCTCCTGCTTTTTTGTGGTTACTCCAAATCTTCAAAACAACAAATACATTCTGCTTGACATCTCCTATCCTCTTTTCTGGTTCAAGTTGTATTAAAATGTTGGAATGTAACTGGTGAACAGAATGGAGTAGAAAGGGAAATACCCCATCATTGTGATGTGGTTCCCCTGGGAGTCTGCACTCAGGGTTTACATGTGGCTCCTCAAAAAGTGGGAGAAAGCTGGAGGGATTTGGGGGTTAATTTCCAGTCTCTGCCTGTGCCACCTGCACTGTAAGGTCTGTGAAGGCAGCACGTGGCCTCTGCTGTCCCCTTGACAGCCCCATGTAGCTGGAGCACAGCTTGGCCTCCGCCTTCCAGGCAGGGCAGGAAAGAGCAGAGACATTTTCCACAGAACAGGCTGCACTTCAGAACCTCAGAAACTGCCTCAGATTTCAAGTGACAATAAAACAGGAAAAGAGTTATTAGCTCACAGATAAACAGACCATCCCTAACCTCTCCGTGTCATTTCGGAGAACCTCTTGTGAAATGAAGGATTTTATCTGTCCTAACTCTGGCTTTGTCTGAGATGATTTCTGTGCTGATTATATCAATCCATCACCAGGATGTTGTAAAAAAACCTGTATATCTTCCCTGATACTTCCATCAGGTCGCTCCATATGAGACCCCATCAATGCACAGTATGAGCAAGTGCCAGGGAAAAATAAATCAAGATTTGAAAGATTTGAAAGACTGTTTTACAGTGAAACATAAGTTGCTTCATATTATGTGGAGTACAATCCACAGGCAAAACTGTTCCTCTGTCATTATTTAGGGCATATAAGCCAAAAAGCTGATCCTTATGGAGTGAAAGCTTAAGGACATTCCTGCTGCCACCTATAGTCTGCAGTGATTGCACATTTGCTCTTTCAAACAAGCTGAGGTAATATTTTTTGAGGAATCGGCTATAATACTGCATATAGGCTGTATATGGATAAATACAGTGTATGATGTCCTCATACTCCACTTGAAATATGAAAACATTCATGGTTTGGGCTTTTGAGTTTGGTTTTTGTGTTGTTTTTTTCAAAGAAACCACATTATTAATGTGCAGAGCTCTGGGCTTTAGGGATCACTTGGATTCCTGGAGAATTTCAGTTTTGTCTTTCTCCAAGTTGAAGCACATTTTAAATATGTCAGGGATGAAAGCTCATCACAGAAAAAAATGAAATATTAAAAAAGGCCCTATCCCTTGTGTCTGACTTCAAAGCAGGTAAGACAGTGAGCAGAGGAATGTTTCTGCAGTCAGAGGAACCCATTGTTTGCTGAAATCTTCCTCGTTTTTCCCTCCTCATAACTAAGATGCTTCATGGCTGCACACATTTAACTCTGCCTGTGGACAAGAGCTTCCATCACTCTGGTCCCGCTCAGGCATTTTCTGTGGGTTTTATTATTGTTTGCCTGGTCTCAGCATAAAGCTGGGGGAAAAAGGCTGCTGGTCACAGATGCTCAGAGCACTATTTTGGCCACAGATGTTAAGGTTAAAGGCCAAGTCATTTAAAATACTGATTGATGACTTACATTTACAATCTGAGATGGTCAGTGTGTGAAGAGGCCCAAGGTGCACAGGCCTGGCGTGAGCTGCACTTGCAGGAGTCATTCACAGCAGCTCCAAAGGCCTCTGTGTGACTTCAGGTACACAGAATATTAGTGCTCAGTGCTGGGGGAAAAGGAAGAAAAACTGGGAAAGAAATTTTAGAAGTACTGAAAATTATACTGAGACTGGATTAGCAACTGCTCTTCCCCCTCGGCTTGTTCCTCCGTGGGGAGGGAGCTGGGGTGGGACAGCACAGGGTGTGGTGTGGATGGCGTGGGGGAGTGTGGGGACAAGGGACACCACGTGTCAAACTGGGCCTGAGTGGTGCTGCACAGAGATGTAGGGAGAGGGGAACTCACTGATGACAAACCCTGCAAGCCTCAGTGCACACATGGTCCAAGCAGGGGCTTTCCCCTGAGAAAGTGTGATCAGGAAGTCAAAAGATGGATCTAGGAGATGTCCCCAGCTAGAAACTCTTCAAGCCCAGCTGTGGGCACTGGGTGTCCACCCCAGCAGTTCCACAGATGGGTAAACACCTCCACAGAGTGGTTGGGGGTGGCAGAAACTGGGGGTGACAGGGATTCTGGTTTCATTTGGTTTTCTGATGGCGTGGGTTTGAGTGCATGGGATCATGCAGGACTTGGTTGCTGCACATACAGAGTTGTGGGGTGGTTTTTTTAACATTTTCTTGCTCCTCTAGAGGGTTATGCTGATTGTAGGTACTCAGCTACTCTGTCTTTCTCATCACATCAAGGAACAGGCCAGGAGAGAGACATCCTAAACATTCCTGAACTGTTGAGGGGTGGGATTGAAAGATAAAACATTGAGTGTGTTTGCTGGCCACCACACTGCTAAGAGGACTTTTCTTCTGAGGGCTTTTGAGCTTTTTGCACAAGTTATTGCTGGGCCAGCAGTGTGGGAGCCTTAGAGCATGAACAGCTTGGTTTAGGTTCTGCAGTTTCCTGCAGGCTGTGCTGTCAGTATACCTGAACTGGTGGTGTAGGAAATAAAGCTGAAGTGTGAAACAACACTGAACAGTCAAGGTCAAATTTGGCTCATCTTTCAAGCCTGATAATGAAGGCATGAACAGTGAGGATCTGAGGGAAGTGGAAACTGCTGTATTATGAAGTGATCTGAAGCCACCAGTGGAAAAGCATTTCTACAATGTAGCATCCTTGCTACTGACTTACTCTTACCAGAAGAGGCTTTAAATAAATCCTTGCATCACCTGGGAACATCTGACTTCTGAAAGCCCCTTCTGTCTGGTGTGCAGTGCAGAAGGCAAGTTGGTTTAGCTGGCTGGTTGACAAATGTTCTGTCTAGCGGGAGACAGAGATGATGTGGTTCAGTTTTGTTGCTTTAGATCTGTCAGCAGCTGAGGACTCATTGTTCATGAGGGGTTTTTGACTCATCTGAAGCCCCTGACAAAGGTGGCTGGAATCTTGCCTCGGTGGTTCTGCTCTTCAGTCACACACAGAAACAGATGCTGACATTCAGATGTTGCTCCTCCACCCCGAGGGTGTCACACATTCCCCACAGCTCTGGATTTTCATGTTGCCTTCTGCTTGTTCCATGTCACTGGGAGGGTTTGGGAGGGGTGCAGTCCGGAGCCTTGCCAGTGGCACGGGACAGGGCCGAGCACAGCTGGCACGTGGCTCTGTCCTGGATGTGCAGCTCTGCACACGCTGAGTGGGAAAGGACAGATGAGTGGTGCAGGAGGAGAGATGGCAAAGAAAGGCCCCAGAGGGAGTGTGGGGTCTCTGTGCTCTAGAGATGGACACTGTGGGAGCTGGCAGACCTCACTTGCTGCTCACAGCCTTCACATCACAGTGTGAGCGGCTGTTCTGGTCCTCATCCACCCTCATTGGGAGGGTGGGACAGAACTGTGGCAGATGTGTTGTAGGCACAACTGGAAGAGGAGAAAGGCAGAAAAACTGAGAAAAGAAGGACTAGACTTTTCCCAGAATGGCATGACAAGGAGGCAGCCCTTTCCCCCTGCCATAGGGTGGCATTTGCACACTCCATGCTTGCACTCCTGTGGTGTCTGTCACAACAGAGACCTGCCCTCAGTGCAGCCTTCACGTCGAAAGTCAGTGTGAGGGCCCTGAGCCCAGGTAATGCCTGTCTTGGTGCATGGTCACTCTTCAGAAGGGAGAAAAAAACTTAATTCCAACTTCTTCATCCAAGAGTCCTGGACAAAGCTTTCTCAACAAAGGATGTGCTTGAGGGCATGGTAGGTGCATGGTTATTGGTCAGTGCCTGACTGCTGTGGTAGAGGAGAGTCCCCAAAAATGGCACACCCACACTCCTTCAGTAATTCTGTACTAGTGAACCTGTTTTTCATGATCTCATTAAAAATTTCTCCTTGCTCTCTTTGCATTTAGTTTATTGGGGTTTCATTTGTATCAATATGTGATATTTGTAAATGGTCTGGGATGTCCAGCAGCTTGGTAATGGAAAGTCAAATTACAGAGTTTGAAATGAACAGCAAAACCCCAGGGTACCATGGTGTGTTTTGCTGTGTGAGCTCCATCTCCTGAGCACTGTGGGTTCTCTCTCACAGGGATGGTGTAGGCAGGGTGGGAGTCCTGCCAAGCCCTCCTGGCTGTCAGGAAGGTTCTACAGCTCTGTGGAGTCCAGGAACACCTGAACCACCTGGGAGGGTCAGAGAGGAGACACCCACATGTCAAAGCACCACGGCACAGCTCTGAGTGCTGCTCAGGCACAGGGGTGTTCACTGACACACAGGGGCTCTGCTGTGGG
Source organism: Aleadryas rufinucha (assembly GCA_013397815.1). NCBI lineage: Eukaryota > Metazoa > Chordata > Aves > Passeriformes > Aleadryas > Aleadryas rufinucha. The sequence goes on from VZTH01011503.1 coordinate 201,781, forward strand.
TTCGTGTCTCAGGGTCAGGTGGGGAATAGGGAGGGAGTTGGAGACTCTGCAGGACTTACTGATGCTTCCTTGCTTACTTTGTTTTGCCAACTGCTGTGTGTTCCAGGCATGTACAGTGGATCCAGCTCCAACCACAATGGCCCCTCCCCAGCTGTGCTGCCACCACCTCATGACATCCCTTCAAGGCATCTTCCCCTCGACTCTGCCCTGTCCAGCCCACACCACCACCAGTCGCCGCTGGAGAGTGCCAGGGAAGGGTATGTGTGTGATGTGGAACATGCTGGGCCTGTGTCTGGCATGATAATGAATGATCAGTTCTTTATTTTACTTTGCATGGATGCTGTTCAAAAGAAAACACTGGCCCAAGTGGAACAATTTTGTTTGTTTTAGAATCACAGAATAATTTGGTTTTCAAGGGACCTCAGAAGGTCATGTCGTCCATGCCCTGTGCAAAGCAGGGTAAACTCGGACATCATTATCAGGTTGTTCAGGGCCTTGTCCTTGCCTTTGACAAAACACAATGGGATTTTTTCTTCATAGCATGCAGTTACATTTAGATTTTGTTTTTTAATTCTTGCTGGGTGACTTCTCCTAGGTTTGGATAAGCACAGAGAACTTTTCTCAGCTAACATGAGAAACCTCTCAAAGGGTAAAACCCGAACTATGACTCACTCGGGAATCAGGCAGTGTTTGCCTTAGTAAGGCTCACTCAGTGTCAGAGCCACGGGCTTTCTCACTTCCTTGCTCTCTGATAAGGTTTTCTGCAATGCACCTCTCAGCAGCAGGCTTTACCCTGCCAGATCCTAATCAGGGAAGAGTGTTTAATCCCACTGATTGTATGGATTGCACTGCTGCAGCACGGATACAATTGCATGGCTACGGGTGTGATATTTCTAAAGCACCGTTTGTTCAAGGCTCTCATAACATCTTCTCAACAGTAAAGAATCTCTGCAAGCCACAAAACTCTGCTCTAACCTTTTTACTCAGATTCTTTTGGTGCCTGGCCTCATGCAAATTCAACTTCATACTTACAGTTTTACTTCCCAGCACTTTGGATGGGGAAAGAACTCTGATTTGTCTTTGCTGATGGGAATTTAAGATACAGAGAGATTAAGGGATTTTCTTTCCCTAGAAACATGTTGGTGTCCTTTAGCAAATACAGCAGTTGAATGTAGAGTTTTCCCATCCTAGTCCAGTGACTGACCTTTCCCTTATTTTATATGGGGCAAGGAAAGCCCAGAAGGATTTTAAGCAAAGGGCAGAAGGCAGAGTGTGTGTGGCATGGAAGGGACACAGTAAGGAAAATAACACCTGGGGTGGTTGGAACTGATTGAGGAAATTAAATTAGGGCAAATTACTCCTTTTTATTTTCCTAATTGGGGAATGAATTCTGCAGCAAGCTGAGCTTCTGTACCCTCTGCTCCTTCAGCCTTCTGACCTCAGCCAGTAGGAGGTACCAGTGTCCTCTCCCAGTACGATGCACAGACTTACCCTGTCCTTGTCCCATGAAATGCCTGTGCCCAGCCCTTCTCCTTCCCTGCCCTGCCACATTCCTGACCTTGTATTTCCTCTTGGCAGATTCATTCCCATGGCAGTGTTGTGCCCAACAGGAGGCATTGGAAATTACTCCAGAAAAATAGGAAATTTTCTGTAGCAGAGAAGGCAGTGAGAGCAAATAGGAGGAATGGAAACAGACATTTCAAAGTGAAGGTCATCCCTGAGATGTTCTTTCCCTGCAGAAAGGGACTGCCTGAGCCTGGGGGAGTGGGATCCCTCCCTCTGACTGCTCCCAGTGTGCTGCTCAGCTGTTTCCTCTTGGAGTTGGTTCCTAGGGGACTTAAGGCAAAAAATCCCAACCAAGAATGAAATAAAGTAAGGATATACTGTGGGAAGGATTTAGCAGACTGTCAGGAAGGTGCATTTGTTTCTAAGGCACTTTGTGTTCTGGTGCTGCTAACAAGAAATGAAAGTAAAGGCCTGACCAGGGTGAGGGCAACAGACGAGTTTCCAGTTCGAGGGGTCGGAAGCTCCCAGATGAATTTTCATTCCTGCCCCTCACGTCTCCATTCCAGAGCACAGCACTTCCCTTCCAGCAGGAACACCGTGGTCAGTGGGCTGAGCCTCTCACTGAGCCCCTGCTGCAGACACACCAGAGTTTCCATCAGAACTGTCTCTGCTCATTCCACTTTAGTGAAGTGCAGATTATTTCTCGGAGGAGACAGCGGTGCTGATTTCTTATCTCAGTGCTCATGCACCTAAGTAAAGTCTTTGCCCGAACATCCTCTGACAAAATGTGGGAGTGAGATAACAGATTCCTAACCATGAGCCAAACATCAGGGAATGGAGACTGGAATGTATTTCTGAATAGTTATTTTAAAACAGGGCATCTAGTTTCATGACATAGTTACTTGGAATTTTTCAGCATCTCAAATACCATTTTCTAAACTCAGAATAACCTTCATTCAGTGTCGTCATTCCCAGTCCAGGATCCTTCTGCTGTATTTAATGCTTTATGCTTACATTATTCATGACTGCTGAAATGCAGCCCGTACATGACATCTTAATTGCAAGTGCAGAAACTTAGTGTTTAATAGTCTTTGAGTTTCATTTAGCACAGTTTTGTTTAAATCATGTATGCATTTAACTGGGCAAAATCACTTCATACTCCCACATGTGGAGCCCCTGGATTACAGGGCTGTTCCCCCTTTGCCAGCTCGTGGCAGTGCCACCCCTCCTGGAACGTACACGAGGTTTCAGTGCAAAAGGAACCCCTCCCACTGCCTCCCTGCCTGGCCCTGCTGCAGCTCTCTGGCACACCCAGAGCGTGTGGCCTCATTTGTCAGCTGTCTCAGCATTCGGCTTCGAGCAAACACAGAGAATTCCGGCTCTGTGGATCGGGACCATGACAAGGCTGGATCACATCGTGGAGTCTGTGGCAGGAACCAAGTGATTACTATCAAGAAATCTAATTACTGAGTCATCAAATGTGCAAGATGCCAAAAACTACATGAGGCAGAGTACAAATAGTCTACTCAAGTTTGACATGAGATTCAGAATTTGATTTAAAGGCTTTTTCTTTTTTTTTAACAAAAAAAGCCCTATGTTACACCATCCTTTGCCAAAGTCAATACCAAGTGCAGCAGTCAATTTTCCCAAATGGTTTGCTGAGACATTTAAATAGTTTGACAAAATTATCTAATTCACTTGAAAATGTTCTAACAAAATCTGACTTCATTACCAAATGTATTTATACTGGCTTTATTTAATATGGAGCACATTTCTTCAAATTCTGGAATGAAGTGTATGCTGCACCAAAAAAATCTACTTATATTGATATTAATTTAGCTAAAAGTGGTTGACTGTGAAATACTTCGGCATGCGGAAAGTGGGCTTGGCATGAGCCAGGTAAAATGTATATTTATTTTTTATTTCAGGTAGCAAGGGTTTATTTTAGCATTTCTTGTAGCATTTGCCATGTATAATGTCAAACCGGGTTTCATTCTGCCCATTGCAAAAATAGTCTATTTTGATTTGTAGCACAGTGAGGACAGAAAAACAGCTTTTAGTATTAAATCTTGGGCGAATGTTGCACTTGGCTTGCTTGCTAGTATTTTTTAAGCTGTTATTATCCAAGTCATCTAAAAATGTACTTAGTTTCATTTGTAGACTATCTCTGTAAATTGCAATTTAGAGTATTCAGTGTGATAAATTATTGGCTTAAATGAAACTGATCTGACTGAAGTTAAGTGAGTTTGAGTGGTGGCACCAAGTTTGGGATTTGCACTGGTTTAGTGCAATGGCCCAACAAGGTCACTTTGTGGGACCTGAACACGATCCCTCTGTGTGTGACTGAGGCTCTCTGTCACTTGTGCTGCTGTGACAAACAGCACTTCTGTTCCCAACAGGAGCTGGGGCACTGACAAATAATGACTTGATTGGGAGGGTGATGTGTCTCCAAGGGAAAGGAAAGTGAAACCATTTTTTAATATTCCTGTGGTAATTTAGGTCATTTCTGCTCTGTAAACACAACAGTAAATGAAGAAGTAGTGGGATTAAGACATCTGTGATGTGCAGAGGTGGTGATAAATGAGGACTCTGAGCCCAGTCTGGTGAGCCTTTAATATAAAGGATTAGGTCTAAGCAAGGTTAGAGGGAAGGGCTCACACAACTCCCTTTGCCAGCCAACTGCAACCAGCTCAGACCAGGGGCCAGACCCCCCTGAAGTGACACTGACCCACACAGAAATCACAAGAAACGGGATTTAAAAACTGTCAAGTGAAAAGAGACATTTTAATCAGGGTGCTTAAACTTTAGAGGTTTTGTTTGCTTGCTTCTTAGCACCTGTTATTTCAAATACCACAGGAATACTTCAGTGTAAAGAGTTCTCTGTTAAAAACTTAGTCCTTCACTTCTTTTTACATAAAGTAACACGAGGTACACAGAGCCTCCCTTCTGCTCAGCCAGGGAACACCAGATTTGAAATCCCTGATATTTTTAAACTTGAAACTAAAAATGCAGGATAAAATCTTGTGAGTTACATGGGGGAGACTCTTTCCTGTGCTATCTCCTTGAGCTGCCAGGATCTAGGCCAGGTAGGAAAATACATTTGTGCTCCTAATTCTTATTACTGTAAGAGACAATTAGGTGTCTTAGCTACTTTTGGCTAATTTTTATTTATCTTGTTTATCAAATAATCTTTTAAATTAAGTTTGTGAGCTCATACAAATCAGCAGACTAGGAACTGACCCGTTGTTAGAATCTTTGTAGGAAAAAACTCTTACTCTCTAGAAGTACTTTGGAGAACTAAATAACTGCACAGATTTTGTAACAGACCAAGGAGATACATCCCTCATTCTCTGTGGATTCCATTGGAGAATACTCTTCATTTATAACAGAATACACAAGTCAGTGGTTTAGTCTTCCTTCAAAAGCACTAAAACCAATAACAAGAAACAGATATCTCTGACAGCTGAAAACATTTTCAGTGGAGGAAGCCAAGAAGCCATCATAATTTATCTCGGTGTTACAGATCTGAGCACGCAAAAGGGGCATCAGTACATCTGTCCAGAAAGAACAATGTACAGGTGCGGTGCTGAGCCCCACCAAACAAAGAAAATCAGTAATTAAAAGCATCTGCTTCCAAATCCCAACTCATTTATCTCATTGTAGAAAATGTGATCAGAATTCATTTATAATCATGTCCAGACAGGCTTATACAGGCCCCCCCCCCCCCCCCCCCTCCCTTCA